>OY856409.1:1065609883-1065939883 GCA_963693085.1 Alisma plantago-aquatica | reverse complement strand
TAATCATCTTTGCACAGTCAGAGTCCTTGTTAACAACCCCCAATAGTGATCTGATAATGCTACATAAAACTTTTGGAGGATCAACCAATCCTATTATATGTGTGGGATATCTTTGTATGTCACTCTCAAATTCTTCAATCTAAAATAAAATTAACCATGTGTGCCAAAGAGATGTTTTTGTTATGTTGGTCTATTATATAAAGAAACTACTATGCAATTACACTCCAGTCATATTGATATACTTCACCATCCTATAATAATCTTGAAAAATATTCCTCATCTCCTTTAAATGTCGTGCTTTTTCAGGAAAGATTTTTTATGAAATGATTGAACAGTGTGATATTAGATTTCAAACTACATAAATATATCTGTTTGCCTCTTCGTACAAGTTAAAACAAAGTCCAAACCTTTCTTGATAAGGAAATAAAGAAACCGATAGAGATAAGTAAGAGGAAAAGAAACTGATAGAGATAAGTAAGAGGAAAATACACCTTGATGCCCTCGCAAATCCTCAGATACCTTACACCAGCCATTAGTCATAATTTATACAACAAGCCACACACCAAATTGTTCCTCGTATCGAGGATGCATTTTCTATCGTAGGTGGCATCTAAGCAGGCCAAATTTAAAATACAAATCCCGTTACCATAAAATGATCTGAAAACTGATACGAGGGGCAAATGATATCTTGTTGTTACATGTGATCTATCTGAATAATGGATAGTATATTGGATGAGTATTATGAAAAACATTTTCGTCAAAGAGATGTGCCTATGTGGATATTTGTACTACAGACTAATGTGGACATTTGTACAAAAAACCATGCATTCATAATGGCGTATGAAATTTTTGTTACATTTAATTTAGTGATTATAGGAATATAAGTAGTAGGATATCTTGTTCAAATAAAAGAATCATAGGAATATAAGTAGCATCAACGAAGCATTGTATAGATAAAGAAAGTAGTAGGATATTGCACCTTAGTCTTAATTGACGTTGACTTGTGCCGTAAGAATTTGTGCAGCCCTCTGTCTACTGCCGCACGCGCGAGTCTTTCGGAATACATATTGGCGACGGATAATTTCTCCAGCAACTCCGGCACAAAAGCTCCTTATTGACCCCAAAACGGAGGACATCCTTACCCATAAACTCAAGCCGCTAGTAAGAGATGCCACATTTCTTCGGATAATTGTAGGATTTGTGGGTGAGCGCTTCTGTCACGAGACTGCGGTTACTGAAGTTGTATTGCAAGATCCTCTCGATCGCAGCCACATCCACTTCCTAGTCGCCCAAGTCATCCTCGTGGAGGCCCCGAAGTGTCTCCATGTGACCTTTTGAAGGGAGGGGTTATCTCACGATCGACCAACTCTCAGCGGCGAGCGGGATGCGTTATATTGTGTTTTACTATGGTGGCCCGACTGTTGGATTTCCTCTCTATATAAATACGAAGCACCGACTGCACAAACATGGTCAATTTGATTTTCTCAATTATTGTTTGGAACAGATGAGAGTGACTTGATACAGAAGTATATTGATGGTTTCCTAAAATAAAGTAATAGATAAAAAATATGGAACGAAAATGAAAATTTGTTATATTTATACAAATTAGGGTAAAGAGAGATGGTCAACTAGGAAATATATTGAAATTTTTTAGAAAAGATCGTGTAATAATGATGATGTGCTTATTGGTCATCGGGAAAGCTGCAGTGGAGACGTAGTTTAATGAGAGAATATTTGAAAGGAACAGAGAAAAATAGTGTGAGTTTCATAATTTGTTTGAGATGATTGTATGAGATAGCAATCTTAGGTATCGTTACTCTTATAGGGCAAAAAATGTAAAATTTAGTGTCCCAATGAGATGCTTATTAATTTGTTTGATTGGATATAATCTTTTTTCCTGCCCTTTCACGACGTTATTTTGGAATCACTTCATCCATGTTCAAAAGCTTAATTGTAAATGTATTATAATTGACATTGATTAGAATAAAGAAAGATGACCTATTTGGAAATATTTATGTAATAATGATAATGTGTAGAATGGTCATAAAAAAAGGTGTTGTTTGGTACTTGGTGAAAAAAGGAGAGGGGAAGAGTGGGAAAATGCTAGGGCTGTTTGGTTGGACAAAGTGATGGGTAAGAGAGGGGAATGAAGGAGAATGGAGGGAAAGTAAGGGAGGGCAATGGAGGAGAATAGAGGGGAAGATATAAAGTATTTTTAAGACACTTCTCTTCCATTCTCTCCCCACCAAATTGGAGTGGAGACAAGGGAAAGGGAAATACTTGATAAGAAGTATATTACAAAAGTTATAGAAAAAAATATAAATAATATGGCACGAGAAATTAATATAGCCCACATCCAATATGAACAAAGAAGTAATTTGTCACATATGTATTACATTATTATTTGGATGGACACATAAAATATTGGAGAAATATTTGATAAAATTCAGAAAGAATTTTTGAGTGGAAAGTAGAAACAAAATAAAACAACGAAAATAAATATGTTTACATAATTAAGAAGGAAATTAGAGTTTAACCTTTTTATTATGAAAGTTGAAAAGTTTGATGTTATTATACAAATATAAAAAAAGGACAGATAGTTGGAGAAAGTATGGTAGACTATGGCAGAAAGTACTTAAATGCATAGAAAGAAAGTTTGTTGTTAATATAAAAATATTAAAGAAACTACTTCCATAATCACAATAAATATAAATATAGTATTCTCATTTTTATAAAAAAAATATTTCTTCTCAGACACTTTCAACACTTTCTTCTGTCGTCCATTAAATGTTGAATAGTCTTATTTGTTGTTTGTGCCTCTATGGATAGTGGATACATATTTATAAAATAATATATGTGAATAAATATTATATGTAATACTATAAATATAGTTTTATCTCACTAACATGGAACGTCACTACAATCTTTTATTTTTACATGATTTTCATGTTTTCCGTACTTTCCCCTTCCCATGCTAACCAAATGCAATAACATTAATGACCCCTCCCTCTCCTCTCTTCTCATCCCTTTCCTTTCCTTCTCCTTCATTCACCACATAACAAACACGTTCATTAGTGAATACGTGGAAGGGGTAAAGAACAAGTGTGGAAGTTACATAATTTGTTGAGATTGTTTATTGCTTAGCAATTGTGATAGTGACCATTCATTTATTAAAATCTAGCAAAACTACATTAAACACATTTCTAATTTGATTATTCTTATCTTTTGGAACATTTGGACATCAAGAAATAATCATTTTTATGAATATGTAAAATTCTTCACTACTTTATTATCTGACATCACTCATTTTTAAAATTTATCGAATCTCGCCCACGGTGTTGAAAATAATATGCCATCTTGCCTCTTCGTTGATAATATCATGTGAACAACCAAGGGCCATTCACCTTCAAGTCCCTCAAGAATAAAGAAAAACTCTATTTTTTATTTCATGTTTATCTTTCCTTTATGCAGGGATGTGTCTTAGGATCCCACCCCAAGTACTACTTTCTTCACATAGAAATATGTTGGACACATTTTTATCTCTCATCTTCTATTATCTTTTCTCTATATACTATAGAGAAAACATTGAATCTTCGTAGAGAAAACATTCTATTACAAACTTTGTATCTATGATCGCAACATGAATTTTTAAAAGAGGTAATGTAGTTGATATAATTATTGTTATTTAATTTATTATTTCTTATGTATCTAATATTTTGGTCTATTTGGGTTAAGTTCATTTTTTGTATTTGTCTTCTTTTCTATATATAACATAAGAGATGAGTGTTCCTTCTATCAATAAGAAATATTTCATTATCCTTTTGACTTATTTTTTGCATGGTACTAGAGCATCGTTCCTAACCTAGGAAGAAAAGGAATGAGTCTCGTCCTATGTGTGGCCTTCATCTTAGTGACAGATCTCCTCCAAGATTTGGGGGCTAATGTTGGACACATTAGGCTATATTCTAATTGTCTTTGCTTTCTTTTTATATTTAGGGACCTAAGTTCAAAATATCTAGTTTGTGTTCTTAGTCATAAATATTTTATGTTTCCTTTATTTTTAGGTCTTCTTTAATTCCAATTTTTGTTAAATAGGATTTTATTTCCATTACTTCAGGGTCAAGTCATGTAATGTTCTAAAAGCCAACCTTGGGGCCTATGTCCAGGCAATTGGTATGATTTGAGAAATAGATTATTTTCATTTTATCTTCTTTGTTCTCCTTCTTCACGATGTGTTCTACATCACAGACACATACCCCACCTCAAAAAAACATTTTTAAAAATTAATGAATAATATTGGATTTGCAGCTATTATTTAATTTTCTTTACTGAGTTTATAGTCTCTAATTTGATAAATGCTCCCGTGAAGTTTTCGATTGATGGTTCCTATATACTTTTCTAGTTAAACCATACAATACGAAATATATCATTTTGGCTCCTTTGTAGCATTTGAAAAAAAACTAGAGGGGGGGTGAATAGAGTTTTATAGAGATTTTAATAATTAATTAACTCAAACAACCACAATGAAAATATTGGACAAGGAGACACAGGGTTTAGAGTGGTTCCAACCTTAGCAAATACTAAGGAAGTCAGTCCACTACCCGATTGCTTACCCAACCGGGATTTGAAAAGAAATTTATTTTATTACCTCGCAAGGACTTTACATAAAATACAATTTCTTTTCCCAAACCCTTCAAGCAGCCTTCACCTAGAAGTAATCGCCCAACCTTGAAGCAGCCTTCCCTTGAAGTAGGTGCACCAACTCCCGTTGCACCAGCCTTCTGAAGTAGCTTCCCGTGCGATAGCCTTCTTGAAGTAGCTTGAAGTCCCCTTCTCCACCTGAGAAGTCCACCCTCTCCGATCCGTAGCCTCCAACCCTAGGAGTAGCAAGGAGAGTACAAAGGATAAAAAGGAACAAGAAGGAAAATAGAAATTACAATACCGTTGTAAGCACAAGGCTTGATTTGCCTATATCAAGCGTATAGATCTCCTAACCAATGTGTATGACAATGTGATTGTAGTGGATAGGAGATACTAGCCTATAGGACACTAAATGGGAGCAATAGGAATGAATGGCAAGTGTAGGAATTGCTCTATTGCTCTAAAACAGATTGCAAGTGAGTATTCAAGCTCAAGTATAGCACAAGTATAGTTTAGGTGTATATTGGTGTCCTAAGGCATGTCCTATTTATAGGAGTGGCCTATGGATACTTAAGGACGTTCTAGACAACTTCTAGGGGCTTCTAAGTGCTTAACTAGCCGTTAGATATAAGTTAGGTGCATTAGTAACGACTAGTTACTTTATTCTACAGTTGCTGTCAGAGACCATCTCGGTCGACAATTTGTCGACCGAGATACCTACTCGGTCGAAGTTTTGTCGACCGACAGGCTCTCTGGATCAACGTTCATTTGCAACTGCCAACTACTTTGTCAGCTGTGTCTAACGGCTACTTGGGTCATTCTCGGTCGAGAAGTTTGTCGTCCGAGAGTGTCTCGGTCGAGGAGTGTGGTCGACCGAGATTGACCCTATTTTCAATCTTTTAATTAAACCACTAAGTATGTGTATGAGTGTGCATATGTGATCCTATTTGAAGGAGATGACTTATCTAAGTGTGGTGTTTAGCTAGGGAGATCTAACGCTTGATTTACATGAAGTCTAAGTACTTGTACATTATATATTTGTACAAGTTTACAATTGATTTACATTGCATGACATTTACAAGCATTCAAGCATATGGATTCCCTATAACTTTGTCATCACCTTGTTCCTGCACACTTAAGTAGCTCGTTAGATCAACAAGAATGAAATGTTTGTCATCATCGAAACAAAGGGATTTATCATAATGTCCAATTTATCCAACAATCTCCCCTTTTTTGAAGATGACAAACATTTCCTAAAATATGAAATAAGGAAATATAAAGCATGTGATTTTCATACCTGAAGATCACCTTTTGTATCCATTCTTGTTTTACAAGTGAGTGCTGGCCATCAAGATGAAACTCATTTATATTTATATTTTTGATTTTATATTCTTTCTCCCCCTTTGTCATTTCAAAAAGATATCCAAGTTGAATATTTTAATTTTCTTCTCCCCCTTAATTTTATAATATGCTCCCCCTTAAATAGATATCTATTAGGAACATGGATTTTTTGTCTAATTTATCCACAATTTGTTTCTCAATCATTTGCAAAGGATGTTAAGCCTTGAAATGATATGAGATTCCCATAAGCTTATGATGAATGTATATTTATTTCTCATTTATCAAGGGATGTTAAGCCCTAAATTAAATGAGAGTCCTGTAATCCTAGAGTACATAAAAAAATGTCTCCAACCAAATATAAGGGATGTTAAGTCCTGATTTGTTTAGAGAGTTCCTTTAAGAGCAAGATATATCATTTTGATGAAATTCTTTTTCATCAAGATTAAATCTTTAGAGACATATCTTTTGAAAGCAAGATTAATATCTTAAAGTCAAGATTTTTGCTTTTGATTTCTTAGAACAAACAAATAGATAAAAACATTAATATTTTTGTTCTAAGAGGCACTGTTTGGCTTGTCATAGCAACACCATTATTTTATCACAAGCTATGTCCACAATCATTGTTTATTATGTCAAGATGCTTTTATGCTAATGGCATTTTCAATTTATCTGAATCACAATGATCAAGAATAATATCCATTCATGGTTTGTATATATGAATCAAAGATTATTTTAGACAAACCAATGAAACATAATGATCATGATGAAGAATATCCATGGTGTAATGATAGAACAATTGAAGCATATACAATGATCAACATATAAATGCAATAATTATGATCATTTAAAACAAATTTCAATACACACATGGTTCATGTATAGATATTCCAAGGGTTACCATGAAAACAGTAATTTTCCCTTAACTTAAATCAAATATGATTCATAGATAAAAATGATCTCATATAAGTGTTCCAAAGATGATTTCCATAATTTTTGCATGTAAAACAGTTATTAACAGCAAATAGATAGCACATTGATCCTTTGTAGAATTATTCAGCAGACTTATTTCAGACTGACATCAGTAACCTGCTCGGTCGATGATTTCTCGACCGACTGACTGCTCGGTCGAAGATTTCTCGACCGATCAGGTTTCTGTATTGTTTTCAGAACCATTTTCAGTAATTGTTTATAAGTAAATCATGAATGGTTATTTACTCAATTAAACAATTTGAAGACTCAGTTTAGTTGAGATAGACTTTATGAACATCAAAGGAACTTTTAGATCAAATCCCAACTAATTGTATCCAAATCTTTATTAACAATTTATCTATGAGTAAGGCAAAATTTTATTTTTGCAATTTGTATATATCCAAGTTAGGTGTTTAAAAACTTGAATTAATTTATTATCCCATTATGTTGAGTTGAGATAGACATAGAAATATGCAACTAAGGTCCTTGGTCATATCTCAACTTAATTCCGTTCATTTAGTTTGGGGGTTTTGGAACCCATACCAACTCAACATCCTTTTTCTTGTATGGGCATGAAAAGGAGTAATGTCCAAGACGTAAGCAATAATGGCAACATATAGAATCAACCTCAAGTCTCTTTCTATGTTTTTGTTCTAGGTTGTTCTTTGGTACATATGTATATTTGCCTCTAGGTACATACATGGATTGACTCTCTAGTGCTTGTGTCCTTCTCCAACTAGGTTTTTGATGAGATTTTCCTTTAGGCTTATAACCTAGTCCTCTCCTTCCAATTTGACGATAAGGATCACTTAAGATTTTATCGAGAATATCATTGTTACTCAAGCTACTGATTTCTTGTTGTAACTTAACAATTTCATCCATTCTCTTCTTGATATCCATCTTCGCTTGATCTAGATTAGATAATAAAGAATCTCTTTCTTTCACAATAATATCGTAATCTAGATGTGTACACAAAATAGGTTGTTTTTGAAGATCATTTACTTGAGTTTGCAAATTTAACTTTTCTAGGAAAAGAAGATTGCAATTTGCTTCTACAGATTTTAGCTTAATATCATGATCTTCAATAACCTTTTTGAGGTCTTCATTTTCAGATGTAAGAGCAAGAAGTCTAGCATTCAACTCATCATTTGTTTTATTATATTTCTTTAATTTCTTCTTGCACTCAATATACTTATTATGTGTTTCTTCAAGACTAGAAATTAGCTCTTCTTTTGATAAATCAAGAAGGCTTACCTCTTCTTCTTCTTCATTTGTTGTAGCAATGAGACAATTTTTGTGGACCTCTTTCTTCTTTTCTCTCCAAGGACAACCGATTGTTGTGTGGCTTGTTCCTAAACACCAATTGCAACTTGTTGAAGGTTGGTCCAAGTTGCTCCTTTGCTTGCGGTTGTAGTCACCACCACCCTTCATTCTTCAAGACCTGGTTAGGGTTCCTTGAAGCCTGCTCTGATACCAATTGAAAAACTACTAGAGGGGGGGTGAATAGAGTTTTATAGAGATTTTAATAATTAATTAACTCAAACAACTACAATGAAAATATTGGACAAGGAGACACAGGGTTTAGAGTGGTTCCAACCTTAGCAAATACTAAGGAAGTCAGTCCACTACCCGGTTGCTTACCCAACCGGGATTTGAAAAGAAATTTATTTTATTACCTCGCAAGGACTTTACATAAAATACAATTTCTTTTCCCAAACCCTTCAAGCAGCCTTCACCTAGAAGTAATCGCCCAACCTTGAAGCAGCCTTCCCTTGAAGTAGGTGCACCAACTCCCGTTGCACCAGCCTTCTGAAGTAGCTTCCCGTGCGATAGCCTTCTTGAAGTAGCTTGAAGTCCCCTTCTCCACCTGAGAAGTCCACCCTCTCCGATCCGCAGCCTCCAACCCTAGGAGTAGCAAGGAGAGTACAAAGGATAAAAAGGAACAAGAAGGAAAATAGAAATTACAATACCGTTGTAAGCACAAGGCTTGATTTGCTTATATCAAGTGTATAGATCTCCTAACCAATGTGTATGACAATGTGATTGTAGTGGATAGGAGATACTATCCTATAGGACACTAAATGGGAGTAATAGGAATGAATGGCAAGTGTAGGAATTGCTCTATTGCTCTAAAATAGATTGCAAGTGAGTATTCAAGCTCAAGTATAGCACAAGTATAGTTTAGGTGTATATTGGTGTCCTAAGGCATGTCCTATTTATAGGAGTGGCCTATGGATACTTAAGGACGTTCTAGACAACTTCTAGGGGCTTCTAAGTGCTTAACTAGCCGTTAGATATAAGTTAGGTGCATTAGTAACGGCTAGTTACTTTATTCTGCAGTTGCTGTCAGAGACCATCTCGGTCGACAATTTGTCGACCGAGATACCTACTCGGTCGAAGTTTTGTCGACCGACAGGCTCTCTGGATCAACGTTCATTTGCAACTGCCAACTACTTTGTCAGCTGTGTCTAACGGCTACTTGGGTCATTCTCGGTCGAGAAGTTTGTCGTCCAAGAGTGTCTCGGTCGAGGAGTGTGTTCGACCGAGATTGACCCTGTTTTCAATCTTTTAATTAAACCACTAAGTATGTGTATGAGTGTGCATATGTGATCCTATTTGAAGGAGATGACTTATCTAAGTGTGGTGTTTAGCTAGGGAGATCTAACGCTTGATTTACATGAAGTCTAAGTACTTGTACATTATATATTTGTACAAGTTTACAATTGATTTACATTGCATGAAATTTACAAGCATTCAAGCGTATGGATTCCCTATAACTTTGTCATCACCTTGTTCCTGCACACTTAAGTAGCTCGTTAGATCAACAAGAATGAAATGTTTGTCATCATCGAAACAAAGGGATTTATCATAATGTCCAATTTATCCAACAACATTTACTTGCTAATATTAATGCCTCATAGATTCCTTTTCAGTTTGGGTTACTTTTATAATTATAAAGAGGATTTCTTGTACTATTTTTTATTACAATCCCTATTCTATTTTGATTTTTATATAATTTTACTCTTTGTTCTTTGGTCTTTTTATGATCGTCATTGTCTCAAACAACAAACATAAAGAAAAGCAATGATCTACCTTTATAAATCTATCCATAAACTTATAACATTGTACATGTCAAACTCAATATTTGGTTCAACAAACATCAACATGAAGTGTAAGATATTGGTAGGTATAGATGTTTTCAGACAGAGTTCCACATCACTTTCCAAATGCCACTTTCAATATTGTTAAAACGAGCAATGCAATCTTTGAAAACTGATTGTCACTACTTTTTTCAAACACAAATAGGTGTGCACAATAACACAGATCAAAGAGAAACAAATTCAATTCTTATGCCCAGTTCTTGATAATTTTTCTCATTATTCATTATCTACATATTGTGGAGTGACAAAAACAACTTATAAGTCATCATGGCAGTAGTTTTATTTCTTTATCATACGTGTGTTTTATGTAACTTACTTATTTGTCTCTGTGACAGTTGAAAATTTGTCTATATACACTTCGCATTGCAATAACATAACTTACTAATATATACTACCTAATTTATTTTGCAATCAACACATTTTCTAGATCATCATATTATTATATTGTAAAAAATATTTTAATTATTTACAATATACACCCTTGTTAGGTAGTTTTGAGAAGATACCATGTCTAAGAATAATACTATACACTCTTTTTTAAAGAAGTTGAATGATGTGACTGATAGTATAATTTCTAAAGAGCAAATTCAATCTAAGAACCAATTAGATTATGAATGAGTAGAAATTAATGACCAATGACTTCTTAAGACTTTAAAAATTGAATGTCAAGATCTTGTAATTGAGTCATTAGAACGTGATCCTGACTTGTGCTTACTAATATGAAAATATTCACATGATAGAAGGGATGAAATTTGTAGAGCATATCTGCAATGGGGTCCATGTCAATTCAATCTTGAAAAGTACCCCTTATCTGGTTTAGAGAAACATCCTTAGAGATTCTACGATATATGGTTTAGTCGATTTTCTAACTTGTTGGGATATTCTCCTACAAAAGTTGTTGCATATTGCCTGTCCTTCTATCTCTTTAGCAATCTGAGTGGTTGATTGGGGTTGATGTATTTACCACAAAGGGATTTATAAATTGGAAAAATGTCAATAATGGAAAAGTTTGTGCTTTTCATAATCATGTTGGCAAAGTATGTGTTCCCCATACAATAATGTTGTTAAATTTTGTGTTGTTCTTATTGATCAATTAATGTATATAAAAATTTCATGCAAATGTAGAGTTTGGAGAAAATTATAAATAACCAACTATTTCTTCAAGTCACTATTGATGCAGTCTGGTGGCTCGCACTTCAAGCATATTTTTTAGAAGTCATGAGAAACCACATGTTCTAAAAATAGAGATAATTTCTTTGAGATGATCAAATGATTGACATCATCTATATAGAAGTGATGTTACTGATGTTGTATTAGAAAATATTTCATACAATTCTCAATACACATGTCACCATATCTGCACTTACTAAAAAATACTAAATTATTGATTTAAGCCATGTTTGGATCATATTAAACATAGGATAGGAATAGAATCCTATCGTGAATCTCATTCCCATATTTGGTTACGCATAAAGTTAGAGATTTGAATTCCTATAGATACACATTCTGTTAGACATGAGATTATTTAAATCAGCACTAGGGGCTTGCTTTATTTAATCAGTTCTTATAGCAAGTAGCATATTTACATGATGGAACTTTTTGGAAGGCCAACTTTTCTGACATGTTTGATATTTTTCTACGAGCTCTGCTTTTAGGACGATGATAAGATTATTTTGTATACCAATGTTTTCATAAAAAACTGGAGGAGACTGAATCAACAATGCCTAGACGACCTCTATGCTTCTATATAATAGCCCGACATACCTACAGCAACACATGGCACTTTCTTAGATCCTACCATCACAGAAGCAAATACAATTAGGCTTGATCGGTATCCATTCGTCTTCATTGTTTATACTATTGTATATTCATCATGATTCTATTTATTAATGTGATGTAATCAAGATGGATGATATTTAATCTATGCATGGGATGTCAAGCTTCTTTTTCACTATCTCTCTTTATATATCTCTCTGCATATTATTGTAGTAGTACATGCTTTAGACAACAATACACAGATAATAGTAGACACAACTACATGACATGTTCTAACCCACATTGGTGCATATTTAATTCTCGTTTTAAGAGTTTGCAGCCAAATGCTCTTATACAAATAGATTTGACTTGTCATGCAGTTCTCGTAGAATATGTTTCTATTGCCCAGATACATTAGTTTTTGTTTACATCGTCTTCCTTGTGTTTATGTAGTATTCCAGGAAAAAAAATTCTTCTCAATCTATATTCTCTTCCCCATTCGTCCAACCCTTATTTTCTTTCTAATTTTATAATGCTAAAAAATATATGTGTTCATACATATTTTGAAGTCCTTTTATTATAATCAACTGATTATACCTTCGTGTAGGTATGTCTCGACTATCAAAATATACATATCATTTTCTTGGAAATAGAACAAGATTGATGCACATGTGGTTAAACTTTATACAAAACATCATTGTCTTGTTGATCGTTATTCTATTCATATTAGTATTGACCGATGAGAAGAAAAGTTTGAAGGAAACATTTTGTCTAATAATAAGAAAAATAAAAGAAAATCACATATTTAGACTAGTTTATAAAGAAACAAGAAGTGTATCAACAAGTTACAAATGGACCAATCGAGCTTTTCATAATTTGTGTAGGTTGTTGACTTCAATTGGGAAAGTATGATATACTAGGAATGTAAACATAAATGAAATGGTATCTATATTTCTTTACATCCTAGCACATCAAACAAAGAATAGAATAATTCAAGATGATTTCTTTAGATATGGTGAAATTGTCAATAGGCATTTTGGTGAGGTCTTAAAAGCAATGATAAAGTTACATAAGGAGTTGTATCATCTTCCAAACCAATTCCTGAAAGCTCACTAGATCATCAATGTAAATGGTTTAAAGTAAGATTTTTAAAATCATATAATGACTAAAATTATCCATTATTCTATGTTAATTGATTTATATTTTATAGGGATGTCTTGGTACACTAGATGATACACATATCAAATTACGCATCACAAAAATTGAAAGAGCAAAATATATTAATAGAAAAGGATTTCTATCTACCAATGTTTTGGGAGTATGCTCTACAGAAATGCAATTTGTTAATGTCCTCCCTAGTTGGGAGAGTTCATCAGTAGATATGAGGGTTCTTATAGATGCATTATCTAGACCAAATAGATTTCAAGTTCCTCGTGATAATAATCTTAAAATGTCATCCTTTTAATTTGCTTTAAATATAAATACTAATTGTTGACCAGAGCACCAGTGTTGGTTCTTCCAGAGTAGGGAAAGGGATATATAGTCTTCTATATGCATCGAACAATGGTTTGGGTTGCATGCTAATGCAAGATAAGAATGGTAACTCTATCATTTTGTGATAGCTTGTTAAACACAAGCAGAGCTACCCGACGCATGATCTAGATCTTTCTGGTGTAGTCAATGCTTTGAAGATATGGAGACACTACCTTATGGCAAGAAGTGTCAGATCTTCACCGATCGCAAGAATCTACAATAAATCTTCTTGAAGTAGGAGCTGAATATGAGATAAAGACTCTAGATGGAGTTGATCAATGATTATGATTTCACCATAGACTACCATTCAGGAAAGGCAAACAGGGTGGAAGATTCTTTGAGTAGGAAGTCTTCAACATCATCATCGGCTGACTAGGTGCAATTATGGTCTTTGGTGTGTCATAAGATAGGCATTTGGTCCCCTTGCATTAGATGAATGTGAAGTTGGAAGTGTCCTGGTTAATAGGCTTGTTGAACTAGTTATAGGTAAATCCTAGATTGAGGCATTAGATCATAAATGTACAACGTGATGGTACTATGATTCAGTAGATCTTAGTAGAGTTTGGCAGCGAGAAGTGTGATGGTTTCTATGAGTTAGAGGATGGCACAATATGTTACCATGGTAGAGTAGTGGTACCTGATGTTGATGATCTTAGAAAGTTGGTTCTTGAAGAGGCTCACTCTTTGATGTATGCCATGCATCCACATAACCAAGATGTATCACAACCTAAAAGACTTGTATTGGTGGTCTAGTTAGAAGAAAAATGTGGCTGAGTTTGTGGCTAAGTGTGCAGTGTGTCATCAAGTTAAGGCAGAGCATCAGAAACATGTAGGAACTTTGTAATTATTGTCTATATCATAATGTAAATGGGATCATATCACGATGGATTTGTGGTGGGTTTGTTAGAACATCCAAAGGCCATGATTCCATTTGGGTGATTGTTGATAGGTTGACCAAGTCAACACACTCCTTTGTGAGAAGACAACGTATACAACAGAGAAGCTTGCACAGATATATGTGGATGAGATAGTGCCTTTTCAAGGTATCCCGTCTACCATCATTTGAGATAGAGGTCCTCAGTTTTATGAATTGTCAACATTGAGAACTACTACTTGGTAGATGTCATTTATGTCAATCGACAAGGATTTCTTGGACCTTATAGAAGACAAGGATACCATCTAAGTGAATGGAGATCAAGCCGTCAACCATCCACTACAAAAGAGATCTTTAATCTTAAACATGCTTCTACCTGAAATGTCATGGAAAGTTTTTTTTGTCTACTAAAGGAACGATGGGAAATATTAAGAAGTCCCTCATTTTACCCAGTAAGGACGACAAATAAAATAATACTTGCATGTTGTCTATTGCATAGATTTATTAGATGAGAGATGTCCATTGATCCAGTGGAGGATGAAGTTCCTGAAGCAGTTCAAAATGAAGGACATGTAGATGATGATGTAAAAAATGTAGAACCAAATGATGAATGGTCATTATGGAGAGATAATTTAGCTGAAAAAATGTTTCATGAATGGTCTAATTTGAATTAGTCTTGAGTTAGTTATATTGTGATCAAAGAACAATTTCGTCCTTAATGGAACTATATTTCACTCATGTTTATATCATTGTTAAGATTTTTTGTTATGTTTTATATTTGTTTGGTTGACATCATTCTAAGATGGATACTGATGGAAAATAGATAGTGATCAGTGGGCATCAAAGTCAAGGTGTTGAGAAAAATGTGCAAGCAACAATTGATGTTGGTGGGAAGACAAAAAGAAAGACCAAAAGAATATGGACGAATGAGGAGGAAGAAAAGTTAATTGAGGAATTACTTGAAATGACCATTTTAGGGAAATATAAGGATGAAAATGAATTCAAGCCTAGATTTCTGACTATACTAGAGATGGATCTTGAGAAGAAGCTACCATGATGTGGTTTGAAAGGAAAACCACATATCGAATCAAAGATAAAAGTTTTGAAGAAATAATTCAACATCATTTATGACATGGTGAACGGGAGCACAAGTGGCTTTGGATTTAATGATAGTACTCTGTGTGTTGAGGCTGAAAGAAGTGTTTGGGATATCTATGTCATGGTAAATAATGATTTCATATCCTCAAAAAAATTCTTAGTTGATGATCTGCTTAAATATTTATTACTTGTAGAGTCATCTTGAAGCAGGGGCTTGGAGAACTAAGAAGTTCCCACACTATAATAAACTATGTATCATGTTTGGGAAAGATCGTGCAATCGGAAGCAATGCACAAGATGCAGAAGAAATGGTAGTTGATATCAAAGAGAGACAACAAGAAAACACCATTAATGTTGAATACTTAGAAGGGATTGAGAATGAACAACAAGTTCCACCTTCAGATAAGAGTGAAATGAATAAAGAATCCAACACTCAGGGCCAAAAAATTTGAAGCAGAAACTTGAAAATGAACTAGTGAATGCTTTGACTGATGTTGCAAAACAACTTGGAGGACACATGAGAGAATCTACTCGTGAATTTATTGATGCAATGATCTCATCCACACATGAATTTATTGATGCAATGATCTCATCCAAACATGAATTTAGTGATTCGATAGTCTCCAAATTTGAGAAACAAATGGGTTCAATTGGTGAAGAGATTGAGAAGCTAAGCAATCTGAATGACATAGAGAAGATCTCTGTTGTAGTTTTGTTGACTGGAAACGAATCCTTATGTCGTGCATTCTTTCGGTTGAACAATGACAAAAGAGAAATATTTTTGAAGAGCTGGTTGGATAAGAACTAGATCTTGAATATGACCATGTAATCATAAGGAACTTTTTAGTTAGCCATCATTGGAAAATTGTTTTAGTTGGACTTGATGCTAGTATCTTTTTCTATTTTATGTAGGAAATATTTGTACAAAAGTTTCCTTCATAAACATAGTAGTTGTAATTTTGTAGTAGTCATATATAATTTTATACACTCAATTGCTATATTCAACCTAGATATGTGTGCTTTCAATAACATGAAAATGTATATAAATATACTTTTCAAGAGCCATTTGGAAAATAACCAGTGTCAGATATTTAAACAATTCTAAAATACTTCCTATAATACTTTAATGAAATTATAAAATGATGAATAGTTTCAAAATATTGTAAGAATAAAAATAGAAATTTTTTCTTTTAGTAGTTTAATAAAATATTTTTGTAACTTCTCCTAAAATTGTTTAAAATTTATGTCCATATTTTAATCTTATTCACTGACAACAATGAATTTGTGAAAAAAAATATACTTTATATCTTATCCATTCCTTCGTGTTATCTGAACATGGGATGGGAACATCACAACCTATAACTCTCCACATCCTATCCATTCATATCCTTGATATCATCCCATTCATATACTATCATGCGAACCAAATGTGGCCTTAGAGTTTTAGAGACGATGGATGGGAAAAGTTGATAAATGATGTGAGATATTTTTTTGAGAAACATGATGTGGATGTCAATGAAATGAATAGCTCCTCTTTCTCGTCAAGGGCATGTATGCAACCAACAAAATCAGATGACATAGATACTTGTTAAATCAATGAAAGTTCATTAAAAAAACATTTATCAAGTCCTTATACTAAAACTTTGAGTAACCCTTTGATATTTCTAAAGATATAGTAAAATATGTAATGTATCTATGTTCACCTATGAGTAATATGCATACACATATCTGCTAAAATAATGATGGTTGTACAAACAAATGAAATAGGATTACCAAATATATTCATTTTTACATTCACATTTCTTCAGTTAACAAGTATCCCATTAAGTACCATAAATTACAACAATGACCCAGTTTTGGATGACCTTATAGTAATCTAATAAATGGTACAACTTCTTCAATCAAGACAATATTAGTATCATTTATACTAGACTACTGAAAACACATTAATCTAATGCTTATATATTTTGACAAGGTTAGTTGGGTGACAACAAGCTTTTGCATAATTATATTTAATGAAACATCTTCTAAAACTTGGTAAAGATCATCATTTTAGTAACATATTTCCTCCTTAATGACAAAAATATTTCTTCACTATGTAGATGGCATCAACTTGGACATAGGAACATCATCGTCAATGATATCATCAATTTATAAATATAATATGTCACAATTGTGTCATATGGAAATGCTATTATGAGATATTCACGGTTGAATACCCTTGCTTTGGTCCCAAATGAAGAAAACTAACAATTATAATAAATGGAAAATTTACATATATGTTTAGTTCTTTTACATATTTTGTTCTTATATAATGTGTAAGACATAAATATTTGCCATGATTCATGTATAAATTTTACAAGACAAAATTTGTAGATGTTAGGTAGAATCTTTTCTCTCTTATGTAGCCTTTGCAAACATGTTGTTGCAACATTAGAATGCCAAGACTTTCCAAACTGGAATTCCACATTTGTTCCTTTGTCTCATGTGTGCCTAGCCTTTTTCTTACTTATTTCTCAATAATTTCACCTATTTTTGTATTTCTTCATCACAAGATGGTGAGAGAACAAACAAGTGTGACAACCTTCTTTCCTATATATACCTTTTTCTACAATATTATGTCTCCTGAACCACTGGTGTAGATGATAACTGATTGATAACCACTATACTAGAGAGTAACCGCTCATAACTATCCAAGGTAGATGGTAATTACCTATGACTACTAAGAAATAGAGTCTCCCACCTGTAACCACCCAACACAGAGCAACTACCCTTAACCATCGGGGAGTAGAAAGAAACCTCAAGTATCCACCTAAAGTACATAGTAACTACCCATTACTACCAAGGTAGAGAATAACTACTCATATTATAAAAAATAAGAGCTAACTATCCAAGATGAAAAAATGGGGTATCTTTTCAAAACCAAATACAAAAGAAGTAGAAGACTCTTGCACCCTTTTCTCTCTTAAGTTTTCACACATATCAACAATCACTACATCACGATTAATTTAAGTAAGAACATATTAAAGTAGGTTACACGATCCACCTATGTATGTGTAGATAGTTTTTTATCGAGTCCCACGGCCTTTGCTGTAAATATACTTGCAATTTGTGCTACAATATAACTGAACTACTGTTGCATAATTAATTTTCCTTGCTCCTGTTTTTATGGAGAGATTGTATACGGACGCTACAGCACACCCGGACGAATGTGAAGAGGGAAGTAAGGAACTACGAGATGTGCTCCTGAATCTGGGTCCTGCTTCTCCTTCGAATTTGTATCCTTGTCGTTGCACTGCTGCTTCTCCTTTCTATCATTTATATCCTTGCCATCGCTCTGGTCCGTTCGCTGCCTTTGCTTCGGCTTATGAATGATCTCGTCTTGACCTTTTACGAACTGCTCGTCCATGTTGGAAATTGAGCGAAAGCATGGGAGGCTGAACAGACCCATGTTTGCTCTGAACTGCTGCTACAAGTTTGTTTGAGGGAATATCGTGCTGTATTGCAGTGTTTCTGGTAGTTGGAATGGACTTGAGCTACGATGATAATTTATAGTTATATAAGCTAACTTGTGGCAAGGGTCCCAAAACAGTATAGGAAGAAGCGTGTGGAATCTTTTGCATTGCTTCGTGGGAAAGGTTCAAAGTTGAGGCTGGAGTCAACCCGATGATGTGTTAGGTTAAAAAAAAGAAAGGAAGAAACCAATTCGATTTTATATGTCTTGTGTGCATAACACCACCTCACGCTGGGGCTACTGCCGAAACGATAGCTGCTATGAAAAGATCACAAGGGTCTAATAAATGTTTTTGCATATTCCAACCTCTTATCTTGTACAGAAACCGTATATCACTGAGAAATTAATATCTAAACCTCCCTGTGTACATGTGATTTGGATAAGTTCCTGTTGTCGTTTACTTGCAGTTAGCAGTTCGATGGGAATAGAATGATGTATTGCTGACAAACAAATGCATTGGATATCCTGACTTAGATGCATGTAGTATTTCTTATCAAACAATTATAATTGTATGTCATATATCTATAATGATGATATATGTGCTAGAGAAAGTAAAAGGTAATACCATGTAGCAACATGCTAATTTTTTTTATGATGACGAAGAGAGGTTGAGTCCTATCTCAATCGCAAAAGAGAGCATTTGATTATGGTCATAAGTCTTCCATCTGGGTGCTTTAGTTGGACATCAAACCGACAACCCACAACTTTCAAACTGACCAAACATACTAGTTGAACCAACTGACAAGTGCAACGGTATATTAATAATTGAATGTACATCAATATGTCACTAGGCACTCATAACTCAGATAATTATAAGTACACAACATGGGGTTCATCAATACACATAGAAATTTTACAAAAGTTCAAAACTTGAAAAGATAAAGGTTTTGTGACGATATTTATACAAAAGACAAGGGATCATTGGGGAAATCATTTATTTAACATTTCTATTTCTCAGTCGAGGTTCCTTCATAGTAATTATAATTCACTATAAGAAATATGCTAGCATAGCGTAAATGTTAAGGTGCAAAGTCTTCTGTAAAATCGTTTACATATACAACATGACAAAGAATTTTAGATTGATTTTAGTGTGTTGATATGTAAATGTTTGTCAATGCACTACTACATGAACATAGAAGAATTGGGCCTTCAAGCAGTCTTCAAGATGTTTCCCATCTTTGTATTAAAAAAGGTGTTAATGTATAACTACTTTGAAGCCCATCATCATGGGCAATGGATCTCCATAGGATATTTCGGGGGCAATAAAGTTGATTCAATACCATAAACTTATATTAATGCAAATAGTAGTAATGTTGGTATCAAAATTAGATGTATGTAATTATGTTATACTACATGGACACCTTGTGCTAAAGATACCAACTGCGCACATCATAAAGAAGTTAGAGAACTAGAATGAAAAGAATATTTGTTAGGGCCTATGACATGTTGTTGCATTCCTACACATATTAGCATTATACAAACATGTAGATAACTTTATTGTGTCAATTCATATATATATATATATATATATATATATATATATATATATATATATATATATATATATATATATGTGTGTGTGTGTGTGTGTGTGTGTATGTGTGTGTGTGTGTGTGTGTGTGTGCAGCTCAAAAAATGACTATTTGGTCAAAAAAGTAATTATCTATAAAAGAAGTAGTTATATTGTCAAAAAATTAACTATATGGCTAAAAGGGTAAAACATACAAAATACAAAGTAAAAGTTCTAGTTACATATTTATTCCAAAATTTTCATTGTGTATCTTACTCATTTTTACTTGTTCAGGAAATAGTTACTTTTTTGACAATAATGTTACCTTTTTATTTAGACAGTTACTTTTTTGTCCAAATAGTTACCTTTCGGACTGCACGGGTAGTGAAACCTTAGTTACCTGTGTGGATAATGAATAAACCATCTATATATGTATGTATATATACATATATATGTATATATATAAATGAATATATATATACATATAAATATAAATATATATGTATATTTATATTTATATATATGAATATGTATATATATGTGTGTGTTTATTCATATATATCTATATATACATGCATATATATAGTGTTATATGTATGTATATGTACATATGTGTGTATATATGTGTCAATATATATATATATATATATATATATATATACATATATACATATATATATACATATATATATATATATACACACACTTCTATATATTTGTATATATAATATATATATATATATATATATATATATATATATATATATGTGTGTGTGTGTGTGTGTGTGTGTGTGTGTATATACACACACACTAGTAAACATACATGTGCACATGCACAAAACATATTATTTAAAGTAAATTTAGGAGTTCATTCATTGCATGTGTTGGCAACTAGGATTCCACTACTCATGAAAAAGTAACTATTTGGTTCGAACAATAATTCAATGGACAAAAGCGTAATTATTCAACTAAAAGGTAAATAGTTGCAAAATACACAATAAAAAATCTAAAATGAAATATGTAAATGTACAATTGTTACTATTGTAACTACTATGCATATAATATAACTGTTTGGAAGGTAATGTAATCATGTACATGTGTGAAGCAGAAAACTATAAGAATAACTATGAATTGAGTTGGTAGCTACCGGCATGGGTATTAAAGATAATCCCTATATACATATATATATATATATATGTATGTATGTATATATATATGTATATATATATATATATATATATATATATAAATAAATATACATACATATATATGTATATATCCATGTACATATACTATATACACAAACATACACCATAAACACCACACACACACACACATATATATATGTGTGTGTATATATATACATATATATAGATGTAGCTATTAGTGAGGTCTAGTCTCAACTTAGCTAGATAAATAGGGTTTCTTGACTAAGTAAGTGGTTTACTTGTTTGATTCCTTGTTGTGTTATGTCTCATGTTTATAAATTTATTAGATATGTTAAACACATTAAATTTGGAATCATTTAGTGTTTTTCGAGCAGATCCTATTTTGTGTGTGAAATAGGGATTGAGGTGATTATTTTAAATTGGATAAATCAATTCTTAATATTGGTAACCATAACCCTAATTGCATTTTTCTTGAAGTAAGAATACAAAAAATATTTATAAAATTTCAACTTGTTTTCAATGTTGTAGTTGATTGAAGTTCTAATTCTAGAAGTGGAACCAACAAAAGTAGGGTGTTAAGGCATGGTCATCTAGACATCTCCTAGATAAATCCAACACATTAATGCGCATGAACTCCATCCACATGAGGTCAGTTAACTATTACAAGAGAAATTCACATGGAAATTCAAGACATCTTGGATAGATTGTGAGGTTGCCTAGAATTTTGAATAGATAACCAAGTTTGGCAAAGATGTAGTAAAAATATTCTAAAAATAAAAAATACACCTAAATTATATACAAAGCAACTTAAAACTGAAAGGATTCCTTTGCTTCATATGACCCTTACACGCCTGATATAAATCATAGGAGAGAATATTAGGGTTTCGTAAATAGAGAATTGACACTCTAGTTGATTCCTACCTTCCCTCATTATTGGATGCTAGGTTTGGTTAAACATCATTGAGAAATTGGTTATTATAAAAATGTAATTTATATATGTGTAATTCAATCTAGCTCTCAATTAATATCTCATTTTATCCCCTAAAACCTCAATCTTTTTCTTTCTCCTTACATTCCTATTGTTTCTAGACTAGAAGGAGTGAAATGCATGGAGACTTGAAGGTTTCAAAGAGATCTGATGGAGATTTTCATGACCTTTAGCAATAAAGGTAATCTATGTCACTGTTCAACTTACATAATTGAGTTGCCATTAATGTGTTACGAAATTATATTGAAATAATTATTTAGTTGATCAAACATAATCTTGTAGTGAAGATAAAATTAATAACTTTCAATTTAAGCTTATTTTTGGGTGATTCTTAACTTCCACTGCAAACATCTAAAATTGGAAATTTATGGAATGAATGTTATGATCTAATTTCTCTAAACTAAATTGATATGATTCATATTCAATCATTTGTAGTTGTCAAGTAATGTGATCGACTGAGTGGAATACAAAGAGGATATAAAGAAAAAGTTTATTCAGTGCAAACATCACACAATCAAATTAAACTTTAGATATGATAGAATATCTTGAAAATATTGTGTGATATTGTTTCCTTTTTTTGTTTCCTATTATGGTGAGATTTTTAATGGGAAATACGAATACGAAGACTAGTTATAGTATTGTAAAAAAACCAAAGTGTATTGAAAATACACATATTATATGATTGATATGAATATGGTTGTCCTAATTTATTGAGTATGATGAGATGAGAATAATGATAGAGTGATAATCTTGAGTATGATGGAAATAATTATCTTTAATGTGATATGTGTCTTGTGAATGAACATGGGATGAAAATATATTACGATGAATATACCACCATTTTTGCTAGTTGAGTTAGTTTCAATTGAAACAATATAAAGAAACATTATTATAATAAAATCCAAGTATTGTGATAACATTCAAACTGAAAGTAAGTGGATAAAATGACAATAGCTCCAGACATTGTGGATGTTCTTACCTAAATTTGTTTACGGAAAGGAGAAACAAGTCAAGGGTAAAATAGTGTAGTGGATCATGAAAGGATGCATAGACTCATGGAAGTCCTAGGCTACACACTTGGTAGGGTAAAAATCACATGGAATCCAATGGACATGGAAAAGTTGGGACCATCTGAAACTTCATGGACACCTTGAATTGAGTATGGGACCTTAGATTTAGGAGATCCCTATTTCTCTTTTTAGTTGTTCAATTGATTTTTACTCATACTTGGGGTTAGTGTTCTATAATCAAAGTCATACACCCTTTTTCTATTCTTGTTGTTGGAACCCCTTCCTAGTCCCTAGACATGGGACTGACTTTTGAACATGTTGTTCATTTTTGTGCCTCTACTTTGTAGACATGGTAACGACACAGTAGACCAAGTTTTATGTTATGCATACAAGCAATGCCTAGAAATGTGAGATATGTATGGTGTGGTGTTTCGATCCTTCTAAGAAGTTGTAGTTTGGAAGGTATGATCAAACATGTATGGAAAGTTAAAAAAATCATAAAGGTGACTATAGAATATTGGTGATATTTACAGTTAATGAGTTTTTTTCAGAGTCATTTCCACATAGCTATTATTATATTTATTTTATGGAATTAACACACTATTATTGCTTAATTCTTTTTAGTATTTTATTATAATAAGATTTTCCCTAGTTAAGATAGCAATATAAAACAATATAAATGTATGTCTAAAGAACAAGCACTTCAAACAAAGAAAAGAGGTACCTTCATCACAATCACTAGTATATCATTGTAAATAAAAACAACACTATATATGTAACACCCCAATTTTCAAAACATATACATTACTGAGAAGAAGCTTAATCCACTTTGAGATGTCACAAAATGATAACCATTGCATAAAAATATAATTTCATTCAACCAACTCAAGAAAATAATTATAAATCTCATGTCTCAAGTTCCACAACATAAAACTTCAACTTTGAACTAAGCTAAACTAGTACATAATCTTCATACTAATGGAAAACTCAGCTAAATGCCATAAGATAGTTGGCACCCCACCAGGGCTAAACTCTTAATCTGACTTTGAGATGAATGCTCCTTTTTAAGATCCCTTATTCTTTCCTTATGCAGACATCGCATCCCAAGACATGTATTCCAAATGGAAAACATGTTAGAGTAACTAGCATTGAATATTGTTATAAAAAATAATATCTTGACAATAAAGGAAAGGTGGAAATTAACTAAGTATGGATCCTCATAATATACTCGTAATGGTTGACGATAATGTCCTCCACTCTTATGCACCAATTGTAATCATAAGGTCTATAGGCTCAACTGATGTTCCACTTGAACTCAAGATTTGCACCTAAATGCCATTAATTATGTTCCACTTGAGTTCTTGATTGCACATACATGCTAGTATGTTCCATTTGAACTCACAATGCCCAATGGATCAACATTAACATGATGAGGACAAAGTAATTCAACCATTTACATATTTCATCAATAACTTGATATACTTAATCTTTACTTGGATTTCACATGAACATGACATGATTTCTTGAAATAGACGTTGAAATCATCTGGATCAACATTAATTCAAGAATTTATGAAAATTGAATACATATCTATGTATATAATTTAACTTGATCATAATGATATAATAATCTTAAATCCATTAAAAATCATTATTTATATACTCAAGGTGCATGGACCCACTTGCCTTGGATAAAATAATATCTATGTTAGTTTTTCTATCCCTGAGTGAAATCTAAGTCTCCTAAAATTACATGATTTATGTTAATTATTGCCTTGAGTGACATCCTAAACCCTCATTTAGGTCTTTTAAAGTAAACTAGTCAGAGATGATGGAATTAAAGTTTGAAAGCCAAAAAACCAGGTTCCTCTTTGAAAAATCTTTCTGACGAGTATTTATACGTACTTTTCTGATCATGGATGTAACTATTAGGATTTTAGAAATATTTGACCAATCAGATATCATCAAAAATCCATTTATATGGCATTATTTAAAACTACAACTACTCTGGTGCTCCACTTCATTGGGCCACCTATGATCTACCACGTTGTCAAAAGACCACAGATATAGCTATTTCACTGGACAACCAAAACATGGACAAACCATGAAATCTCTTGATTTGAAATCATGATATAGTAGAGATGGGTGTCGAATAATGAAGCCACTACATCACTTGAAGCATAATAGTCTCAGAAAGACAATACTCTAGTGTGGTGACATGAAGGTCAAGAGTTATCCTTTGCCATGGCGGCACATAGCAAGGAAACATGGACCCCAAAGCATGAACTCAAGGGTGATGAAAGATCCTGAAAAATTGGGGGCATGCTTCTCGAAAACAACCCGAAGCTAAGGTTGAAGAGATCAAGACGAATAGTAGTGGACATCTTAAGAATTGAATATAGGCACAAGGAACAAGAAAAAATAGGGAAAATCTGTTGGGCACCTCTGTGAAGAAATCAAAACCTTCAGAAGCTTGCCTACACCACGCAAAGGAGATGCCAATCTCCAGCATCCACTTTAGTAGTCATAAGCACGACGTCAAACTCGATCTTGCCAAAGATGTAAGGTAGAAGTTGGAGGGATGGATTATAGAGTGATAGAGACCAAACAAGCTATTGGAATGGGATTCTATGAGTTTGAAGATGGTGGAGAGGTGATCATATATAGGCATGCCATCTTGGTTTGATTGGGAATCCCAACCTCAGGGGGGAAATAGGAGAGAGAGAGAGATCTCTTGTCAACAAGGAACTCTAGGGCATGAAACCCAATGAAATTCGAGGTCTCTGGGTTCGTAAAACCACGAGGAAGGTAAATTTGGATTCTTTTAAAATTAGGATAATGTGATGGGAGAGGTCGGAGAAAGGAGGAACACGACACTATGAGTCCAACTGGGATAGGGAACTCAGGCGGGGGAGATGCTTGATAGGCGTTGGATGGGTCTGTGTTCCTCAGGACATTTACACAATCATCTTATCTGGCCGAAAAAGGAAAGGGAAAAAGAGATGTGTGTTATAGAGAAATAAACAGAACATTCTAAACCGATTCAAATAAATATATGGTTAATTGCTTTAGGGTTAAAAATTTATAAAAAAAAAATTGCAATATTGTTTTTGGTGTCAAACAAAGTCAAGTTAATCTCAAATTCAAAGCACATGTTAAACTAGAAGTCTACAATCTTCCTACACATTTAGATTTAGGCTTTCATAACCTTTTATCCATCAAACTCACATATGTCATTACAATAATGTATATGAAAAAATGAACTCTCCTTTGAATATATTTAATCATAAAGAAAAGAAAATAGGAGACATATTTCATTTTCTCTCTCTTTATTTACTATTTCAAATAATGTATCCAATATTTGGGAACCTTGCATCAATGTTTAGGTTTTGAAATTAAAAGTTACAAAGTTCCTATAAAGAACCTAAACTCATTTTAATTACAATTTGGGATGTTACAATTATACCCACCTTAAATAAATTTCATCCTTAAAATTTTCTTAGACCACTACCCACCTAAGCGCTTTTGTTATACCTAGTTTGCAAAAACTCAACATGATTATCCATAAAACTAAAACTAAGGTTAGAATTAGGTCATACATAATCCTTCACCTTATTCCTCCTCATCATCAACCATTGCAAAGATTCTTGCTTGCCTCTTTTCTCGTTGCTCTAGGTTAGGGTTTTACCCTACATCATTCTTTTCTTTGAGCTTGGGACATTCTAGCTTCTTATGATTTGGGTCTCCACAATATGAAAAAACTCATAGCCCTTTCCTTCATGGATTGCCATGAAGTGTACAACAATTTGCACAAGGTTCCCTAGTAGGTTGTCCTTCTAGAGATTTCCTCTTCTTTTCATTATGGCTTTTGTGCTCGTTCTTGTTTCTTGAGGATCATCCATTCTTCTAGTATCATCCAGGGTGGTCCTCCAACTCCAAGGTAGACTCGAGTGCCTCCTGCACCATCCTATTCCACATTCAGTTAGAGTATAGCCCAAATCAGGCTTTAGACCACACATGAACTTCTTTTCCATACGCGTCTCGTCTAAGCCGTACATGCACTTCTATAGCATGTAGAAATTTATTGTTGTAAAGACTCGATCTTTACGATTGAATATTTACAAAATTGTATCAAAAATATAAACAAATCTTTATTAGAATCATGCTTTTACAGAGTTGCAGAAGTTTACAAATATGATTACAAAGTTTAAAAGTAAGAATTCATTCCTATCTAGTCTTCAATGGAGGACTACCCATGCACACCTCTTTAAGATCTTCCATATACCACCTTTCCATGAGTTCCCAGAGGGAACAAAACCACACATGGACCCTATTGAAGGGAAATAAAGGTCTGTAAAAGTCGGTACTAAATTTTATATCAAACTATTTGAAAAATATAGGCTCTAAGTATGATTCAAAGTGATATCAAAACTAGGAAGGCAATATTTGGTGGACTAAATTTATCAAAAAAAGGATAACAATATTTCAATGTTTTTATTTTAAGATCAAATTGCCACAAGGCTATGCAATATTGTGTTGGGTTTTAGGGAAGATAGAGAAGGCAGTGGAAACAAAAAAAAATCTTCTCCTCGAACCCAGAAAAAAGGAATTGCATCAACATCTATACAGTAGGAAGGATGGTTTGTAGATACATACCTTGTCCCGAGGCTTGCTCGATGACATTACCTCACGGCTTGCATGGTCTTCACCTCTAGTCTTGAACAGTGTTTGTGCAGCTCCTGGTCTCACCGGAACTGTCGGGATTGACAACTGTCCTCCGAGCGGCAGAAGTCTCCCGCCTCTGAAGTAGTCCACACAGACTACCTGGAACTCCGATCGTCTTGTCACATAAGGCACCGGAAGGATTCGTGCCCTCCTATCAGCGTACTAGTCACTGATACACTTTCCTGCCACCAGTCACTTTTCTATAGTTGTCTTTCCCTTGTTGTGCCTCCCTTATCGAGTAGCACTTGCTCGGGCTCTCCTGGTTACCACAACCAAAGAAAACGACAACTTTGTAGAGCAACTGGTGTTCTGAGTTGTATTTGAGAATCCTCCAATACCCCTATATATAGGAGGGTCATGGGACAAAGTTCTCTAACCTAGGCAATGTGGGATTAAAGTAGGAGTAGAAGGGTTCGATATTTTCCACAAAAACAACCAACTGCGCCAGATGAACCGATTGTTTCAAGCATGAACCGATCGGTTGGGGACCTGAGCCGATCGGTTCACACATGAACCGATTGGTTGGGACTCCTGATCCGATCGGTTCAAGAATGAGCCAATCGGTTCATGGTCCTGGTCCAACTCGAATTGACTTTTATGTTTGTTTCCAACTATTCAAATATTAGTCCTTGTCCAAATTAAATTTGTACAAGTGAAACAAATATATATTTGCAAAAAGAGTCTTCTGACTTTCCAAATGATCTCGGTTGGTCACACGAATCGACCGGTTCAACAATTGAGCCGATCATTTCATTGACACATGAGACGATCAACTCACCACTTTGAGATGATTGGTTCATCAACCTGAGCCGATCGGTTCAACCCTATGAGCCGATCGGTTGGGATAGTAGACTGTGCAAATCAGTCAAATGCAGTTCCAATCAATTCGATACTCTTAATCATCTGGTCCAACATCTTGAACACTATGATTTTGAGCTATCAATGAACTGAGTGTTTAATTGAACTACCAAACTCCTTTATTAATCAATCTAAACATCATTTGTGGATAAACTCCTCTTCCAGGTTAAATCCTATGTGTGTGACCCTGTAGGCCCATTTCACATTGGCAGTGAAAGTCCATAACACTTATGACTTCACAAGCAAAGAGCGGTGCCTAGTCGCACATCAGTGCTACCCAAGTGAAAAGGAAAGTTGGAGAACAACTTTCAATCCTACAATCTGTGAATGGTGTTACAGCGAATGTATAATTACTTTGTCTCTGATATCCCGAATGAACTCAAGGCATGGAACAGTCATCCTGCCAACATTCATTCACTTTCTTGATCTCAGAGTAGATTGGAGGAGATATGTATGACATCAATATCACATACTGATTCACACATGCGTGTGCACACCTATCTCAATCCTACTCATCAAGTGGCCATGGATATCAAACTCCCTCAGGAGGGATAAATCCCATATCTGTCACTCACCCCTCAAAATCCCCATGTGTCAAAGCCACCCAATCATCACCTTTATAACAACCCATGTTTCAGGACTGCGTTTGATCATGTCAAAGTGTACCCAATGACATGTGTTCAGTGTAGTGATTTTAGGTCAAAGAATCACACTCACCACCATCACTGTGAGAACTGACTGTGACTACCATGTCATGGTTCCATGTGTCAAACTCACAGTGGGTCTGTTTGGTACACTTGTTCTCTAACAAGCACCTATGTGTTTGGTTTGATATCTCCATATCATGACTAATGAGATTATGTCATCAACCAACACCACAATATAGTCTTGTGTGTCATTGTTGTCTATCTACCTTCCACAATGACATCCGAATAGGGACATAATAAGAATGTACAAACTCTTAGCATCCGTATGATCTCACCGTTCAAGTCCTTAACCTAAAAGCATACGTCATTGAGTAATGTCATTCTCTAGACATTCAATATGTTCTATCACTATCTCATATGACTGAACCAGAAAGAATTAGAAGCTTGCCTTTGATGCATATCAAATCAATATTAATGTATCCCACCAATCATCCCATGATTGGCTCTCATGGCATACATACCAACAGACTCCCACTTGCACTGCGAGCCAATCATCCTTGAATCATATTCTTAGTGATCTTCAAACATGTCCCACATGTTACTGTGCTCTAGTGCTAACATAGTGAGTTATGGCAACACCTTTCCAAATTCGGTATTAACTACATGTCTATCATCTCTTCACTTGCGGTACGTCACACGTATGAGATGGAGTTGTCATAATATGCGATCTAGTATTCCTTTGCTAACCTTTAGCCACATTGTGTGACCAAGTACTCCTTATTTGTCATCAATGACTGGAATATCTATAAGTTCATCTCATGAACTTCCAGACCCATATAGTATCTACTAATATTTTCTAAGACACGGATACTCAGCTTTTCCTTTTAAACATCTATATCAACAAACATTCACTTTTATATATCCCATATATTTTGCAATTAATTTTCTGTCCTTTTCGGAAGTTCATATCAGTGTAACTCTTTATAGTGAACCCTTCCTTGTTTCCATAGAACTAGTACTTCTCAAGTACTTATCAAGTTCTTATGGTATTCCAGTAACCCTTACTAGAATTAGACAGGCATCCACTCATCATGTCCCACATACGAGTTATCAGGATGAACACATCATATTATCATGTCCTACATACAAGATGATGAATGCATTTTATTCTTGCTATGTCCATACATGAAAGATAATGGGATGATTACATACATGATAGATCCATATCTATTAGTGTTCCCAGTCTTCATAAGAATTGAGACACTCGACTCTGGGATACTAACTCCAAGTTTTCTCCCATTGAATCTGCATATACTGAACCCTTCAGTATAGATTGCCAATGTATTCTCTCTCCTTTTAGGTTAAGAGGTTTTCGAGAACTATCTCTATAGATCTCTATTCCTATCACATAGGAAACGTCTCTATCTTCCCTAAAGATAATTTCCACAAAGGATTCCATTATAGAACATCTCATTCCTCGTCGACATGTGGAATACAAATACGCTCCCACTAAATCACAGATCCCTTATTTATCTTTGATATATTAGTCAAACCCTTTGACTATATTATCCAAGTAAAGATCATAGTTCTGAGTTGCTTGTACTCAATCAATCACATTTATTAGTCCATTGTAACTTATAGACTTCATTTGCATTAATGGATTCATAAACCTTATAGGTTGTGTCATGTACACATCCTTGTTTTATTCCTTATAGGAATGCAGTTTTAGTATCCGTATGCCAAATCTCAGTCATTAAGTTGCAATCAACAAGCATCATCCTTCTCAAAATGTTATCCATGTGTCTTAACACTTAAGACTCATTCACACTTATGGATTTCATCCCAATGGGTGCTACCATCAAGGTCATACCTTATGGTTCACATGGAAGTCATTTAGGATGTAATGGTCATAAACCATAACTCAAAATCCAGTTCCTAATATTCATCTAGATAGTTGACTCATCACATAGATAATCGAGGTGTATCTGTCAAGGATATAAGAACTCACAACCCTTTGTGATTCTTAATGTCCTTTATTAGTGTAGGGTATTCTTTATTTAAGAAGAAATTAGTTATTTGATAATCATCCTCTAACTCCTTAGAGTATGACTCCTTATTGATTTAGACATCACCATGCCTTAATCATGAGTTCACTATGATACACTATCATAATCACTCATTAGGATCTCAAACATTTGGTTCAAGTATTTCGTTCATTGATCTCATCAAGGATTAACACTTTACCAAATTTGTACTTCATCTATGATATTATTGAACACTTCAAGATATTCATATTGGTATTTCTCTAAACACCGCTTGAAGTATTAGCATTAAATCTAATAGGTATGTAAATACATCACATGTATTATACCTAATAGGATAATCATTCTCCCACTACCACTAGTGAAGATTGATTAATTATGTCTAAGAGATTCATGTCTCTTACTGGTTTTCTAACCCAAAGAGTCCATATTTATCCATCATATGGATACTTAGAGATGAATTTCTCATGATAATGCTAATTTGTTGTTTGAGTTATCAGTAACTTTTAGGTATCATTTTATCTTATGCATATCAAGTACCACAAGATAAACAAGGCATTGCCATAAAGATCATATCTTTAAAATTGAAACATCAACTTTATTAATTTCTATCATTGTCATACAATATGCAAAAATAATGTGTTTCTATCCATTGGAAAATATGAAATAGTAGTTCATAACTCTATTACATGCCTTCAAGGCTGAAAATAAACTAAAGTACTCCTATTTATGGCGGCAACACTTAACCCATTTATTGGGTGCTTTACACTTTATATCTTGGTATCATATACCTTAAAAGTGTTATAAGTTTATTTCATGACACCTTCATGTGGAGACGTCTGTTGCCTCCTTCTTCTTTAGTTCTTCCAGATAGAGTGGACAATTCCTTTTCCAATGTCCTGGCTTTTGACAATGGTGGCAATTGCCTCTCTTGGTCACGCCTCCCTTGGCCTTGAGAGTTGAAGACGACTTGGGTTGCTGGCTAGCATCAGAACCTTTCTTAGCCTTACCCTTGCCCTTGCGCTTGGACTTGCCTTTCTTGTTGCTGATCATCATCACAGATTTAGGCTTGTCCTTCTTCATTTGTGCCTCGGCTGTCCTGAACATGCCCAACAACTCTGTCAATGGTCTGTCAAAGTTGTTCATGTTGTAGTTCATCACAAACTGACTGTATGATTCTGGCAATGATTGTAGTATCACGTCAGTAGCCAACTCTTGGCTTAGGGGAAATCCCAGTCTTGTCAGGTTCTCCACATACCCAATCATTTTGAGCGTGTGAGGACCAACTGGATCTCCTTCTATTATGACACACTTGAACAGCGCTTTGGAGACATCATATATCTCTTACCATGCTTAATCTTCATACATGTTCTTGAGTTGTCGAATCATCTCAATGCCACACATGTTCTCATGTTGTCTCTGCAACTCGTGGTTCATGGAGCACAACATTAATCACTTTGCATCAATGGCATCTTCAGAATGCTTCTTATAAACATCCCTTTCTGCCTTTGGTGCGGTAGGAGCAGGTTCCTCTGGAGCTAGAGTATCTAGGACATAGAGCTTTCACTCTTGAGTGAGAACAATTCTCAATGTCCTAAACCAGTCATGGAAGTTAGTCCCATTCAGCTTGTCCTTTTCAAGGATCGATCGCAACGAGAAGTGATTGTTGTTTGTTGTCATTTGTACTACAAAAGAAAATATATACAATTTAGTCCAAAACTTAATTTTGACTTATTTGATTGATTTGAAAGGTTGATGATATAATTAGAACTTTAATTAATTATCGATCCCACTATTTTGGTTCAAATTGATAGCCCTCACCATCAATTTGGAAAATTGCAGCGAACAACCTTCTAGTGGGTCAAGATCCTAAAATCCTCTGAGTCATGGACCAGCTAGGGCTGTCACCCACAACTTAGATCTTTTAGGTAGGCAACTTTTGCCAATTGCATCATATGCAACTCTTGAAAGATGTCATGTGCAACTCCTTGCCATGATCACCTCCATGCCTCAAGGTGCTAGATCCTATCTAGGTCACCTTGTTAAGTCTGACCCAAAGCTAACACTATGAATATGCACCTTGTTAGGGTAGACCCACATATCCATCCTTCACGCTTCCATGAGATAGACGGTGCAACACGCTAGGGCATGCCCACACTTGGCCGATCAAGCTTTTCACGTGTGTCACATTTGGAAGGCATCTAAAAATTTAATATTTAATGAGGGATTTGGTTTTATAGGTACATATACATATCCAATCACCACAATACATAGTATGTATCATATACATACTATATCCCACAGAAAACATGTGAAATGATAAAAGCGATGATTATGGCCATCCTAATGTGATTCCTTGAGCCAAGAGGAATCATGGTCATCTAGGTCTACATCACATGCAACCTGTACAAGATGAACTATGTGCTTTTCCTTTACTGGGTTTGATCAACTCATCTCCATGATTGATCGGCTCATCATCAGGCTGGTCGGTTGGGTGCCACCAGCCGATCGATTGGCTCCTCCAACCGATCAGTTCGTCTGGTTGTCGTGCATCTCCTCATGACCGCCACCCGCTTGTCTCATTCCTCGAACTGGTCGTCTAGAACGCCAACCAATCGGTTCACACCTTGAACTGGTCGTCTCAGTCATCGTCAGGTTGTCCTCCGTTCTCTGACATAATAGAAAATAAAAGATCTATCCTATTTTACATTTGAATTGAGAAACCCTGACATTTGGGGGGAGCAAAGGTAGGAAAGAAATCTCGAGTTATCTCGAGTTACATCAAGAAAAGGAGGTAGGGAATCGATGCACAGACTGAGATGCAAGCATCCACATACAACCATACTCAGACATAGGGTTTATTGGCCATAACCACGCTATACATCCACCACAAAACTCATTTACGGGTGACGGGTATCGAGTGTATTCATATTACATATCATATATGTATATTGGGATTTGTGGATTTAGGATTAGACATGCATAAAGCCAATTTTATTCGCATCGTATGCAATAAATAAAGGCGACAAACCAAAATCGATCACATCGATAATCCTAAAGTATAGAGCAGTTGATGTGGATCTGATACCACTGTTGGGTTTTAGGGGAGACAGAGAAGACAGCGGAAACAAAAAATTTCTTCTCCCCGAACCCAGAAAAAAGGAATCGCAGCAACTTCTATACTGTAGGAAGGATAGTTTGTAGAGACATACCTTGTCCCGAGGCTTGCTTGGCGACGTTACCTTGCAGCTTGTGTGATCTTCACCTCCGGTCTTGGACGGTGTCTGTGCAGCTCCTGGTCTCACTGGGACTATCGGGATTGATAGCTATCCTCTGAGCGGAAGAAGTCTCCCTCCTCTGAAGTAGTCCACACGGACCACCTGGAACTCCGATCGCCTTGTCACACAAGGCACCAGAAGGAGTCGTACCCTCTTGTCAGCGTACTAGTCACTGACACACTCTCCTACCACTAGTCACTTTTCTGCAGTTGTCTTTCACTTGTTGTGCCTCCTTTATCGGGTAGCACTTGCCCGGGCTCTCCTAGTTACCACAACCAGAGAGAACGACAACTTTGCAGAGCAACTGGTGTTCTAAGTTGTACTTGAGAAGTCCCCAATACCCCTATATATAGGAGGGTCATGGGACAGGGTTCTCTACCCCAAGCAATGCAAGATTAAAGTAGGAGTAGAAGGGTTCGAGATTTTCCACAAAAACAACCAACTGCGCTAGCTGAACCGATCGTTTCAAGCATGAACCGATCAGTTGGGGACCTGAGCCGATCAGTTCACACCTGAACCGATCGGTTGGGACACTTGAGTCGATCGATTAAAGCATGATCCGATCGGTTCGTGGTCCTAGTCCAACTCGAATTGACTTTCATGTTTGTTTCCAACTAATCAAATATTAGTCCTTGTCCAAATCAAATTTGTACAAGTGAAACAAATATGTATTTGCAAAAAGAGTCTTCTAACTTTCCAAATGATCTCGGTTGGTCACACAAATCGACCGGTTCAACAATTGAGCCGATCGTTTCATTAACACATGAGCCGATCGACTCACCACTTTGAGCCAATCGGTTCATCAACCTGAGTTGATCGGTTCAACCCTGCGAGCTGATCGGTTGGGGTAGTAGACTATGCAAATTAGTCAATTGTAGTTCCAATCAATCTGATACTCTTAATCATCTGGTCCGACACCTTGAACACCATGATTTTGAGCTATCAATGAACTAAGTGTTTAATTGAACTACCAAACTCCTTTAGTAATCAATCTAAACATCGTTTGTGGATAAACTCCTCTTCCAGGTTAAATCCTATGTGTGTGACCCTGCAGGCCCATTTCACGTTGGCAGTGAAAGTCCATAACACTTATGACTTCACAAGCAAAGAGTGGTGCCTAGTCGCACATCAGTGCTACCCAAGTGAAAAAGAAAGTTGGAGAACAACTTTCAATCCTACAATCCGTGAATGGTGTTATAGAGAATGTATAATTCCTTTGTCTCTGATATCCCGAATGAACTCAAGGCATGGAATAATCATCTTGTCAACGTTCATTCACTTTCTTGATCTCATAGTAGATTGGAGGAGATATGTATGACATCAATATCACATACATATTCACACATGCATGTGCACGCCTATCTCAATCCTACTCATCAAGTGGCCATGGATATCAAACTCCCTTCGGAGGGACAAATCCCATATCTATCACTCACCCCTCGAAAGCCCCATGTGTCAAAGTCACCCAATCATCACCTTTATAACAACCCATGTTTCAGGACTGTGTTTGATCATGACAAAGTGTACCCAACGACATGTGTTGAGTGTAGTGATTTTAGGTCAAAGAATCACACTCACCACCATCACTGTAAGAACTGACAATGACTACCATGTCATGGTTCCATGTGTCAAACTCACAGTGGGTCTGTCCGGTACACTTGTTCTCTAACTAGTACCTATGTGTTTGGTTTGATATCTCCATATCATGACTAATGAGATTATGTCATAAACCAACACCACAATCTAGTCTTGTGTGTCATTGTTGTATATCTACCTTCCACAATGACATCCGACTAGGGACATAATAAGAATGTACAAACTCTTAGCATCTGTATGATCTCATCGTTCAAGTCCTTAACCTAAAAGCATACGTCATTGAGTACTGTCATTCTCGAGACATTCAATCTGTTCTATCACTATCTCATATGACTGAACCAGAAATAATTGGAAGCTTTCCTTTGATGCTTATCAAATCAATCTTAATGTATCCCACCAATCATCCAATGATTGGCTCGCAGGGCATACATACCAACAAATTGTTTAAGATATCAAATTATCAAAGTACTCGCAATGGTGAACTTTATATATTCAGGTTGAGCACCATGATATCATTTCCTGCAAGGGCAATAATGCATTATGTTCGATCATCTATGAAAAAACAACATTGAGCCTAATTACTATGTTAACTAGTCGATTGGGGGTTGACTAAACCATTACAACATGTGCATAGGGCGGCGGGACATACCCTACCTCAAGAGAACCAAAGCTCTAAGGAGCCAAATCCCAAAGGGACCAAAGTTTAGGGAGTCAAAACTCCAAATAGATCAAGTCAAGTGCTATTATAATACTCAATGCAATCAAACAATAATCAATCTAAGGTGATGAACTTTCAAAGAGGAAGGAAAAGCTTATAAAAGTGTAGGGTTCACCACTAAACAATGTACATGGAATTCAAGAGGGAAGTTAATAGTTCACTGTAAAAATCGAGAATCTAGTACCTCAATTTATCTAAGAATCCATGGATTGCATAATCACAAAGTGGCTCTAAAAACAAGAAATCTACATAGTATGGTACAACTTGGTTATAATTTGTCTTGGAAACAATGATTTGTCTAATCTTTTCTTTCTATATTTTATTTTCTTAACCTCCCATCTGGGGTTATTAGTATATAAATCTCCAATTATCTTTACCTGTAGTATATCTAGTCGAACTATACATATGTATATATATATATATATATATATATATATATATATATATATATATATATATATATATAATCAAAGCCACGTGTTCATGTATGACAACTTATCCATATATCCAATTTATTGTCAAATTTATATATCTCAATATTGTGTGCTTCAGTTTGATTAACTATAGGTATAAGAATTTATTACATGAGATCTTATTTATCCATATACCTCATTAGAGAGATCTAGGGTTGAAATATAGCATACTTCCTTAAGTGAACACTCATATACTGGTATTTAGATTCCAATTACATATATGTTTAAAATTATGGTTTTACTACTTACTTGGATGCATGAAAGGAATCAAGATCATATATTGTCCTTTATATAACTTAAAGTCATTTCAAAGATCCTACATTCATGACATGAAAGAATCCTTCTTATCCAAGTTCTTTCTCAGACTAAGGATTCATATACATAAATATAAGTCAGTACGATAGCAATTGTTATTACCTAGACACCATGATTATCATTTAAGGTATTATTATAATATCACAGTTCTAGGGACATTATGTTTACTAACATACATAAGCATATAAGTATGACATACTCAGATGTACATGGCTGGCTAATCTATTGTATGTATAGGAATTCATTTGACACCTTAACATTTTATTTATATCTTCTTTAGTGAAATACTTTCTAAGTTCCAAAATTATAGTAAGTACTAACCTAAAGTGCATACTTCTCATATTCAAGTAAACTAGTACATATGATGTCGTTCAAGGTTAAATGGTTAAAAGACATGTCCATGTACATTCTTAATCTATGTTTTATGCAATTATCCCTAAGCCTATTATCCTTATTATCTAGACAAATAGGAATGACAAAGGAAAGTTGATCTAGAATCTTTGAGAACAAATCCATTTGTCTCATTCCATGGAGAAACTTTTTGTGCTTCTCATCTACTTGCTTCATGAGATCAAATTTAATCTATTCCTTTAGATCATGTGGCTCGAGGAGGAGGTGTTGACTTGGACATGGGAGGCCGACAGTAGTAATGGCAATATCTAGATGTTGAGGCCATCAATTTCACTGAAGTTTGAAAGCTTCAGATTGTAGATGATAAATGGCAGGCCTTCATTTAAATGCTCGGACCACCTGATAGCATGGAGAAAGAGAGGCAGTCGATGTAGCTTCAAGGTATATGAAGTTGGGGTCAGGAAGAGAGCATGGATTCCTCCTCTACTTCTTGATCTGCATCAGAAGGTGGACCAATTGTGTCCAAGTAAAGAAGCCTAGTAGGCCGCTGGGAGAAGCAGGTTTGTTCCTTCCTCATCCAGGAAGGTAGGGATCCTCAAAATTTGTTAAATTGCAAATTTGTTGCTGGAAAGTTCATCCGACAAGGAGGGAGTGGAAATAGGTGGCCGTAGAGGATGGTGGGGAGTCGGGGTCTATTGTTTGTAGGTTGCTAATGATTGCAAGTTTGGATCAACATCCATATTGTAGGGTCTACAAGGGGTGAAGGAATCCATGTAAGTAGCATCCTCGTAGTGACGGTGGTCGATGAGGTAAGGAAGGTGGCATCGTTTAGAGTTGTGTGTGGGTTGGTGGTGTGGTGATAGGATTCTGGTGCCATCGTTGGTCAAGGTTTAGAACATTTGTGAGCTGATGTGGAAGAGGATGTTCCAGGAGGGAGCTGATGTTGGTAGAAGGTGAGAGTGCAAGTTTGTCGCAGGGTTTGGGAGTATATATACCCATGATCTATGATGTTAGGGTTTTGGTTTGAAAGTTCTCTTAAGGCTCCTAATGCATGGAGGCAGCATGAGGCATTGCATATGGCTCATCAACCGTTTCTGCTACATCCCCTGACCATTCATGGTTTTGGGTGTTTCAAATCTCTTCCTCAAGAATTGAGGTGGCGGTGGTTGTTTTCAATGTTGTAAAGCCTTATGGATATAGTTATGTTCCTTGGGAGGAGATGAAGAGGTAGTCTAATCAGGCTCTCATGGGGGGCGTTATTTGATGTCTTGTCACTTCTCTACACCGAGGGAGACTAGCCACAAGGCGAGTCCTAGAGGAGGCATGATTTGTAACGACTGATCAGTTTGTAGAAAGTGATGCTACCAATGGGGTGCAGGTATTCAATGTGAGGCCATAGCAGTTTCTCCTTTGGTTTCTTGATGAGTGGAGAGGGAGGGTGATCTGGTTATTGGTTTTTTGGGTCACAGAGAACGACATGGACGTTTCTTCATGTAACCATGGCAGTTGTGTTCTAAGGAAGGAGACACAACTAGATATTTGTTGATGATTTTGCACATAAAAGTCCATAGTTACTAATTATTTCATAACTCTTAAATGAAAAACTCAAGTGTTATGAAGTTTCAAACGTAAGTGAAATTTCTATTTGATTGAATATGGAAATACTAATGCCACCATTTATGAATGTGACACATCTAACTCAATTACTCTTATAAGGAATTCTAATATCCATGTATTTAATATTTCCCATTCATCCAAATTTAATAGTGGTCAAATTGAGAGTAATAGGTGGGTTCAGGATGTAATCAGGTTATTTAGACACAAACATGTTAGATTGGACTAAATGATTTTGAATATGACAAGTGATACTATTATGAGGGACTCGATTGCAAATATTTGATCAATGGTAAGATGAACTCATTAGAGATAAGACCTCAATTAGAGACTGAATAGTATCAATAAATATGTTAGTTGATATTTTCAAAATATTGAATTGAACTTTGAAAGAAGTGCCACTTAGCAATGGACTCAAATTAGGGGGAAGATATGCTTAATGCATATTTAGTACCCAAATTTCAGTATGTTACAACTCTTCCACCCTTAAAATGGATTTCATCCCTGAAATACAATCCTTCATACAGCCTTATTTCCACTAGGGTTTAATCCATAAAATATGTAGCATACTACTCTTATTTTCACAGATGTCATCTTCAATTGAAACACACAATTTCAATTCTCCATCGATTAACATAGGTCCTTCTTTGGGTCACCAACCGATTCATTTACCACTACCACATGATTACATAGTTTATTTAGGCTGATATCACATTTTGAAAAGTATCCCTGCAATTGAGTTTAGTTTTTATTGACGATTAGTTTCTAGACCTTTTAATATCATATTATAATATAAGAGTAAGTGTTTACCCGTCGCGTAGGCCGGCCAACTGTGCGCTTTAAATGGTTCCTGGATTTGCGGGACGCCGAGGGACCCGAGAGTTTACGCCGTCTGGGGGGGTCACGAATGTGGCACTTCTGCGGGGGTGGTTCTCTCGTAAATCTAAAAGAAATGTTCAACTTGGGAGTCTTTCCCGTCATTATCTAAAGCTTGAGTTAAACCAAAATCTTATTGGTCAAGCTATAGCAATCAAGGTTGCAATTAATACTTCAGCAACTCTAATCCAATATTTGTCACCAATGTTTGAGTGATGTTTATATGGTGCAATATTAACACCTTCTTTTTGTAGGGTTTAATTTAAATGTAATGTGTATACCATAATATTCCCCAAAGTAGTAGTTGAAGTTTCAATAGTTTTTTTCCAATAAGTATTCTTTCAACTTAACCCCAATTATATTAAATTTTGAATATATTTGTTTACCTTCTAATTCCTATTATAATTGATGTAATATTGTATTCTTGACATTTTTTATATCTAATTATTTAATTTTCCCATGTCATTACTATACATTAATTAAAGAAAATAGTATTTACCGAAGTAGATGATTTTTTATCACATATATTTGTGCAATGATTTAATGGTTCAAGAATTTTTGATATACTTCAATTGTTTTTTCCAAGTCAAGTAGAATTTTATTTCTCAATGATGTCTAGGACACATTTGTTATATTATATGTATATGAAAATTATAAGTTCAAAAATACCGAGTTCATTATATTTATCCAAATAACATATTATAAACTATATCTTCACACATTGCAGTTTTTTCCTCAATTTTTTAATCTAATATTGAATTTTATTTCAAGTATCATAGTTTTCTAAATCTTTTTTTGGAAGATGCTACACAATCATAAAAGGGATTATGTTAATGATTTTCTTTTCCAGATTGTCAACATTATTTTTTCTCAATAATCAAAATGAAAGTTTATCAAACGTGACAATATTAACATAAATTCAAATGATTTTAGGACTAACACTATTTATTCATTCCATATTACATATTTATAAAAACAATTGTGTATGTCCCAAACTAAGGAAATAATCTAGGACACTACCACATTTTTATACCTAGGGGTCAAAGTGATGTTCTACTAGACCTCATTGCAAAAGTAGACACATATACCTCAACATTTTTTCTCTTCATCCCTAACTCAAAATAAGTCAGTGTCTAGATAGGGTTCAAAATCTACTAGATGACAAAATTATATTCTAAGTACTTCTAGGACAAGGTACATATATGGCAACTTATTCTTTTATTTCTATGTGCTACTAAAATTTGGATTTGTTGTCAACTATTTTTCTAAGTCCTAACTACTCAATCTATATTCTTGACTACCTAACTTCCACAAGACATGCATGAATGCCAACTTCTTATGGCTCTGATACCATGTTGTAAAGACTTGATCTTTACGATCGAATATTTACAAAATTGTATCAAAAATATAAACGAATCTTTATTAGAATCATGATTTTAAAGAGTCACAGAAGCTTACAAATATGATTACAAAGTTTAAGAGTAAGAATTCATTCCTATCTAGTATTCAATGGAGGACTATCCATGCACATCTCTTCAATCTCTTCAATCTACCCCCTGTCCATGAGTTCCCAGAGGGAACGAAACCACACATGGACCCCAGTGAAGGGAAATAAAGGTCTGCAAAAGCTGGTACTAAATTCTTATATCGAGCTATTTGCAAAATATAAGTTCTAAGTATGATTCAAAGTGATATCAAAACTAGGAAGGAAATATTTTATGGACTAAATTTATCAAAGCAAGGATAACAATATTTCAATGTTTGTATTTCAAGATCAATTTTCCACAAGGCTATGCAAAATCATTCAAAATATAAAATTATCAAAGTACTAGCAATGATAAACTTTTGAATATTAAGGTTGAGCACTATCATATCATTTCATTCAAGGGAAAAAATGCCTTATGTTCAATCATCTATGAAAGAACAACATTGGGCCCAATTACTATGTTAACCAGTCAACTGGGGGTTGACTAAACCATTACAACTTGTGCACAGGGCGGAGGGACGTACCCTACCTCAAGTGAGTCAAAGCTCTAAGGGGCCAAATCCCAAAGGGACCAAAGTCCAGGGAGTCAAAACTCCAAATAGATCAAGTCAAGTGCTATTATAATATTCAATGCAATCAAACAATAATCAATCCAAGGTGGTGAACTTTCAAAGAGGAAGGAAAGTCTTATAAAAGTGTAGCGTTCACCACTAAACAATGTACATGAAATTCAAGAGGGAAGTTAATAGCTCAATCTAAAAATAGAGAATCTAGTACCTCAATTTATCCAACACACCATGGATTGCATAATCACAAAGTGTCTCCAAGAACAAGAAATCTACAAAGTATGGTACAACTTGGTTATAATTTGTCTTGGAATCAATGATTTGTCTAATCTTTTCTCTTTATATTTTATTTTCATTACCGCACATCTAGGGTTATTATTATTATATAACTCTCAAATTATCCTGGCCTATAGTATATCTAGTCGAACTATACATATGTATATATAATCAAATCCACATGTTAATGTATGCCAACTTATCCATATATCCAACTTATTGTCATATTTATATATCTCAATATTGTGTGCTTCAGTTTGATTAACTATAGGTAGAATTATTCATTACATGAGATCTTATCTGTCCATATACCTCTTTAGAGAGATCTAGGGTTGAAATATAGCATACTTTCTTAAGTGAACACTCATATACTGGTATTTGGATTCCAGTTACATATATGTATAAAATTATGGTTATACTACTTACTTATATGCATGAAAGGAATCAAGATCATATATAGTTCTTTATGTAACTAAAAATCATTTTGAAAAACCCATTTATTCATGACATGAAAGAATCCTTCTTATCCAAGTTCTTTCTCAGACTAGAGATCTATATACATAAATATAAGTCAGTATGATAGAAATTGTTATTACCTAGACACCATGATTATCATCTAAGGTATTATTATAATATCACAGTTCTAGGGACATTACATTTACTAACATACATAAGAATATAAGTATGACATACTCAGATGTACTGGGCTAGCTAATCCATTTTATTTATAGGAATTCATTTGACGCCTTAACATTTTATTGATATCTTCTTTAGTGAAACACTTTGTAAGTTCAAAAATTATAGTAAGTATTAACCTAAAGTTCATACTTCTCATATTAAAGTAAACTAGTACATATGATGTCATTCAAGGTTACTTGGTTAAATGACATGTCCATGTACGTTCTTAGTCTATGTTTTATGCAATTATCCCTAAGCATGTTATACTTATTATCTAAACAAATAAGAATGACAAAGTAAAGCTGACCAACAGATTCAACAGTAGAATATTTGAGAACAAATCCAAATGTCTCATTCCATGGAGAAACTTTTTGTGCTTCTCGTCTACTTGCTTTCTAAGATCAACTTTAAGCTATTACTTTAGATCATGTGGCTCGAGGAGGTGGTGTTGGCTTGGACATGGGAGGTCGACAGTAGCAATGGCAACATCTAGATGTTGATGCCATCAATTTCACTAAAGTTTGAAAGCTTTATATGGTGGATGATAAATGGTAGGCCTTCATTTAAATGCTCGGACCTCCTAATAGCTTGGATAAAAAGAAGCAGTCAATGTAGCCTCATGGTATATGAAGATGGGGTCGGGAGGAGATCATGCCTTCCTCCTCTACTTCTTGATCTGCATCAGAAGATGGACCAATTGTGTCCTAGTAAAGAAGCCTAGTAGGTAGCAGGGAGAAGCAGGTATGCTCCTTCCTCATCTAGGAAGGTAGGGGGCCTCAAAATCTGCTAGATGGGAAATTTGTTGTTGGTGAGTTCATCCAACAAGGAGGGAGTGTCTATAAGTGGTTGTACATGATGGTGGGTAGTCGGGTCTGTTGTTTGCAGGTTGATGATGATTGCAAGTTTGCATCAACATCCATTTGTAGGGTCTGCAAGTGGCGAAAAAGCTAGGTAAGAAACATCATCATGGTGACGGTGGTCTATGAGGTGAGGCAGGTGGCATCAGGGTGTTCCCAGGTGTTGGCTGTCTGTGTTATGTGTGGGTTGGTGGTGTGGTGATGGGGTTCTGGTGCCATTGTTAGTCAAGGTTCAGAATAGTTGTAGGCTGATGGGGAAGAGGTTGATCCATGAGGGAGCTGATGTTGGCAAAAGGTTAGAGTGCAGGTCCATCAAAGGGTTGGGGAATATATATACATGTGATCTATGATGCTAGGGTTTTAGTTTGTAAGGTCTCTTGAGGCTCCTAGTGCTGGAGGTGGTGTGAGGCGTTGCAGACGGCTCATCATCCATTTTTTCTACATCCCCCAACCATTCATGGCTTTGGATGTTTCGAGTCTCTACCTCTGTATTTGAGGTGTCGGTAGTTGTTTTCAATGTTGCAAAGCCTTATGGCTTTAGTTATGTTCCTTGGGAGGAGATGAAGAGGTAGTCTTATTGGGCTCTCATGGGGGGCATTATTTGATGTCTTTTCACTTCTCGACACCGAGGGGGACTATCCACAAGGAAAGTCCTAGATGAGGCATGATTTGTAACGGCTGATCAGTTTGTAGAAAGTGATGTTATTGTTGAGGTGCAAGTATTCAATGTGAGGCCAAAGTAGTTTCTCCTTTAGTTTCTTGATGAGTGGAGAGGGACGGTAATCTAGGTATTGGGTTTTTAGGTCGTGGAGAATAACATGGTCATTTCTTCGTGTAACCGTGGTAGTTGTGTTCTAAGGAAGGAGACACTACTAGATATTTATTCATAGTTTTGCACATAAAAGTCCATAGTTGCTAATTATTTTGTAACTCTTAAATGAACAACTCAAGTTTTATTAAGTTTTAAACGTAAGTGAACTTTCTATTTGACTAAATATGGAAATACTAATGCCATCATTTATGAATGTGACACATCTAACTCAATTACTCTTATAAGGAATTCCAATATCCATGTATTTAATATTTCCCATTGATCCAAATCTAATAGTGGTCAAATTGGGAGTAATAGGTGGGTTCAATATGTAATCAGGTTATTTAGACACAAACATGTGAGATTGGACTAAATGATTTCAAATATGACAAGTGATACTATTATGAGGGACTTGATTGTAAATATTTGATCAATGATAAGAATGAATTCATTAGAGCTTAGATCTCAATGAGAGATTGACTAGTATCACGAAATATGGTAGTTGATCAAAATAATTGAATTGAACATTGAAAGAAGTTCCACTTAGAAATGGACTCAAATTAGGGGGAAGATATGCTCATGTAGATTTCGTACCCAAATTTTAGCATGTTACAATTGAATATTGGATGATAGTTGAGTCGTACTGCTTCAGGAACTTGAACTCCAACTCCTTCTTCTCACTCATAGATTCTTAGATGTAATTGTTCTGGAGGCAGAAATGAACTCCTCCCAGGTCAACGACTCAACATTGGGTCCTAAAGCATTGGTGAAGTTCTCCCTCCAAGTGCAGGTTGCACTCTTCAACATGTGTGTCCCAAAGCAAACTTTAGAATGCCCATGACAACCGAAATCATAGAATTAATGCTCGACATTGAGTAGACACTCTTTAAAATGACCAACTACATCGGTCTCAGCTTCTGTAGAGAAGGTTTCTGTCTTAATCTTCAAGAAGTATACTAAGGTCAACTCTTGGTTCCTCGGTTGATGTGGTTTTCTATTCTAACTAGTCATGGCATCATTAAGAGCCTCAACGAGCACTTCTGGAGGTGCATTAGGGTTAGGAATAGGGTTACCATTAGGGTTGACCCCTCCAGAATCACCATGATCACTTCCACCACCAAAAGAGATGTACTCTCCATCTACGTGCTCCTTGCCCTTATTGTATTTCCTCTTGGTAGCCATCTATAAAAGGGAACATAACTATATGAGATTTTGAGAAAATCCTAGTGGCCAACTATATTTTTAGCCCTAATACCATAGTGTAACACCTCAATTTTCTAAACCACATACATTACTAAGTGGAATCTTAATTTGCATTGAGATTTCACATAATGATAATCATTTCATAAAAATATAATTTCATTCAACCAACTCATAAAAATAATTACAAATATCATGTCTCAGATTCCACAACTTTAAAACTTAAACTTTTAACTCAGATAAACTAGTACATAATATTCATACTAATTGAAAACTCAACTAAAGGCCATAGGATAGTTGGCCCCCCACCAGGGCTAAACTCCTAATATATCCTTGAGATGTATGCACCTTGTTAAGCTCCCTTATTCTTTCCTTCTTTGGACATTGCGTTCCCAGACATTCATTCAAAATGGAAATCACTTTAGAGTAAGAGACATTGAGTATTGTTACAACAAAATAATAACTTGGCAATAAAGGAAAGTTGCAATTAACTAAATAGAAATTTGGATTCTCATAATATGCTTTTAGCAGTTGATTAAGATGTCCTCTACTCTTATGCACCAACTATGCTCATAAGGACAGTAGGATCAACGATGTTCTACTTGAACTCATGATTTGTGCCTGAGTGCCATTAATTATGCTCCACTTGAACTCATTATTTCTCATACATGACACTATGTTCCATTTGAACTCATAATGCCTGAGGGATCAACATTAACATAATGAGAAAAAAATAATATAAACAATTGCATGATCATTATTAACTTGGTATAATTACTCTTCACTTGGATTGACATGAACATGCCTTGGTTTCTTGAAATAGAACTTGAAATCATAAGCATCACATAATAACTTTTGGGGAACATTAATTCAAGAATTTATGAAAACTGAACACATACCTATGCACATAATTTAACTTGATCATCATGATACAATGATGTTAAAGTGATTGAAAAGCATTATTTAAATTCTCAAGGTACATGTGTCCGCTTAACTTGGAGCAAAGAATATCCTATGTTAGTTTCTTTGTCCTTGAGTGAATCCTAACTCTCCTAAAATTATATGATTTATGTGAATTATCACCTTGTGTACCATCCTAAACCCTAATTTGGGTCCTTAAAGGAAAACATGGTCATAGATGATGGGATTAGGACTTGAAAGACAAAACAACATGTTCCTATTTGAAAAACCTTTCCAATGAGTATTTACATCTATTTTTTTTATCATGGATGTAATTACTATGATTTTAGAAAAACTTGACCAATCAGATATCACCAAAAATCCATGTACATGGAATTATCTAAAACTATAGCCACTCCAATGCTCCACTTATCTAGGACACCCATGAGCCTCCACATTGTCCAAAAACCACAGATATAACTATTTCATTGGACAACCAAAACACAGACTAAACCATGAAATCTCATGATTTGAAATCATGATACATTTGGGATGGGTATCAGATAATGAAACTACTACATTGCTTGAAGCATATCAGTCTCAAAAAGCCAATACTCAGGCCCAATGTTGACCTAAAGGTCAAGAGATGGCCTTCGCCATGGTGGCATAGAGTAAGGAAACTGGGATCCTGATGCACAGACTCAAGGGCAATGAATTCTCTTAACAAAAAGTGGAGAAATCTTTTTCAAACAACCTAAAGCTAAGGTCAAAGAGATCAAGATGAATAGCAGTGAAGATCATAAGATTTGAATATAGGTGAAAGGAACAAGAAAAGGAGGGAAAATCTAATGGGTACCTCTATGAAGAAATCAAGACCTTCAGAAGCTTCCCTGTGCCATGGGGAGGAGATGACAATCTCCAACGTCCACTTCGGCGGTCCGAATCACATCGTCAAACTCGATCTTGCTAAAGACACAAGGTAGAGGTCAGAGGGATGAACACAGAGCAATAGAGGCCAAACAAGTTATTGGAACATTTTTCCAGTGACTTCTAAGATGGTGGAGAGGTGATCATATATTGGTGTGATGCCTTGGTTTGGTTGGAAGTCCCAACCTCAGGGGGAAAAGGGGGGATAGAGAGAGAGTTCTTGTCGACATGGAACACTAAAGCATGAAACCCAATAAAAGTCAGGATCTCTGGGTTCCTAAAACTGTGAGGAAGGTAAATATGGATTCTTTTGATATCGAGATTACAAGACAGGAGAGATCAGAGAAAAGGGGAAAATGAGACACTTTGAGTCCATCTAGGATAGGGAATCCAGATGGGGGAGACGCTTAAGAGACGTCGGATGGGTCCACGTTCCTCGGGACATTTACATAATCATTTGATCCGACTAAAAACTGAAAGGGCAAAAGAGATGTACAAGACAACACAATAAAATAGAACATTGTTAAATTGATTCAAATAAATCAACTGTTAATTGCTTTACGGTTGAAACTTTATAAAAACTTCCCAAAATTGTTTTAGGTCAATAAAAGTCAAGATGATCATAAATTCAAACCATAGGTTAAAATAGAATTCTAAAATCTTGCTATGTTTTTAGATTTAGGTTTTCATAACCTTTTTTGCATCAAACTCACATATGTCATTATCATAATGTATATGAAAAAAATGAATGATTGTTTGGATTCCTTTAATCATAAAGAAAACAAAATAGGGGACATATTTCATTTTATATCTATTTATTTCCTATATCAAATAATGTATCCAATAATTGGGTAACTTGAATCAATGTTTGTGTTTTGAAATTAAAAGTTGAAAATTTCAATAAAGACCCTATACTTATTTTTTTTACAATTTGGGATGTTACAATATACAAAGAAATTATGGGCACCACCACCAAATAGTCAAGTTTAGGCAGAACCACCTAAAACCAAACACAATATATACTATGATCACTAGGCTTAACTAGTTAGAAGGATACCTACATTTACATTATACTAGTATACTCAAGCAAACATACACTAATTTAGAGAGAAGATAAGTTATGTCAAATTTCATATAAGAAATATCCAACCAAGTTGTTGTGTGGGGAAATAGGTTCATGAATAGAGATCATGTTGCAATTAGGGATGCACAAAAATACATATCAAAAGATATGTAATAATATGATTTTATTTTGATCATCAAGTAAAATAAGATATTAATTAATTTCCCAAATAAAATTGTAGAAGCAGCCTAAGGGAGTTATTTACCAAAATATTGAAAATGTAACCCTATTTCCACTAATTATAGCCCCAGTTCACCTAATACAAGGCTTTAGATAAATTTTGGAGTTCATGACCAATCAATTTATAAACCCTAAAATTGAACTTTATGCTTTATGAAGCCAACTAACAAAACTTATTCCAATCAACATGGATAATTTTCCTGAATTCAAAACTTTTTTTATGAAAAATTATATTTTATAAATATTTGTTATGATGTTTCTACTATAAGTGTAACGATTATTTTTCATAGAACAAAACTATCTTAAAGGCCAAGATATCCCCACATCATGCATGAAGACTTACATGAATTATAGGGAAAATCAATAAATGTCAACCTTAGATATCAATCAACTCAAACAAAATAAAATATGGTCAACGATAAAAATGGCATTGCCACGCATGACAGAATTATTCACGCATAAGGGTGCAATAATGGATGTGCCTCCACGTTCATTGTTCACTCATGTAATTATATTTGAATATTCAAAAGATTGTAAGATGGCCAGAGGCACCAAGAACATTGACCCTCTACTGGTGCAAGAAACTCCTACTAAGGAAATGACTTGGGAAACAACCATGCTTCAAAAATGTTCATGAGGCACAACCATAACTAAAATTGATTAAAATCAAAGCAGTAATCATCATATTAATAATATTACTATTTGAGGGCAACAACAAAGCATAGGGTTAAGTAGAAAAGGGGAAACATGAACATCCTCTGATCATATAAAACATTATTGCATGGATCTTTGTGTGACCAATATGGTTATCTTCACATGTGAATACCTAAACTTCCCTTTCAGACTCTTTATATCCAGGTAAGCTACATTGGAGTGTGAATAATAAGTTCACAAAGATTAAGGAAAAAGGGATGCTTGGATTGTCTTATGTATGCTACACAGTGGTCTAGGAAGAGGTTTCTATAGGTGGAAAGGCCTCACGATGCTATCATACTAGATGAAGTAGGAGGCACAAGGATAAGGAGTATGGTGTTTGATTGATAGTTTTAGGGATGAATCATTATGGTGTGTGGGATCACTGAGATTACAACAGTGATAACAATATATATATATATATATATATATATATATATATATATATATATATATATATATATATATAATGTTGAGGGAAGGAAGAGTTCTTAAGAGGGAATGAGATCATGGTACCATTAGAGTCCAACCCGAGGTTGAAGATGACCTTGTGGACAACATGATCAAGTCCTAGTTATCTCTATATAGCATGTGTACCCACTCATTTAGATACCACATTTTAAATAATGTGACATATCATTTGTGGACGATATATTTAATTGAATATAAAGTTATATATATATATATATATATATATATATATATTACTGTCAAAGTATTTTCTTTTATATTTTAGTTAGGGTATTATATTATCCATATAACACTAAATTTAGCACCTTAATAAAATTCAACTTAGTAGAATCTTAATTCATATTTTTTAGACTTTAAGACTAGCTCTTAGGTATTATAATAAGATGTGGTTTATTATCATCATTATTGTATATATATCAATTTCAATTCATATTATATTCAATATATGGGATATAAGCTGATATTAACATTTCCTCATCGAGGAATGAGTGTTATATAATTTTATTGTACAATTTTTTGTTTCTACTAATAATAACTAAATAAATAAATTTTTATAACTTGATAAATAAAACTATGGTTAATAAAGTGACATGAATTTTCCCATTTACACTTATTTATTATATATTTATTTTATTAATATTAGAATTAATTAAGCACACTCAATGTATATTTGGTGAAAGATTATATTTCAAAGTCAATACATGTATGTGTGGGCCATATAACATGTACTATGCATTATTCTTTATAGATATTAGGTCACCCATTGCTACATACACTTGTTTAATGAATGGGAAAATTGACATGACACATATTAAAAATTAAGTACATCAAAACACATCTTAAACTAAACTAAGGAAATTTTCATCTATAAAAATATAATTCCTTATATACAATGCTAGGGTTTAGGTCAAACTAAACACTAATAATTACATATGCACATCATGAATCCTTAAATTAGGTGCTTTTCCAATGGTTCAAAATCATCACCACTTCACTCTCTATTGAACCATTACATTGTATGGTTGTACATACCAGAGTGTATGACTAACACCTATTTATATCCAATATATCTAAATCTAGGTACCTAGTTTATCACTCCTCTTTTTATGTTCCTTTTAAACAATATCAATATTGATTCATATTATCCCTAATTAGATTAAATTAGGATTACCTAAAGCCAACAAGTATAATTTTTTCACAAAATATTATACATGATGTTTATGGTAGGTTAATTGATTAAGTTTATTGTGGAGTTAATTATACAAATTCATCAATCAATTAGTTGTGACCTTCATTTCGCACTCTAGAATCATCCTAAGTCAAATTATGAAAGTCAATAGATAAACATAAAGTAACGTATATATTTAATTAAGAGGGAGAGTAAATGCATTAAATGCGTACATGTAAACTATGTATAGAAATATAATGTCATATGATTTTAGTTGAGAAAATTAATTTTGTGATTGGACACTCTATACCTTAGTTATCCTACTCATCAATTTTCATATTTATAGGACAATAATTATCCTCACAATGATTCATTTGATGTAACAAATTAAAATATACTTTTAGGATATGTACATCAAACAAATACTTCTTATGTTATGCCCACATCCCATGATTATGTCTAATCATGAGATTAGGGAATAAGTTGAGAATTAGACAAAATACTAGGATCACCCTTAACTTTTTTTTATATTTTGAACTCATGTTTACTCACATTCAATCACATAAACAATTTTACAAGGGAAACAACAAATTGATTACTCTAATTTGATCTTACACTTCCATGTACATACAACTAGATAATCAGATATGTTCTCTATTATTAAGGAAACAAATTTACACATCATCATTTACAACTCTCTCACTTATACTCAAGGACCTAGAGTGACATGGACCGACTAAACTTAACTAATATGATACAAAGATCTTCTGGTATATCTACTCTTACATTGACATTCTTCAAATCCATGTGGTTTCCGTAAAAGTTTGTGAATAGAGGGATGAACCTACTCGATCAGTGAATGAGTACTTCAAACAAATAGTATATAAATCACTTTAATAGTGAAAGATATATTATAGGGCAAGTGAACTAAAAGTAGAACAATAATGAACTATAGAGGAACTTATCATTCACATACATATATAGCAGGTTACTCTATATGACTAAAAAGACTAAATCAATCATTGAACACTCTTGATCAATCATAAAAAAACTAGTTATTCAAAAACATACAAATGGAATGTTACTGGAGATAACCACAAAGAATATATGAATAAATATACACACTCAATTAATCTCTAATTCATCTTGTTATGCCTTTAACTACAATGAGATGTACTACAACATGTGGAAGTACCACAACAAGCTACGACCTCACTGTAAAAGGATTAGAAGCATGTCCATGTTCCTAAGCCTATCTCTCAAGTAAGACCTCGTCTGTGGTGGGCCTCACCACATTTGGCTCTTGGCGGATAATGGGAGCGGTCGGATATCTCAAATCCTCTTCTCAACCTTGGTACTCAGGCGGGGAGTCGAACCCTCAGGCTTGTTGTGCACCAGTGAACCTACCAAAGATGTCCATTGTTTGTCACAACTCGTAACATAGGTACCACCGACATCCCCAGTTGGTGTTGGGTACCACACAACTTTATGAAGTCTTACCTACTGGTTAAGACCCCCACTCCCTACCAGTGCACTATGGCTTACCTCAATCTAGACTACCTCCATTTGGGAAACCATTTCCTTTCCATAGCGCATGCCTTCCTTTGAAGGATTTTGTAGTATCTAGGGCATCAAAATGTCTAAATCACTCTTTAAATTGATGATTGAATCATCTCATCAACATTTCTTATTTTTTTTAGAAACCACGCCTGCCATATATTTATTCAAGGTCATTAACGGATATTACAATGATATATTCCTCAAAATCCTCAATAAGAGTACGATGGTTTTCTATACAGTAGGCTTTTTCTGTCAAGGTATGTGCTAAACAATTACCTTTATGCTTATGTGAGAAATGAATAATGTTGTGCACCATAATATCTTCATAGCCTCTTCCCCATCCACCCATCTTTATAGCTTGTACCAGAACTTCATTCTCCATCTCAGGGTCGAGGTGTCTAAAGCCCATTGTGTGCGCCGTATTCATGCCTTCAAGAACTGCCTCACCCTCCGCCAAAGTAGCGAGAAAGCATGTTCAAGCTTACATTGGCGAGTCAATTTAATATCTCCCCTATCATTGTGAACCACCATCCCATAACCCCCTTTTCCATCATTGACCCACACTTGCATGAATGTTCATTTTGTAGCATCCCAGTGGTGGTCTAGTCCATGTGCATGGCCTAGTGTTCGGTCTGGAATGCCTACTTCCATCAACTGACTTTGTGTACTTGGTGTAGTCTGCCACCATAGACATGAAACCTACCACCAGCGTAGGGATGAATAGAGAGAAAGGATCAAACAAGTTTTTGTTCCTTTTCATCCATGCCAACCAAAGCAACGTAGCTGCCTATGCCTTCCTAGCCTGGTGGTCGCATAAGAGTACGATCCAAATAAATTCCCCTATTTCCCTATTTTCCAAACATATACTCCAGTCTATGCTTCCCATCACCCAAACTTGTTTAGCACTATTGCATGTGAGTAGAACATGAGGCAGATCCTCTTGTGTATTTCCGTTCCTCTGACAAATATCATCCTACAATGCATGTTTCTTGAACAGTTCTAGCTTAGATGGGAGAATGTTCTGGAGAGCCCTCCATATGAAGTGCTTTAGTTTGGGCGGCCAACGCTGCTTCCAAACTCTATGCCAATCATCTTTGTTTAGTTCCTCAATCAAATCTTCCCCAAACATGATCAATCTGTATGTGCTACCCACTGGGAAGCTACCTTTGCTATCTTTTTCCCAACATACCAACAATATGGTATCAGAGCAATTTGGTAAATGGCCACTAGGCAAAGATGAACCTAACCCTAGCTAATGAGGTTGCTTCTCCATTCTCAATGGTTATGGCCAGCCAATTGAGAATGAAAGAGGAATGTCATAAGCTCTAGACTTTGATGCATCTCACATTTCTTACTAGTCCATGTGGTATGAGACACATGTATTAGTAGGTTAGTGAGAGTAGCACGTCATGATCTCACATCTCTAGGTATGTGCTTGATCACCACATATCTAGAAATGTAAGAGGTACCTGGAAGACCTAAGATTATACAATCCACTGCAACTAATGTAAGGAGTTCATGACAAGGTTGAGGTAGATGCCCTATGTATAGAGCCAAGTTTAGTTTCAGAAATCCTAATTATGAGTTGAGAAGTAGACCAAGGTAATAGATAATGCTCACAGAAATATTTTGTGAGAATACATTACACAGTTCTTTTCATGCAAAATTTGAACATATGTGCACCTTACAATAAATGAAGAGGTAAGCAGAACCCTAAGGTGGGTAGTAGCCTAGAGAAATTTTGAGGATGAAATTTATTTTAAGGTGGGTAGAATTGTAACATCCCCATTTTTAGGTACTTATTTGCAAAATTTCAAAATTTTATATCCTTTATGGTCACATGTTATAATCAGGTCAATAATTAGTATTTTGGTTAATTTTATGCCCTGATAAATTTATCATTTATAGGAAACATATACATGTGACAAATCCAAAAATTTGGAACGGTAACTTAATTTAAATAATTAGTTATGAAATATTTAAGATTTAACTCATTTTTAATCATAATAATTAATTCGGTGACCAAACTTGCAAATTAAGTACATGGGAATTTTCTAGACCCTTTGGCAATCAACTGGTCAAAATTTGAGTTTAATCTGAGTTCGTTTGGTCAGGGTACCACCATTAACAAGATAATAGTTAATTTCTTTAGATAAATGCATTTTTCCCGTAATTGTGTTCTTTTGGGCTTTGTTTGGGCCGTAGGATCGGTGCCCAGTGTAGGCCCATCTGATCTCAGCCGTCCGTAAGAGATAGGTTGTCTTCAACCTTCGTCCGTCAAGGATAGATTTCTAGACTGCAATCAAATTCGATTATCCCGCAACTCGCTCAACCGTTTCGCAAACCGTTTTTGCTTTTGACTTCGGGAGATCGTCCCACATCTATTTAACCCTTGGTTAGCCCTAGGTTTTGGCAGAGTGCAAAATGCCCAACCTTGCCATCATTTTCTTCCTCCCATCGTCACTTCCTCCTCATGCCTCCATTCTTCGATTGGGCACGGCTACACCATCTTCGGAACCTAAGGAGTCGATCTCGACCTTCAGTTGGGGTTGTGGAAGCCCAAGTCGTCGGGTCCTATAGAACACGACACAACAGCTATGTGGAGCTTCTCCGGCGAGCTCTTTTGGACGTGTGCGGATTGACGAGAGGGACTGAGAGAGATTTTGAATGCCTGTTGTTCGTGTTTCGGCCCTCAAACCAACAGGAGGGCAAGGTATGCTTCTCGTTTCTAATGCCCTGTTCACCGTCCCGTTTCTCTGTTCTCGCCGGCAACAGGTGTCGCCGCTGCCTTGTGCGGTCTTCTCGCCGGTGCAAGTTTCCTCTTCGATCTAGCAAATGTTCCGCAATGTTCCGGTATGTGTCGTGGGGACGAACCCCCTTTCCTATCTGTCGGTGCCACTGTCGTTCTCCGTGGCCGTGGAGTCCAGGTGGGGAGAGTCCCCTCAAACTGTGGCACAACGGCACGATATGGGGTACTAGGCCCTTTTTCCCACTCTGTTAACTGTTTCGGCTCTGATTGATTCTTCTGTCACCTGATGTGTTTGTTGTTGCGGCCGTTCAGGTCTTGCACGCAGAACAGACGGACGCAGTCCCTTTTTGGCCATGAACGGCTAGGCTAATTTGCTGGCTAATTGATTTATCTGCTACTGCTACTATTCATGAATCCGGTCTCAGATAATCTATCCCTTTCTTCCCCTGAGTCCCGACGCCTGCTATGGCCGTCCTCAAGCTTGCACGCAACATACACGTTGTTCTCTTCTGGCCGTGAGCTATACGCTGCTCTCTTTTGTCCGTTAATTTGTTAACAGTTGCTACTAAATTGATGGTTATTTGATTTATTTACTCCTGCTATGATGTTGTGGCCTCATGGTAACCTGCTGCAAATCCAGTACAGCCTTACCAATTGAAACCACTAATCCAGTGAGATCAGCCATCTATTCTAAGTGAAAACCAGTGATGCTTCATTAGTCTAACCGTAAACAATGACTACCTAGGTGGATACTAAAATAGTATATACATCGCTGACTGTGTATGTTTACTAATGTCAAGGCTAAGATTGAATAATATAAAAGTTATCATAATCGTGATTTTAACCCGTCTCTCAAGTTTTGTCCTAACATTAATTGATACTAAGGTACTATAATATTTCAATACGCATGATGTTAGCTATAAGAATATAAAAGACACAATAATTGTATACCTTGACGTAAGGAAAGTGCATGTGACCATAAACCAAAAGTACTCTAATGACCCTAATTATGTTCCCAAAAAGGGACGTGATTTTATAAAATCCATTGGATTTTCAGGAGAACGATAGATCCAGAGAGCTGGGAGCAGAGTTTGGATTTTGTCTTACTACAGGTAAGTGGTTCATGCCCATGAGTATTTATATTTATCAAACTCATCATATTTTCATAATCCATGCTTTATGTGATCTAGTGTTCTAATATTAAGATATGCAAGTGAGATTTTCGGACATTCATTGTTATGCCCTTACATGTGCCTGATATCTCGAGAAGAGATATGTTATTAAGATTTATAAGCCTCATATAATGACATTGGAATGGACCTAACCATGTCCCCAATATGTGGGGGAAAGCAGTCTGACAAGGCCGTGTTGTCCCACTATCCATTATCCTGGTCAATCAGATTGTGGACCATCATGTATTCCACTGGTCCCTATATGAAATAGTGATATATCGGGAGACCCAGTTGTGGTATCCATCGGTCCTGGTAGATGTCTATTTTACTTCCATTCTCAACTCTCCAGAGAAAGCCAGGTTTCACCATCTATGTCCCTCCCCATACACTCCTCCATTTGTAGCTTGGAGATCCTCCAATCTGCGCGTCAAGAACTGAAGTGCACTTAAAATATTTTTCTTTCAAAATCCTAGGCATAAGAGAACATGCATTTGTTGCTAAGTGCCACCCTTTTTTTCAGTAGAGCTTTATTGAATGCATTTAAGTCCCTGAAGCCCATCCTACCATGCTCCTTAGGCCTACATAATCTCTCCCAACTCATCCAGTAGATTTTCCTTTCGCCTTCTTTGGGCCCCCACCAGAAGCACACTATCATTGAGTGAATTTCATCAATCAATCATGTTGGGAATTTGAAGATGCTCATCAAGTATGTGGGAATAGCCTGGATGACTGTTTTGACAAGAACCTCCTTTCTTGGCCTAGACAATAGTTGTTCCTTCCATACCTATTATTTCTTCCAAATTCTATCTTTGATTGCTGCAAAAATAATTTCATTGATCTACCAATCACCGTGGGCATGCCCATGTACTTGTCGTGTGCCTCCACCTCTCTGAACTGTAAAATGTCTTGGATTGTGTTCCTCCTATCTTCTGCAACAATAGAACTAAAGGAGACCTCCATCTTGTCATAGTTCATTTTCTATCCAGATGTCCTCTCGAATTGGCTGAAAATTTCAGCTAGCTTGGAGCATTCTTCTGGGGTCTCCCTTGAGAACACAATATTATCATCTGCAAAGAGATAGTGTGATACACAGGGGCCTTGGAGGCTAGCCCTCACCCCATGGATGTGATGTTCTATGTTGCCTTGTTAAGAGATAAAGATAAAGCTTTAGTGCAAAAAAAAGAGATAGGGAGAGATTGGGTCACCTTGGTAAAACCCTCTTGAAGGTCTTGTAGATCCCCTCCTTTTGCCATTGATAATGAACTTATGTGAAACACTAGTAACACATTCACTCACTTTGACTCTCCACAGCTTTGTCAACCCCATTTTTTCCATAACTCTATCCAGGAAAGCGCACTCCACCATGTCATAAGCCTTGCTCATATCCATCTTGAGAGCCATCAACCCCTCTTTTCCTTTTGTTCGGTGTTTCATTGTGTCAAAAAGTTCATATGCAACTAAAGTGTTGTTTGTTATCATCCTTCCACCCAGGAAAGCATTCTTGTTCTAAAAAATCATATTGTTCAACAAAGGTTTGCTCTTGTTGGCCAACACCTTCGTAACAATCTTGTATGATACATATCATAGGCTGATTGGGCGATATTCAATGATCCTCACCGGGCTGGATGATTTTGTGATCAAGACAATATATATATCATTTATTTCCTCCATGCTTATCCTCCCTTTCCATCATTCAATAATAAAACTCAGCATGCTCTTTTTCATTTTACCCTAGAATTTTTGATAAAAAATTGCCTTCATACCATCTAGACTTGGAGCTTTATTTAGGTGCACCCATTGGACCGCCCTCCACACTTCCTCTTCCATCATATCTTTTATCAGTTGATTAGTTGCATTGCTAGGGAAAGTCCTCTCTAGGCCATCTAGAAATGGGTCGACTGCAAATGGGATAGAGGTAGTGAAAAAAGATGTGATCACCCCATCTATTTTATCCAGATCTTTCTGCATGCTCCCGTCTTCCTTAAAGAGTCCATCTATCTTATTCCTTCTTTTCCTTTGATTTTCTTTGTTGTGAAAATATTGTGTGTTCTTGTCTCCGTTCTACATCTAATTAGTCATTGCTCTTGCATGCCTGAAACTTTCTTCCTAGCATTGGAGCTCATGTAACTCCTTAGCCAACTTTGTACATTCCTCCACCATATCCTGTGATGGGACCCTATTTTCGGCCCTTGTCAATTCCTGCTGTATTTTTCTGATCTGCTTTTTTATATTGCCAAATTTGTTAGTAGCCCAAGAAGTCAAGCTTGTTGCACATGATTCAGTTTGTATGTGTAGCCCCCTATTCATATTACTTTCCCAAGATTGCTCTACTATCATTTTGGCACTCTGGGGATGACAACCACAAGGTTTAAAATCTAAACCTCCTATCTGTTTCCTCCCTTTTCATGTTCCTTTCCGCCCAACGAAGAACTTGCCCATGTTTGGAGTTGGTTATTGGGTAATTTTTAACTTTCCTCATGTTGAAGATGTCACACCATATACTATCAACTATAAAGTGGTCCAACTTTTCCATAATGAGATTATCTACCGTTAAACCTCTTTTCCATGTTAATTTTTTCTATGAGTAGCCAAGGTCAACCAGTCGACAAATGTTCATTGTCTCTCTAAAATTGTGCATGTACCGATCATTTTGGGGCTGACCTCCTTGTTTTTCTTCTACTGTCATAATTTCATTGAAGCCCCCCCCACACTTTAGGCCAGTATGAACACCTACTCAGGTTCTCCATCAACTTCCACATGTGAATCCTATCTTAGCGCGCTACCCAGCCATAGATGCCCACAAAGCAAAAACTTTTTGCCTAGTTCTCCTGATTGACCTCAGCACATATATGGTGATCTGAGAAAGACTTGATGTTGACTTTATCACCTCTCCACCATAATCCTAGACCCCTTGATCTTCGTTTACTGTCCATTCCAAACCCACTGTCAAACCCACACCTCCTCCTCACCCTCTCCTGATCCACACCCCTACACATATTTTCCTTAACAAAAACTATATCGAACATCTCCCTCCAGCACCTCTATTTTCAGGATTCTACCATCCCAGACGGCCTAGACCCTAGACGTTCCAGACTAAGGTTTTCATTTCCCTTCATGGGTCTGGTGAAACCCAGAATATTCTACATCAATGTGCATGCATGCACTAGATTCATTATTCTTCTTCCTTTTCCCCTCCCCCTCCAACACCATAGCCATCAACACCCCCTCTACTCCCTCTTCTCCCCTACCCCTCTTCATTATCCCTTTTCTTGACCCTTCGTCTCCTTTCCTACTCCCTACCTCTTCAACTTTCCTCCTCATCCTCATGAAGTATTAACACTTTCCTCCCTTCCCCCCTTTTTTCAGCATGGCGTTGCCTGTACCCTAGTCATTGCCACCCTGCCCACTGACCACCGCCATCAGAATTGAGTTGCTCATTGACTTCTATAGGCCCTCTGTTGTCATCTTGTTCCTTGGGCTACTAGTCTCTTCTATTTAATGATTCTCTTGTTGAGGTGTACTGTGCGAGTCATGTGCCTATTCGCTTTGAGCTTCCTTTCTTAGTTCAGTGTCACCCTTTTCACCAATCTGGTCTTCATGAAGTTGATCCCTCCCATTATTATTCAGTGCATGTTGCTCTTATCCCCAATTTGGACCTCCCACACTATGCGTCCCTTCTGATCTGTTAATCCTCGTTGATGTTTTTTTCTTAGTGAACACCTTTTTCAGTGCTTCCATGGGCATTGGTAGCCTAGAGTCAGCTTCATCTTCTTGCCTTCTTGCTTGCCAACACTCCCTTCATTTTCCCTCACCTCCTTGTTCTGACCATCTATCTGATTGCCCACCGGACGATGTAGGTTTAGAGGTAAACTTCAGGCCTTTATATGAACACTCGCACCACCTGAATCGCTCTTACTTCATAGGGATCACCCATCTCTTCTTCTGTGAAACTTTAACCCACGGTCCCTACAATCTTGGTTTCAAGGATTTCTCACCTTCCTCTCCTTCAATGCAGTCTTTATCAAGATGACCAATGATTCCGCATAGATAGAAGAATGAAGGTAGTCTTTTGTATCAAATCTTGATGGTAATGATATTGCCCTCATTGTCTCTTATCTTCTGCTTCTACCTAATCGGCTTCATGATTTCTACCTACACCCTTGCCCTACACAAAACACTGCACCCTAAATCTTTACGATCTATCTCCAAAAAGGACTATATGTTGCTTGCCACTTCCCTGATAGCCTCCTCCGATCTATTACCTAAGGGTAGGTTGTATAGATGGATCCAGAAAGTACTATGTGTCAGCCTGATCTCCGTTGGTGTGTCTTCCGGCTTGATGTCCCTGACTACTAAGAGATTGCTATTGAAGTTTCAAGGGCCCTCATTCACCACTTTCTCCTTGTCCCTCCAGTGCAGGAATTGGATGATGAATAGGTTATTTTCAATCTGCCTAAAGCAGGCTTCTTTCCATCGTGATCAAGCATTCAAAAGAGTTCGCTTAAGCACCGAGAAGTTGTAGGGTCTACTCGTTGTTAGTCGACCAACCAATGCTAGGGTTAACTGTTCATTATTGATTGGGATCGCCACCTCCTTGAAGTCGATCATGTCATTTTCCTCTTCATCCTGTACCTTGAGCGTTGTGTACATTTCCACCAATTCATCCACCATGGCATGGAGGGAACCTGCATGACTAGAGGGGATCACCCCAGTTTCTTGTGGTGAGGGAGTCCTGGATTCACTGATCGCCTAGAGCGTAACCCTAGGGGATGAGCGACCAGGAGTTTACATGTTACAACAATGAGTTTTCATTCAACATTCCTTAGTTTAACTTAGGAAAACATTTATTTCATAGATCATTTGTAATATGTACTAAAAGCTAAACTATTGAGAAACACAATATCTCATACTGAGAAACACTAATATGAAAATACTTAATTCACTAAATTATGTATCCTTGGTTTTTTCTTACCGTCATTCACATATCACATGACTCTAATAAGGATTTAATGCATCATAAACCTTCACTAAATAAAGACTGCTTTCAACAATTCACATATAACCAAACATATATATGAAACCTTGGATTGGGTTGAACTAGGGTTTTCACTCCATTCACCAAAATAACATGCATCAAGAATAACCTTGTATAAATGAATCTATAATGATAAAAGAATCACATCAAGTGAATGTCATGATGTCTATTTGCAAACTTCTGACTTTTCGTTCATCTAGGGTTTCACCCTCTTTACTTAGATATCAAAGAAACATTGATAACATCAAAAGAAATACAAGATAGTATAAAAATATTTGTATTATGCATTCAGATAAAATAATCATTCATATATGAGGATATTCAAATAGGTAACTTCTTCACTCAATTATACAACAATTTCAAACATAGCAGAAAACCTTGATTTTGGTATATTCTTATAACTTCTAAATCCTTTTAGGAATTATATATTTGATGATTTGAATCCATTACTAATATGATTTTATCAATTGAAATAAATTACAATAGGAAAACAATCATTATCAAAATCATCTTTCATAAGCTTAAACTGAAAGGAAGATTTAGGGTTTGTAGTCACATACAAGGAAATTGAAGATTAATTTGGATTTAATCCAATTTTGTTAAATCTAGTGATTAAAAGAAGTAACTGCTCACCTAATGTGTGAAAACATCTTAAAATGTAGCCCCACATCTAAAATTCTGAAATCCATATCAAAACCCAACATCATCACTTTCTTCTTCCAATCTACTTGAAAACTCTAGGAATGGATAATTATGTACCAATACTGAGAAAAGGGAGATATTTGATATAATTTTGAATTAAATTCGAGGAGGGGTGGAATCTTAACATGTGAGACAAGAATCACCATAAAAATCTATGTAAAGATGAAAAACTTATTTGATTCTATCAACTCTAGGAAGAGAAAACCCTAGATAACCATCTACTTCACTTTCATCATCCAAACCCTTGCTCTCGCTCTCTCTCTAGGATTTTTTTCTATGGAATGAATAACGAAATATGAGAGCTCCTAGTGCTTTAGGTTGATCATATAGAGAACATAAGTTGCTTGTGTCAATTGCAAATTCATCCTACTTACACTTTTCTTTTATTTCAACAAATTTCCTATCATTAAAATGTTACGATAATTCATTTACTTCATAGGTCTAACCTCCTCCAAAAATTATGAAAAATAAGAATGTTGTTTATCATTGAGTTTCAGAGATCTTATAAAAGTTTATATCATTCAGTGCTATCATCAATTTATTAAGAATTGAATACTACATTATTGAACAATAGTTTGAAGCATGGTGGTTGAAGTGTAGTTCGATCAAGAACCGTATTAAAAAAAGACCCAAATATTCTGAAATTTTCACCAACACTCATGATTGAGTTATCCATATCATCCAAATTTCAATTAAATCCAAGTTACATAGAAAATATAAAAAATTATTTACAAATATTCTATACCTATCAAAATTTGAATTTTATACTAACAAAATCCTTATTTTGGTGATTAGGGTTTACACTCCTCAATCCCTAATCTTTCAAAGAAAAATCATGATTAGAGTTCCTTCTTAGGTTCATCATCAAACTTGAGTTACCATAATCAAATAGGTTTGAGCAATAATCAATCTAATTAAGCATGAAATCATCTAGGTAAACCCTCATTTATCAATTAAGCTCAAATGCAGTCATAACAACCATCCCTCCTTGAAAGGTTTTGTCCCCAAAACATAGATACATAGGAAAAGTACATTCAATGTTTATTTTAAACTTTTGAAATCTTATATTTCAGTATATTATTCTATTTCATGTTTGAATGTAGTTTTCAACATTGAGTCCTTTTTTCTCTTCTAATCACAATGAATTTAAAACAAGACTTCTCAATGAAAATAATAGAATTTTCTCTATAACAATCATGTAATTGGAAAGAGAAAAAGAAATCACCAATTTTCAATCATGCCATACCCTCATGAGGTGTTACCTCAGTACTGCTAATCTGATCCCACTATCTCAATTCATACAATGCAATCTATATTTATTTTTCTACATCACATCAACATTACTAAAGATAGATCACTTTTCTATTTTGAATTTCACTATTGTGCTACTCTAATAGAAAATTACTTATAAGCTTCAAGACTAGAATTAACAATAATTGTACTATAATGAGATGGATTACTTGTATAAATGGATACAACCATCATACCCTTTAATTTAGTATATTTCTTGCACATATACAACTAAAGTCATATGTGTAACAAATTTGATTGCTTGATATGCCTTAAACAAACTATACTTTGTTAAAACAAATTCACACATTACTAAAAACCATTTTTTTATCTGATTTCTTTCACATCCACTAATACTTGCTTCATCTTACTTATATTTATCATTTTTATCATTTAGATTAAACATCTCTCATCATTAAAAAAATTGGGGTAAGGATGGATTGTTCATCGTTCTTGCAATCACTCTAAGAATTCATGTCAGATCACACTTTATTCATGTTGCACTTCTCCTTTTGTTTCAAATCATACTTTTTACATCTCAAATCTATTTATTATCCTTTGTTATTAGTCATTTCCATATTTCTATCTATCTTTATCATCTACAATCCATACGCCTTGGGTTACTATCATTGCCAAGTTACTTCTCATATTTCTAATCATAAGATCTTGTTTTATGAAATTATCAATTTGTAAGGTCAAATCACTAGTGACATCCATTGAAGTCATTAGAACCCTAAACATTACAGCGTTTGATCCTTATCAATAACATAATGTAACTATGACATGATTTTACTCCCTTATTTTGATATGTGAACCTCAACTCTCTTAAAGTTTTACTAAATTCTTCCTTATCTTTACCACTTTAATTTTCTTTTCTCTTGACATTTATGATTGGTTACTTTTTATTTATTACCCTACTAGGGTTTCATCTTCATATTATCTGTCATTAATACATTCGATATATGTCTCTACCATGAAGGGATATTCATCATATGAAATTCATTTTCTTATTGCTTCATTCCCAAATTTCTCTCATAAAGGAGGATACAAAAGAGAAGATATTTTTTAGATTTAGAAAATTCTGATATACATGTGTGTGCTTAATACATTTCTCATATCTAGGTTTAGTTATTCATCATCAAGGAGACTAGACTATTTATCATTTTATCACATATCACAATATCTCTCTTTAATCATCTATATTATTCCATTCTATTTCAACCCCTTCTTTATCTTCTATCATTACCTCCCTGTATGCTACTCTTCTATATGTCATTATTAACTTTTACTTATCTCTTATGATCATGTTGATCGTTCATGTGTGTCATTATGCATTCCATGCCATATATATTTCTTACTATCCTTTAATTAATATGAAATTAAAATACTAAATCAATATTCTTCCTACTAGTTTCATCTTATGTTAACACATTATATGCCTTCATTTTCAATCAAACAACTCATGCAAGGGTTAAACACAGTTTCTCTTTCAATCAAGTTTTTCTATTCTAAATTTAATTTACCTTTACATGATTTGTTCATTTATTTAGCTACACCTTTTGTCTTATTTTGAGAACTAGTTCCATTTCATCACTAGGAACCTATTGAATACATTTGATACAAATTGGGTTGTTACTCTATAGAGACTCTGAATCAAAAGCTAGTAAGGATGAATGTGTTAAAATTTATAATTGAACTACACATTCTATGCTCTTCATTATATCATGTAACCCTCCTTTCTAAATCAAACTCATCATGTGCATCACTTCCTTTTTGTTTCATATTAGTTTCTTATCATAGTCTTATAATTTACATGTTCATCTAGTTCTATTCACTTTCATTGTTTTGAGAACTCTTCACTTCTATGTACTTATTATATACATAACTCTTTTCTCCTACTTCCTTTTCCCCTATTTCCTCTTTGTTTTGGAGTACATAAATGCATTTTTCTTGATTATATGATCCAGTGACAATAATTGATTCTTTTTATCTTGGCTTCCTATGTAGTTTTCTCTTATCCTTCCTTGATTCAAATTGAATAATGTGCATTCAATAGTTACATGATTTAGTTCTATCTATCCATCCTTCCTTATGCATTTTGTATGTTAGATACTAATATGTGTCTTGTATCAATATTCCCTTTTCCTTCATTCCCAAATTAGAGTTTCTTATGTAAGGCCCCAAAGCTGGATCATGGATATCAGTTTCAATCGATTCTTAGCTATTCCAGTCTTTCCCTTATATTTCAACATCTTACTGTATGTGCATTTTCATTACATTTAGAGTTTACCTATTTATAATTTAATTACTGTTATTAGATTGATAAATAGGATCCATTAGTTACTAGTAATCCATCCTATCAACCAGACCAGACAAAACATGTTCTCCTAAAGCCAAGAGCTATTCAAGATTAACCAACTCCTATGTATCTCAAACATGTGGAAAGAATATCCACTTATGGAAAATTCATTTAAGGGTAATCTCTGGTCTACTTGATACAAAGAATGTAAACAATAACTAAAGTAACTTCTTAGTGTACAACAACCTCAAAGAACCTTATATATCTTCTAAAAATTGAATATCTAAAATCCAAATATATAAGACCATTTATGTTGATATTCAATCAAAACAACAATATAAAATAAAAGTTGTATCACATTCTATCTTTATGCTCTTATTCCTTAATTACTTTCTAATCTTCTAACCCTAATAGTTCTACGATTACTCTCTAGCCCATCCTCCCTTTTTATACATGGCTAGGGCATTCAGAGAAGAATGAAGTACTGGTCAACCTAAGTATTCAAATAGCATGCTAGGGTGTTCAAATACTTAGACCTCCTTGATCTACTGGCACATCACCTCCTAACTACGACACTTATGATTTTAACTTACTATCCTAATGGTCCTTGTTGACTAAGCCTTAGATCTGATACTAAGTTGTTACACCCACATCCCATGATTACCAATAATGATGAGATTAGAGCATAAGTTGAGAATTAGACATAATACAAGGATCTCCCTTAACTCTTTTTTTAATTATATCAAACTCATTTTACTCACATTCAATCACATAAATGCTTTTACAAGGGAAACTAAAAATTGATTACTTAATTTGATCTCAACAATAAAGATACATATCTAGACGTTGATTCTGTTACTCACTCTTTCATGTACGTATTACATGATAATCAGATATATTATTTATTATTAAAAAACAAAGTTACACATCATCAGTTACAACTCCCCCACTTCCACACAAGGACCAAGAGTTATAGGGACCAACTAAACTTAACTAATCAGATACACAACTCTTGTGGGATATTTACTCTGCCATTGACATTTTTCAAATCATGTGGTTTCCCTAAAAAATTGTGAGTAGAGGGGTGAGCCTACTCGCTCAGTGAATTAGTACTTCAAAGAAATAATATAAAACACTTTAACATTCAAAGATGTATGATTGAGAATGTGAATCAAAAATAGATAAATAATGAACTATAGAGGAACTTATCATTCACAGACATATATTTTAGGTTACTCTAGATGACTACAAAGAGTATATCAATCACCGAACACTCTTGATCAATCACAAAAGAAACTAGTAATTGAAAAACATACAAATGGAAAGTTATTGTAGATAACCATAAAGAATCTATGAATAACTGCACACACTCTATTAATATATCATTCATCGTCTTATGCCCTGAACCCAAGTGAGGTGTATCACAATGTGTAGAAGTATCGTAAGAAGCTACGATCTCACTGTACAAGGCCTAGAAGAATGTCCAGGTTCCTATGCCTATCTCTCGATTTAGACCCTGTCTACAGTGGGACCCACCACATCTGGCTCTCGAAGGTAATGGGAGCATTCGGATATCTCAACTCCTCCTCTCAGCCTGGGTACTCAAGTGGGGAGTAAAATCCCTCATACTTTTTGTGCACCAATGAACCTACCAAAGATGTCCAATGTTTGCCACAACTCGTAAGATAGGTACCACCAGCACCCCTAGTTTGTGTTGGGTACAATGCAAATGTAAGGAGTTTTCCCTACAAGTCAAGAGCCCTGCACCCTAATGATGTGCTCTGACTTACCTTGATCTGGACTACCTCTATTCAGGAAACCATTTCCTCCCCATAGTGCATGCCTTATTGTGAAAGATTCTACAATGTTTAGGGCATCTAAATGTGTTATTCACTCTTTAAATTCATGATTCAATCATCACATCAACATTTCTTAGTTTATCTTAGTAAAACACTCATTTCATAGATCATCTATACCATGTACAAGAAACAAAACTGTTGAGGAACACCACATCTCATACTAAGTAATACTGACATGAAAATACTTGATTCACTGAATGCACTATCCTTAGGGTTTTCTTTGCCTCAATTCACATATCACATGACTCACGTAAGGATTTAATGCATCATAAACTTTCACTGAATAAAGACTGCTTTCAACAATTCACATAAAACCAAATACATACATAAATACACACACACACACACACACACACACACACATATATATATATATATATATATATATATATATATATATATATATATATATATGAAAGATCGGAATGATTTGAACCAGGGCTTCCATGCCATTCAATGAAATATCATCCATCAAGAATAATGTTGAATAAATGAATTTATAATGATAAAAGAATCACATCATGTGAATTTCATGATGTCTATTCATAAAACTTCCAAATTTCTGTTCATCTAGGGTTTCACCCTCTTTAATGAGATATCAAGCAAAAATTATAACATCAAATGAAATTGAAGATAGTATCTAACATATCTATACTATGCATTCAGATAAAATGATCATTCATATATGAGGAGATTCAAATAGGTTAGTTCTTCACTCAGTTATACAAAAATTTTAGACATATCTAACTACCCTAGATTTTGGTATATTCTGATAACTTCTTTGTTAAATTTAGGAATTATATTATAAGTTGATTTGAATCCATTAATAATATGACTTTCTCAACTGAAATTCATCACAACACAAAAACCATCCATTTCTAAATCATTTTTCATAAGCTTAAACTGAAAGGTAGATTTAGGGTTTGTATTTACATACAAGGGAATTGAAGATTAATGTGCATTTAATCCAATATCTTGCAATCTACAGTTTAAATAACTATCCACTCACCCAAGGTTGAAAAGACCTTAAAAATGCAGCTCAACATCTGAATTTCTCAAATCCGTATCCAAACCCTAGCAAATCACCACTTTATTTTTCCTTTCAAATCGAAACTCTAGGAATGGAGAATTATGGAGAAGAGAGAGAAAAGAGAGATATTTTATATCATTCCAATTCAAATCAGAGGAGGGGGATAATCTTGATATGCGAGAGAAAAATCGCCATGAAAAGCTATATTGAGATGACAAATTTACTAGATTCCATCAACTCTAAGAAAATAAAACCCTAGATTGCCATCTTCTCCACTTTCTCCATCCAAACCCTAGCTCTCCCTTTCTTTGGGATTCTATTTCTCTAAAATGAATCAAGAAATATGAGAGCTCCTAATGTTCTAGGTTTATCATATAGAGAAATTAATTTGCTTTTCTCTATTGCAAATTGACCCTACTTACACTTTTATTTTATTTTAGCAAAATTTTCTCATTAAAATGTTACTGTAATTCATTTACTAAGTAGGCCTAACCTCCTCCAAAAATTATGAAAACATAGTATATTGTTTATCATTGAGTTTCAGAGCTCCAACAAAAATTTTCTTATCATTTTGAACTACCAATAAACAAATAAAAATCAAATACTATAATGTTGAACAACAGTCTCTAGCATGGTTGGTCGATGTGTAGTTCGATTGAAAACCATATTAAAAAATCATACAAATATTATGAAATTTTGCACTAACACATATGATTGACTTATCCATGTCGTACATATATTTCAGATACATCCAATTTATATAGAAAATATGAAAAATCATTTACCATACTACTATACCTATCAAAATTTGTATTTATATACAATAAAAAGTCTAATTTTGGCGATTAGGGCTTACAATCCTCAAACCCTAATCTTTCAATCTCAATGATAGAAAAAGAATTTTTTATATCACAATAAACTACTAGGAAAGGTAAAGAGAAATTAACCATTTTCAATCATGTCATGCCCTCTTCAGGTGTTACCTTAGTACTAGTAATATGATCCCACTATTTCAATTCATACAGTTCAACTTATACTTATTTTTCTACATCACATCTGTGTTATTAAAGATAGGTCACCTTTCTATTTTAAATTTCAATATTTTTCTACTCTAATAGAAAAGCACTTCTAAGTTGTAGGACTAGATTTAACAACAATTTACTATAATGACTCAGATTACATGTATGAATGACTAAAACCATCACACCCTTTCAATTATTATATTCCTTACGCATGTACAAATAAAATCATATGTGTAACAAATTTCATCGCTTGATATATATTCCTTCAACAAACTATATTTTGGTAAAACATACTTGCACATTATTGAAAGTCATTTCTTTTCTCTGATTTCTTTCTTATTCACTACTACTTGCTTCTTATTACTTATCTTTCTCATTTTTATCATATAGATTAAACATTCTAACCATTAAAATAATTAAGGAAAGAATGGATTGTTCATCATCCTTGCAATCAATTTTTAATAATTTATGTTAGTTCACATTTTGCTAATGTTGTACTTCTCCCTTTGTTTAAATCATACTCTTACATCTCAAATTTAATTCTTATCCTCCATTCTTAGTCATTTCCATATTTTTATCTATCTTTATCATCTACAACCCATACACCTTGGATTATTATCATTGCTAAGTTACTTCTCATATTTCTAATTGTAATATCTTGTTTTATAAAGTTATCAGTTCGCAAGGTCAAATCACTAGTGACAAGCCTTGACATCATTAGAACCCTAAACATTCTATGATTTGACCCTTATCAATAACATGGTGTTACTTTGAAATGAATTTTACTCCCTTATTTTGATATGGGAGCCTCAACTATCTTAAAGTTTTACTAAAGTCTTCCTTATCTTTACCCCTTGAATTTCCTTTTCTCTTACTTAACATTTATGATAGGTTACTTTTTCTTTGTTTACCCTACTAGGGTTTCATCATCACATTGTGTGTCAATAATACATGCAATAGATGTCTCTACCATGTACAATTATTCACCATATCAAATTCATTTTCTTATTTATGCATTCCCATATTGCTCTCAGTAAGGAAGATATAGAAAAAGAAGATGGTTTTGAGATTTAGAATTCTGATCTTCTAGTATGCACTTAGCACATTTCTCATATCTTCATTTAAAGAGTCATCATCAAAGAGACTAGACTATTTAGAATTTTTTGCATATCACAATCTCTCTCTTTTATCATCTATATTAGTCCATTATGTTTGAAGTAATTCTTTATATTCTATCAGTACCACATTGTATGTTACTCTTTTATATGTCATTATTAACTTTTATTTATCTCTGATGATCATGTTGCTCATTCATGTGTATCATTATGTATTCCATGGCATATATATTTCTTCCTATCCTTTCACTAACATGAAGTTAAAATACTAAATAAATATTCTCCTTACTAGTTTCATCTTATGTTTAACATATTATATGTCCCTCATTTCATATCAAATAGCTCATGCAAGGGTCAAACATAGTTTCTCTTTCAATCAATATTTTCTATTATGAATATAATTTACTGTTATATGACTTGTTCATTTATTTAGATACACTGTGAAAGACTGGATTTTGGATTGATTTCAAGGACGGAATTTCTCTTAAGATGTGTAGGATGTTATGGAGTGGACTTTTAAGGTTTTGGACCAAAATTGGATGACATGCAGGTTAGACTATGATAAATATATGGGAAAGTTTCATAATGTGTGTATGATTTTAGAGGGAGATATAACAATTTGGATATAAGAGACATATGTGTACATTTATGCATTTTATGAGTAAGGTTTCAATTGTTTACAACCTACATTTTGAAACATTAGTATCACATACCCCTTTTGAGAGGAAGTGCCATGGATTCACGGGTGTATATCCTTCTTCTCAACCGTAGGATGGGTTGGATGGAAAACTCCCTATTTCCTACTATCTTACGGTTAGAGAGATAGAGACAACAGAGTGGATGGAAGTTTTGACCATCCATGATCGCACGTTGAGGACGACAGGCTACGTGCAAAGTTAACAAACCGGTTGAGGTTGGATTATCGAGAGGAACAAATAGAACCCTCAGCTGAGACTAGAGGGTCAGAGGTGAGGGAGAACAGACTCCCTCTTCCTCCACCTTCTCAATGGTGATGCATAGACCAGAAGAGGGAGAAGATGAGAGGAAGAGAGTGGTTGGAAGACGAGCTAGACATAGCTAATGGAAGACCTAACGTAGGTGCAGTGCGGATCTCACAGGTCATGGAGGAGGAGCCTTAATGGTGGCATACACCAGTCCCACAACGTGTCTTTCTTGGCAGAGAAGTTCCTCACGGCGGTCATGGCCCATCCTGGAGTAGTGACGCTTGCGTCTAAGGAAAATCAGAGATCATGGTGTCTCAACGATCGGGAGAAGGAGATCTGCATCAATACCGGAGGAGCAGTGGCAGTTGCTCACTAGGGTCTCCCAGAAGGTGGAGGAGAAGAGAACCGACGACGCACCACGGCCGATCTCCCGCCACTGTTATGACCCAGTGGCAACGCTCACAGAAAACGTAGGCTTTAGGCGGAGAACCGAGGCCGTCGGAGTCTCGCGCAGAATTGGGGAAAGGGAGGACTCACGCGACGTTCGCGAGAGAAGAAAGGAGAGAAGCCCCACAACGGCGGCCTGTGCAAGCGACAGACGTCTGATAGATCACGGTTGATGGCGATGTATGAGGAAGTGGAACCCACACAAGCAGGCATAGCACTGGATCGCATGGAACATGAGGAAGAGGAGAGGGAAGAAGGAGGCCTTGAAGCCGCTGGGTTTGCTTGCTGAAGGAGAGCCCCACGACGACAGACCAGTTTTGCGGATAGACCGCATCGAACGAGACCACGAAGGAGATGGAGAAAGAAAGAAAGGACAGTGGACCAGCCCAGATCACCGACCGTCTGGCTCAAGCAAACCAAGGCAAAGAGGTGCGGGCCTTAGTGGCCAGGTGTCGGCCACCGATTGGCCTGAAGGTAAGAAAAATCCCAAAAAATCTCAGATCTTATATAAATCACATTAATTAGCATGTTTATTAGAAAATTACAAAGAAGGTACTATTTTTCTCAGAAAAATGAGTAGAACAATACATAACTATAATATCAGGCTTTTGATACACTAATTTTTGTCATATCATGTAAGATTTGTAATGCTCATTTAGTAAATAATAAATAACAAACAATGACATAAAATTATGGGAAAATGTATGTAAGTCCATAACCATGTATTTAATGCATATGATGTCAGTTATGGTCATTTTGATGCATTAAATAATATAATTTGATTAATATGGCTAATTAGGGCTAATATCACTAAAGATAATGCAATAAATGCACACATGCTCAATAAATGATGAAATTCACAGATTAAGCTCATATCAGTATATGGAACCTTAGTTTTAATTATGAGATCATGATGATGCATAGAATTCATGTTACATGAGGATGACCCTTAATACATATGATGTAGTCCTAATATGGACATAATTAGGGTTAAGATGAGTTATAATAGGATGAGAATCTGATGATAGTATGTGATCTTGTCTTAACCAGGGGTTTGACCAAGATATAGATGACATGAGGAATATGTGATTAGGATATCTCTTTGGAAGGTACGTCGTTACCTCTTACTTGGATTATTATACATTATGCTTGTGTTATATGGTACTAAAGACTTGGCATATGGTATTGATTGAAATGATTCTCTTGTATGATATGTTGCTGGAATTTCCATATTTATGGCTATGAACACCTGCAAACATAATATAGATGTTCCATCATATTATAGCTCATAAACCACTTGGTGGTAGAGCGCATGCATAATGATCACAAACCACTTGGTGTTAGATCATATGATGTTTGTATAATAATCACAAACCACTTGGTGGTAGATCATAAGGCCTGAAGATGTCAAAGCCACTTGGTGGCAGACGCATGAGATATATGATGGAAATGTGCTTAAAATATATGTGTTCACTTTTGCTAATGAATATCTTTGTACAAGTATACACTTTTCTTATATTCTTCTGTTATTTCCAAGTATATTAGTTTTATCTTATTGCCAAGATATGATGAGAGGTATATAAAAGACACATAGGCGTACTCAGTACACTATTCTTGAATATTGTGTTCATGTGTATCGTGTGTAATCTTTTGTTTAGGTTGTGGTTATGCTCTTGAAGATCCAGGAAAGTGAGATTTGTGTGGAGAGATGATGTACATGTGGACATGTTGTCTTAAGATCATGTTGTTTAGATGTAGTACATGTATATGTAGAGTTTGCTGTTCAATTTGTAGTATCAAATGTTATAACAATTCATGTTGTAATTATATGTTGAATGGTGAACATGTGTGTATGGTTTTATTATTGTTCATGTACATGTGCTATTGTGTTTCCTTTTGACTTCCTCTGATTTTCTTCTTATTAGCCTAGTGTGTGTGTTTAAATTGGGATTCTCGCTGAGGTGAGGGTTTCAATTTGGACATTACACATCAGATTAAGTTTTAGAAAATCCAGGGACATCACAGGTGGTATCAGAGCATGAACAATAGCAAAGCCTATCATTTGCTCATTATGCAACTTAAAACTAAAGAAAACCTTGAACTTAATAATCCTTAGGGTTAGATTAGTTGTCTTTTAAAGACTAGATCTGACCTAGCCTCTAGGTTAGCACCTTGATGTCTGAGAACTAGGTCTAGACTGGTGCTTGTTGTATAGAAGGTCCTTGGATGTCGTTCTTTCCTTATAATGCAGCGGTATGGGACGTTGCATTATTTGGAAATGACGTACATCACGGGAAGAGAGACCATTGACATATGATGCATCTATGTTTTGGGTAGCTACACCAGTCTACACCATGTTCGCACCCCTTTTACTAGTTTTCATGACATTGTACTCTCTACTATGTGTAGGACGCTCGCTTTCAGGATTTGGTTTTTGATTCCAATCGGATCGAACCTCGATAGTTTTCTCTGACGCTTTTTTTATCGGAGAAAAACTATATAATATTTTATTATGTATATGTATTACAAAAATGTGTCCCCACACATGTATGAGTAGGAAGTGGTCATGCAACCTAAGTGAAAGTGAATGACATCAGTCTAGAAGAGAGAGTAGTTCTAGATTAGATGTCTAGAGCCTTTTTGATATATATGTTAGATGGAATAGATGATATAAGTTTTGATGATATGATGTAAGTCATATATAGATGATATAAGATGGTTTATGATGATATATGTTTGTCTTTGAGGACATAAGTTCAGTTTTGAGGTTTTGAGATAAGTTTTGATGATGCAAGTAAATAGGCTTTTATGAGATAAGACATGTTAAGTTAAGACAAGATGTAAGTCAACATGAGCCTCAAGATCTTTTACAAAGGAGGATCTCTAGTGTTAGGACCAGTTTTGGGGTTAACTCCAAAGAGAGTGAGACCCATTGGGAAAAGGTTAGAGAACCTAAACTCTAAGATATGAGAATTATGAGATATGTGATATGATATGTCCTAAACTAGACTACTCCTGAGTGATTGAGTTGAGTCGCTCTATGTATGATTCCTATAGTTTGTTAGACCCTAGATTTCCTTGGGAAGACCAAACCCTAGAGTTAGAAGAGGTTGGTTACATATGCATATGTGAATAAGGAAATATGAGTGCCTGCCATCTGGGTGAGGGAGAGAGCCCAAGACCCTGGAGGAGGTAGCTATGTTTTTAGTTTATGTGAAGCCTCATGCTCGGGTTGGTGGTTTCCCACATAGGAATCAAGTGGTGTATATAAGAGAGTTTTGGGGTAATCATGACTCATGGGTAGAGACCTATAAAGAGAATGTCATAGCATGTTTGGTTTGTGCTTGTGGCTAGAGCTTGCAAAGCTATCACCAGTGCCAATGAGGTAATCTGAGAAGCCTAGACTAAGAGAGTAAAGATAAAGTATATGCATATAAGATACTCATAGAGTTGAGTTAGCTCATAGAGGATGAGCATGACTTTACCCCCATGTTATGGGTCAAGGAGAACCTCAGTTGGATTGGATAAATTTTTGATATATGTTTGATTAGCCACTCATATAAGTTTGCTTAGCACAACCATGATATAATAATTGTAAGGATGTGATCTAATCATGAGATGTGATATGTAGACATGATATGATGGAAACATAGAGATGGTTTAATAGATATCAATGCATAAATGATTAACCATATAAATAAATAATGATGATGCATGTACATGAATAATGATCATGTAATGTGGTTGGCTAATCTTGTGATGAAATCACTAATAATTGTTGCAATTTATTGTGAACAATGAAATAAGATCATACGAATGAAACATGTTACATGAGGTGTTAATCTTAGTGCTTAATAAAGACAAAAGAAAATATAGTTTGATAGTTAGCACAACATAACAATTATGACACCTTGATATGATCTAGATGGATAACATGGGTTAATTATAGTTGACTCCCTCCTAAAAGGCATATGTTAATGATGAACATGTTCTAACAATGAGCTAAATAAAATGTTGATGACACCTTGTTATAATGGGTTAACTTAAGTAACTCCTTTTGAACATGGTAATACAATGTTGGAACCCTAATGAATGGATAAGGGCAAGGAAGCAACCCTAATATATGAGATATGTAATGACATAACCTAAGCTTCTAAACTGTGGCACAACGGCACGATATGGGGTACTAGGCCCTTTTTCCCACTCTGTTAACTGTTTCGGCTCTGATTGATTCTTCTGTCACCTGATGTGTTTGCTGTTGCGGCCGTTCAGGTCTTGCACGCAGAACAGACGGACGCAGTCCCTTTTTGGCCATGAACGGCTAGGCTAATTTGCCGGCTAATTGATTTATCTGCTACTGCTACTATTCATGAATCCGGTCTCAGATAATCTATCCCTTTCTTCCCCTGAGTCCCGACGCCTGCTATGGCCGTCCTCAAGCTTGCACGCAACATACACGTTGTTCTCTTCTGGCCGTGAGCTATACGCTGCTCTCTTTTGTCCGTTAATTTGTTAACAGTTGCTACTAAATTGATGGTTATTTGATTTATTTACTCCTGCTATGATGTTGTGGCCTCATGGTAACCTGCTGCAAATCCAGTACAGCCTTACCAATTGAAACCACTAATCCAGTGAGATCAGCCATCTATTCTAAGTGAAAACCAGTGATGCTTCATTAGTCTAACCGTAAACAATGACTACCTAGGTGGATACTAAAATAGTATATACATCGCTGACTGTGTATGTTTACTAATGTCAAGGCTAAGATTGAATAATATAAAAGTTATCATAATCGTGATTTTAACCCGTCTCTCAAGTTTTGTCCTAACATTAATTGATACTAAGGTACTATAATATTTCAATACGCATGATGTTAGCTATAAGAATATAAAAGACACAATAATTGTATACCTTGACGTAAGGAAAGTGCATGTGACCATAAACCAAAAGTACTCTAATGACCCTAATTATGTTCCCAAAAAGGGACGTGATTTTATAAAATCCATTGGATTTTCAGGAGAACGATAGATCCAGAGAGCTGGGAGCAGAGTTTGGATTTTGTCTTACTACAGGTAAGTGGTTCATGCCCATGAGTATTTATATTTATCAAACTCATCATATTTTCATAATCCATGCTTTATGTGATCTAGTGTTCTAATATTAAGATATGCAAGTGAGATTTTCGGACATTCATTGTTATGCCCTTACATGTGCCTGATATCTCGAGAAGAGATATGTTATTAAGATTTATAAGCCTCATATAATGACATTGGAATGGACCTAACCATGTCCCCAATATGTGGGGGAAAGCAGTCTGACAAGGCCGTGTTGTCCCACTATCCATTATCCTGGTCAATCAGATTGTGGACCATCATGTATTCCACTGGTCCCTATATGAAATAGTGATATATCGGGAGACCCAGTTGTAGTATCCATCGGTCCTGGTAGATGTCTATTTTACTTCCATTCTCAACTCTCCAGAGAAAGCCAGGTTTCACCATCTATGTCCCTCCCCATACACTCCTCCATTTGTAGCTTGGAGATCCTCCAATCTGCGCGTCAAGAACTGAAGTGCACTTAAAATATTTTTCTTTCAAAATCCTAGGCATAAGAGAACATGCATTTGTTGCTAAGTGCCACCCTTTTTTTCAGTAGAGCTTTATTGAATGCATTTAAGTCCCTGAAGCCCATCCTACCATGCTCCTTAGGCCTACATAATCTCTCCCAACTCATCCAGTAGATTTTCCTTTCGCCTTCTTTGGGCCCCCACCAGAAGCACACTATCATTGAGTGAATTTCATCAATCAATCATGTTGGGAATTTGAAGATGCTCATCAAGTATGTGGGAATAGCCTGGATGACTGTTTTGACAAGAACCTCCTTTCTTGGCCTAGACAATAGTTGTTCCTTCCATACCTATTATTTCTTCCAAATTCTATCTTTGATTGCTGCAAAAATAATTTCATTGATCTACCAATCACCGTGGGCATGCCCATGTACTTGTCGTGTGCCTCCACCTCTCTGAACTGTAAAATGTCTTGGATTGTGTTCCTCCTATCTTCTGCAACAATAGAACTAAAGGAGACCTCCATCTTGTCATAGTTCATTTTCTATCCAGATGTCCTCTCGAATTGGCTGAAAATTTCAGCTAGCTTGGAGCATTCTTCTGGGGTCTCCCTTGAGAACACAATATTATCATCTGCAAAGAGATAGTGTGATACACAGGGGCCTTGGAGGCTAGCCCTCACCCCATGGATGTGATGTTCTATGTTGCCTTGTTAAGAGATAAAGATAAAGCTTTAGTGCAAAAAAAAGAGATAGGGAGAGATTGGGTCACCTTGGTGAAACCCTCTTGAAGGTCTTGTAGATCCCCTCCTTTTGCCATTGATAATGAACTTATGTGAAACACTAGTAACACATTCACTCACTTTGACTCTCCACAGCTTTGTCAACCCCATTTTTTCCATAACTCTATCCAGGAAAGCGCACTCCACCATGTCATAAGCCTTGCTCATATCCATCTTGAGAGCCATCAACCCCTCTTTTCCTTTTGTTCGGTGTTTCATTGTGTCAAAAAGTTCATATGCAACTAAAGTGTTGTTTGTTATCATCCTTCCACCCAGGAAAGCATTCTTGTTCTAAAAAATCATATTGTTCAACAAAGGTTTGCTCTTGTTGGCCAACACCTTCGTAAAAATCTTGTATGATACATATCATAGGCTGATTGGGCGATATTCAATGATCCTCACCGGGCTGGATGATTTTGTGATCAAGACAATATATATATCATTTATTTCCTCCATGCTTATCCTCCCTTTCCATCATTCAATAATAAAACTCAGCATGCTCTTTTTCATTTTACCCTAGAATTTTTGATAAAAAATTGCCTTCATACCATCTAGACTTGGAGCTTTATTTAGGTGCACCCATTGGACCGCCCTCCACACTTCCTCTTCCATCATATCTTTTATCAGTTGATTAGTTGCATTGCTAGGGAAAGTCCTCTCTAGGCCATCTAGAAATGGGTCGACTGCAAATGGGATAGAGGTAGTGAAAAAAGATGTGATCACCCCATCTATTTTATCCAGATCTTTCTGCATGCTCCCGTCTTCCTTAAAGAGTCCATCTATCTTATTCCTTCTTTTCCTTTGATTTTCTTTGTTGTGAAAATATTGTGTGTTCTTGTCTCCATTCTACATCTAATTAGTCATTGCTCTTGCATGCCTGAAACTTTCTTCCTAGCATTGGAGCTCATGTAACTCCTTAGCCAACTTTGTACATTCCTCCACCATATCCTGTGATGGGACCCTATTTTCGGCCCTTGTCAATTCCTGCTGTATTTTTCTGATCTGCTTTTTTATATTGCCAAATTTGTTAGTAGCCCAAGAAGTCAAGCTTGTTGCACATGATTCAGTTTGTATGTGTAGCCCCCTATTCATATTACTTTCCCAAGATTGCTCTATTATCATTTTGGCACTCTGGGGATGACAACCACAAGGTTTAAAATCTAAACCTCCTATCTGTTTCCTCCCTTTTCATGTTCCTTTCCGCCCAACGAAGAACTTGCCCATGTTTGGAGTTGGTTATTGGGTAATTTTTAACTTTCCTCATGTTGAAGATGTCACACCATATACTATCAACTATAAAGTGGTCCAACTTTTCCATAATGAGATTATCTACCGTTAAACCTCTTTTCCATGTTAATTTTTTCTATGAGTAGCCAAGGTCAACCAGTCGACAAATGTTCATTGTCTCTCTAAAATTGTGCATGTACCGATCATTTTGGGGCTGACCTCCTTGTTTTTCTTCTACTGTCATAATTTCATTGAAGCCCCCCCCCACACTTTAGGCCAGTATGAACACCTACTCAGGTTCTCCATCAACTTCCACATGTGAATCCTATCTTAGCGCGCTACCCAGCCATAGATGCCCACAAAGCAAAAACTTTTTGCCTAGTTCTCCTGATTGACCTCAGCACATATATGGTGATCTGAGAAAGACTTGATGTTGACTTTATCACCTCTCCACCATAATCCTAGACCCCTTGATCTTCGTTTACTGTCCATTCCAAACCCACTGTCAAACCCACACCTCCTCCTCACCCTCTCCTGATCCACACCCCTACACATATTTTCCTTAACAAAAACTATATCGAACATCTCCCTCCAGCACCTCTATTTTCGGGATTCTACCATCCCAGACGGCCTAGACCCTAGACGTTCCAGACTAAGGTTTTCATTTCCCTTCATGGGTCTGGTGAAACCCATAATATTCTACATCAATGTGCATGCATGCACTAGATTCATTATTCTTCTTCCTTTTCCCCTCCCCCTCCAACACCATAGCCATCAACACCCCCTCTACTCCCTCTTCTCCCCTACCCCTCTTCATTATCCCTTTTCTTGACCCTTCGTCTCCTTTCCTACTCCCTACCTCTTCAACTTTCCTCCTCATCCTCATGAAGTATTAACACTTTCCTCCCTTCCCCCCTTTTTTCAGCATGGCGTTGCCTGTACCCTGGTCATTGCCACCCTGCCCACTGACCACCGCCATCAGAATTGAGTTGCTCATTGACTTCTATAGGCCCTCTGTTGTCATCTTGTTCCTTGGGCTACTAGTCTCTTCTATTTAATGATTCTCTTGTTGAGGTGTACTGTGCGAGTCATGTGCCTCTTCGCTTTGAGCTTCCTTTCTTAGTTCAGTGTCACCCTTTTCACCAATCTGGTCTTCATGAAGTTGATCCCTCCCATTATTATTCAGTGCATGTTGCTCTTATCCCCAATTTGGACCTCCCACACTATGCGTCCCTTCTGATCTGTTAATCCTCGTTGATGTTTTTTTCTTAGTGAACACCTTTTTCAGTGCTTCCATGGGCATTGGTAGCCTAGAGTCAGCTTCATCTTCTTGCCTTCTTGCTTGCCAACACTCCCTTCATTTTCCCTCACCTCCTTGTTCTGACCATCTATCTGATTGCCCACCGGACGATGTAGGTTTAGAGGTAAACTTCAGGCCTTTATATGAACACTCGCACCACCTGAATCGCTCTTACTTCATAGGGATCACCCATCTCTTCTTCTGTGAAACTTTAACCCACGGTCCCTACAATCTTGGTTTCAAGGATTTCTCACCTTCCTCTCCTTCAATGCAGTCTTTATCAAGATGACCAATGATTCCGCATAGATAGAAGAATGAAGGTAGTCTTTTGTATCAAATCTTGATGGTAATGATATTGCCCTCATTGTCTCTTATCTTCTGCTTCTACCTAATCGGCTTCATGATTTCTACCTACACCCTTGCCCTACACAAAACACTGCACCCTAAATCTTTACGATCTATCTCCAAAAAGGACTATATGTTGCTTGCCACTTCCCTGATAGCCTCCTCCGATCTATTACCTAAGGGTAGGTTGTATAGATGGATCCAGAAAGTACTATGTGTCAGCCTGATCTCCGTTGGTGTGTCTTCCGGCTTGATGTCCCTGACTACTAAGAGATTGCTATTGAAGTTTCAAGGGCCCTCATTCACCACTTTCTCCTTGTCCCTCCAGTGCAGGAATTGGATGATGAATAGGTTATTTTCAATCTGCCTAAAGCAGGCTTCTTTCCATCGTGATCAAGCATTCAAAAGAGTTCGCTTAAGCACCGAGAAGTTGTAGGGTCTACTCGTTGTTAGTCGACCAACCAATGCTAGGGTTAACTGTTCATTATTGATTGGGATCGCCACCTCCTTGAAGTCGATCATGTCATTTTCCTCTTCATCCTGTACCTTGAGCGTTGTGTACATTTCCACCAATTCATCCACCATGGCATGGAGGGAACCTTCATGACTAGAGGGGATCACCCCAGTTTCTTGTGGTGAGGGAGTCCTGGATTCACTGATCGCCTAGAGCGTAACCCTAGGGGATGAGCGACCAGGAGTTTACATGTTACAACAATGAGTTTTCATTCAACATTCCTTAGTTTAACTTAGGAAAACATTTATTTCATAGATCATTTGTAATATGTACTAAAAGCTAAACTATTGAGAAACACAATATATCATACTGAGAAACACTAATATGAAAATACTTAATTCACTAAATTATGTATCCTTGGTTTTTTCTTACCGTCATTCACATATCACATGACTCTAATAAGGATTTAATGCATCATAAACCTTCACTAAATAAAGACTGCTTTCAACAATTCACATATAACCAAACATATATATGAAACCTTGGATTGGGTTGAACTAGGGTTTTCACTCCATTCACCAAAATAACATGCATCAAGAATAACCTTGTATAAATGAATCTATAATGATAAAAGAATCACATCAAGTGAATGTCATGATGTCTATTTGCAAACTTCTGACTTTTCGTTCATCTAGGGTTTCACCCTCTTTACTTAGATATCAAAGAAACATTGATAACATCAAAAGAAATACAAGATAGTATAAAAATATTTGTATTATGCATTCAGATAAAATAATCATTCATATATGAGGATATTCAAATAGGTAACTTCTTCACTCAATTATACAACAATTTCAAACATAGCAGAAAACCTTGATTTTGGTATATTCTTATAACTTCTAAATCCTTTTAGGAATTATATATTTGATGATTTGAATCCATTACTAATATGATTTTATCAATTGAAATAAATTACAATAGGAAAACAATCATTATCAAAATCATCTTTCATAAGCTTAAACTGAAAGGAAGATTTAGGGTTTGTAGTCACATACAAGGAAATTGAAGATTAATTTGGATTTAATCCAATTTTGTTAAATCTAGTGATTAAAAGAAGTAACTGCTCACCTAATGTGTGAAAACATCTTAAAATGTAGCCCCACATCTAAAATTCTGAAATCCATATCAAAACCCAACATCATCACTTTCTTCTTCCAATCTACTTGAAAACTCTAGGAATGGATAATTATGTACCAATACTGAGAAAAGGGAGATATTTGATATAATTTTGAATTAAATTCGAGGAGGGGTGGAATCTTAACATGTGAGACAAGAATCACCATAAAAATCTATGTAAAGATGAAAAACTTATTTGATTCTATCAACTCTAGGAAGAGAAAACCCTAGATAACCATCTACTTCACTTTCATCATCCAAACCCTTGCTCTCGCTCTCTCTCTAGGATTTTTTTCTATGGAATGAATAACGAAATATGAGAGCTCCTAGTGCTTTAGGTTGATCATATAGAGAACATAAGTTGCTTGTGTCAATTGCAAATTCATCCTACTTACACTTTTCTTTTATTTCAACAAATTTCCTATCATTAAAATGTTACGATAATTCATTTACTTCATAGGTCTAACCTCCTCCAAAAATTATGAAAAATAAGAATGTTGTTTATCATTGAGTTTCAGAGATCTTATAAAAGTTTATATCATTCAGTGCTATCATCAATTTATTAAGAATTGAATACTACATTATTGAACAATAGTTTGAAGCATGGTGGTTGAAGTGTAGTTCGATCAAGAACCGTATTAAAAAAAGACCCAAATATTCTGAAATTTTCACCAACACTCATGATTGAGTTATCCATGTCATCCAAATTTCAATTAAATCCAAGTTACATAGAAAATATAAAAAATTATTTACAAATATTTTATACCTATCAAAATTTGAATTTTATACTAACAAAATCCTTATTTTGGTGATTAGGGTTTACACTCCTCAATCCCTAATCTTTCAAAGAAAAATCATGATTAGAGTTCCTTCTTAGGTTCATCATCAAACTTGAGTTACCATAATCAAATAGGTTTGAGCAATAATCAATCTAATTAAGCATGAAATCATCTAGGTAAACCCTCATTTATCAATTAAGCTCAAATGCAGTCATAACAACCATCCCTCCTTGAAAAGGTTTTGTCCCCAAAACATAGATACATAGGAAAAGTACATTCAATGTTTATTTTAAACTTTTGAAATCTTATATTTCAGTATATTATTCTATTTCATGTTTGAATGTAGTTTTCAACATTGAGTCCTTTTTTCTCTTCTAATCACAATGAATTTAAAACAAGACTTCTCAATGAAAATAATAGAATTTTCTCTATAACAATCATGTAATTGGAAAGAGAAAAAGAAATCACCAATTTTCAATCATGCCATACCCTCATGAGGTGTTACCTCAGTACTGCTAATCTGATCCCACTATCTCAATTCATACAATGCAATCTATATTTATTTTTCTACATCACATCAACATTACTAAAGATAGATCACTTTTCTATTTTGAATTTCACTATTGTGCTACTCTAATAGAAAATTACTTATAAGCTTCAAGACTAGAATTAACAATAATTGTACTATAATGAGATGGATTACTTGTATAAATGGATACAACCATCATACCCTTTAATTTAGTATATTTCTTGCACATATACAACTAAAGTCATATGTGTAACAAATTTGATTGCTTGATATGCCTTAAACAAACTATACTTTGTTAAAACAAATTCACACATTACTAAAAACCATTTTTTTATCTGATTTCTTTCACATCCACTAATACTTGCTTCATCTTACTTATATTTATCATTTTTATCATTTAGATTAAACATCTCTCATCATTAAAAAAATTGGGGTAAGGATGGATTGTTCATCGTTCTTGCAATCACTCTAAGAATTCATGTCAGATCACACTTTATTCATGTTGCACTTCTCCTTTTGTTTCAAATCATACTTTTTACATCTCAAATCTATTTATTATCCTTTGTTATTAGTCATTTCCATATTTCTATCTATCTTTATCATCTACAATCCATACGCCTTGGGTTACTATCATTGCCAAGTTACTTCTCATATTTCTAATCATAAGATCTTGTTTTATGAAATTATCAATTTGTAAGGTCAAATCACTAGTGACATCCATTGAAGTCATTAGAACCCTAAACATTACAGCGTTTGATCCTTATCAATAACATAATGTAACTATGACATGATTTTACTCCCTTATTTTGATATGTGAACCTCAACTCTCTTAAAGTTTTACTAAATTCTTCCTTATCTTTACCACTTTAATTTTCTTTTCTCTTGACATTTATGATTGGTTACTTTTTATTTATTACCCTACTAGGGTTTCATCTTCATATTATCTGTCATTAATACATTCGATATATGTCTCTACCATGAAGGGATATTCATCATATGAAATTCATTTTCTTATTGCTTCATTCCCAAATTTCTCTCATAAAGGAGGATACAAAAGAGAAGATATTTTTTAGATTTAGAAAATTCTGATATACACGTGTGTGCTTAATACATTTCTCATATCTAGGTTTAGTTATTCATCATCAAGGAGACTAGACTATTTATCATTTTATCACATATCACAATATCTCTCTTTAATCATCTATATTATTCCATTCTATTTCAACCCCTTCTTTATCTTCTATCATTACCTCCCTGTATGCTACTCTTCTATATGTCATTATTAACTTTTACTTATCTCTTATGATCATGTTGATCGTTCATGTGTGTCATTATGCATTCCATGCCATATATATTTCTTACTATCCTTTAATTAATATGAAATTAAAATACTAAATCAATATTCTTCCTACTAGTTTCATCTTATGTTAACACATTATATGCCTTCATTTTCAATCAAACAACTCATGCAAGGGTTAAACACAGTTTCTCTTTCAATCAAGTTTTTCTATTCTAAATTTAATTTACCTTTACATGATTTGTTCATTTATTTAGCTACACCTTTTGTCTTATTTTGAGAACTAGTTCCATTTCATCACTAGGAACCTATTGAATACATTTGATACAAATTGGGTTGTTACTCTATAGAGACTCTGAATCAAAAGCTAGTAAGGATGAATGTGTTAAAATTTATAATTGAACTACACATTCTATGCTCTTCATTATATCATGTAACCCTCCTTTCTAAATCAAACTCATCATGTGCATCACTTCCTTTTTGTTTCATATTAGTTTCTTATCATAGTCTTATAATTTACATGTTCATCTAGTTCTATTCACTTTCATTGTTTTGAGAACTCTTCACTTCTATGTACTTATTATATACATAACTCTTTTCTCCTACTTCCTTTTCCCCTATTTCCTCTTTGTTTTGGAGTACATAAATGCATTTTTCTTGATTATATGATCCAGTGACAATAATTGATTCTTTTTATCTTGGCTTCCTATGTAGTTTTCTCTTATCCTTCCTTGATTCAAATTGAATAATGTGCATTCAATAGTTACATGATTTAGTTCTATCTATCCATCCTTCCTTATGCATTTTGTATGTTAGATACTAATATGTGTCTTGTATCAATATTCCCTTTTCCTTCATTCCCAAATTAGAGTTTCTTATGTAAGGCCCCAAAGCTGGATCATGGATATCAGTTTCAATCGATTCTTAGCTATTCCAGTCTTTCCCTTATATTTCAACATCTTACTGTATGTGCATTTTCATTACATTTAGAGTTTACCTATTTATAATTTAATTACTGTTATTAGATTGATAAATAGGATCCATTAGTTACTAGTAATCCATCCTATCAACCAGACCAGACAAAACATGTTCTCCTAAAGCCAAGAGCTATTCAAGATTAACCAACTCCTATGTATCTCAAACATGTGGAAAGAATATCCACTTATGGAAAATTCATTTAAGGGTAATCTCTGGTCTACTTGATACAAAGAATGTAAACAATAACTAAAGTAACTTCTTAGTGTACAACAACCTCAAAGAACCTTATATATCTTCTAAAAATTGAATATCTAAAATCCAAATATATAAGACCATTTATGTTGATATTCAATCAAAACAACAATATAAAATAAAAGTTGTATCACATTCTATCTTTATGCTCTTATTCCTTAATTACTTTCTAATCTTCTAACCCTAATAGTTCTACGATTACTCTCTAGCCCATCCTCCCTTTTTATACATGGCTAGGGCATTCAGAGAAGAATGAAGTACTGGTCAACCTAAGTATTCAAATAGCATGCTAGGGTGTTCAAATACTTAGACCTCCTTGATCTACTGGCACATCACCTCCTAACTACGACACTTATGATTTTAACTTACTATCCTAATGGTCCTTGTTGACTAAGCCTTAGATCTGATACTAAGTTGTTACACCCACATCCCATGATTACCAATAATGATGAGATTAGAGCATAAGTTGAGAATTAGACATAATACAAGGATCTCCCTTAACTCTTTTTTTAATTATATCAAACTCATTTTACTCACATTCAATCACATAAATGCTTTTACAAGGGAAACTAAAAATTGATTACTTAATTTGATCTCAACAATAAAGATACATATCTAGACGTTGATTCTGTTACTCACTCTTTCATGTACGTATTACATGATAATCAGATATATTATTTATTATTAAAAAACAAAGTTACACATCATCAGTTACAACTCCCCCACTTCCACACAAGGACCAAGAGTTATAGGGACCAACTAAACTTAACTAATCAGATACACAACTCTTGTGGGATATTTACTCTGCCATTGACATTTTTCAAATCATGTGGTTTCCCTAAAAAATTGTGAGTAGAGGGGTGAGCCTACTCGCTCAGTGAATTAGTACTTCAAAGAAATAATATAAAACACTTTAACATTCAAAGATGTATGATTGAGAATGTGAATCAAAAATAGATAAATAATGAACTATAGAGGAACTTATCATTCACAGACATATATTTTAGGTTACTCTAGATGACTACAAAGAGTATATCAATCACCGAACACTCTTGATCAATCACAAAAGAAACTAGTAATTGAAAAACATACAAATGGAAAGTTATTGTAGATAACCATAAAGAATCTATGAATAACTGCACACACTCTATTAATATATCATTCATCGTCTTATGCCCTGAACCCAAGTGAGGTGTATCACAATGTGTAGAAGTATCGTAAGAAGCTACGATCTCACTGTACAAGGCCTAGAAGAATGTCCAGGTTCCTATGCCTATCTCTCGATTTAGACCCTGTCTACAGTGGGACCCACCACATCTGGCTCTCGAAGGTAATGGGAGCATTCGGATATCTCAACTCCTCCTCTCAGCCTGGGTACTCAAGTGGGGAGTAAAATCCCTCATACTTTTTGTGCACCAATGAACCTACCAAAGATGTCCAATGTTTGCCACAACTCGTAAGATAGGTACCACCAGCACCCCTAGTTTGTGTTGGGTACAATGCAAATGTAAGGAGTTTTCCCTACAAGTCAAGAGCCCTGCACCCTAGTGATGTGCTCTGACTTACCTTGATCTGGACTACCTCTATTCAGGAAACCATTTCCTCCCCATAGTGCATGCCTTATTGTGAAAGATTCTACAATGTTTAGGGCATCTAAATGTGTTATTCACTCTTTAAATTCATGATTCAATCATCACATCAACATTTCTTAGTTTATCTTAGTAAAACACTCATTTCATAGATCATCTATACCATGTACAAGAAACAAAACTGTTGAGGAACACCACATCTCATACTAAGTAATACTGACATGAAAATACTTGATTCACTGAATGCACTATCCTTAGGGTTTTCTTTGCCTCAATTCACATATCACATGACTCACGTAAGGATTTAATGCATCATAAACTTTCACTGAATAAAGACTGCTTTCAACAATTCACATAAAACCAAATACATACATAAATACACACACACACACACACACACACACATATATATATATATATATATATATATATATATATATGAAAGATCGGAATGATTTGAACCAGGGCTTCCATGCCATTCAATGAAATATCATCCATCAAGAATAATGTTGAATAAATGAATTTATAATGATAAAAGAATCACATCATGTGAATTTCATGATGTCTATTCACAAAACTTCCAAATTTCTGTTCATCTAGGGTTTCACCCTCTTTAATGAGATATCAAGCAAAAATTATAACATCAAATGAAATTGAAGATAGTATCTAACATATCTATACTATGCATTCAGATAAAATGATCATTCATATATGAGGAGATTCAAATAGGTTAGTTCTTCACTCAGTTATACAAAAATTTTAGACATATCTAACTACCCTAGATTTTGGTATATTCTGATAACTTCTTTGTTAAATTTAGGAATTATATTATAAGTTGATTTGAATCCATTAATAATATGACTTTCTCAACTGAAATTCATCACAACACAAAAACCATCCATTTCTAAATCATTTTTCATAAGCTTAAACTGAAAGGTAGATTTAGGGTTTGTATTTACATACAAGGGAATTGAAGATTAATGTGCATTTAATCCAATATCTTGCAATCTACAGTTTAAATAACTATCCACTCACCCAAGGTTGAAAAGACCTTAAAAATGCAGCTCAACATCTGAATTTCTCAAATCCGTATCCAAACCCTAGCAAATCACCACTTTATTTTTCCTTTCAAATCGAAACTCTAGGAATGGAGAATTATGGAGAAGAGAGAGAAAAGAGAGATATTTTATATCATTCCAATTCAAATCAGAGGAGGGGGATAATCTTGATATGCGAGAGAAAAATCGCCATGAAAAGCTATATTGAGATGACAAATTTACTAGATTCCATCAACTCTAAGAAAATAAAACCCTAGATTGCCATCTTCTCCACTTTCTCCATCCAAACCCTAGCTCTCCCTTTCTTTGGGATTCTATTTCTCTAAAATGAATCAAGAAATATGAGAGCTCCTAATGTTCTAGGTTTATCATATAGAGAAATTAATTTGCTTTTCTCTATTGCAAATTGACCCTACTTACACTTTTATTTTATTTTAGCAAAATTTTCTCATTAAAATGTTACTGTAATTCATTTACTAAGTAGGCCTAACCTCCTCCAAAAATTATGAAAACATAGTATATTGTTTATCATTGAGTTTCAGAGCTCCAACAAAAATTTTCTTATCATTTTGAACTACCAATAAACAAATAAAAATCAAATACTATAATGTTGAACAACAGTCTCTAGCATGGTTGGTCGATGTGTAGTTCGATTGAAAACCATATTAAAAAATCATACAAATATTATGAAATTTTGCACTAACACATATGATTGACTTATCCATGTCGTACATATATTTCAGATACATCCAATTTATATAGAAAATATGAAAAATCATTTACCATACTACTATACCTATCAAAATTTGTATTTATATACAATAAAAAGTCTAATTTTGGCGATTAGGGCTTACAATCCTCAAACCCTAATCTTTCAATCTCAATGATAGAAAAAGAATTTTTTATATCACAATAAACTACTAGGAAAGGTAAAGAGAAATTAACCATTTTCAATCATGTCATGCCCTCTTCAGGTGTTACCTTAGTACTAGTAATATGATCCCACTATTTCAATTCATACAGTTCAACTTATACTTATTTTTCTACATCACATCTGTGTTATTAAAGATAGGTCACCTTTCTATTTTAAATTTCAATATTTTTCTACTCTAATAGAAAAGCACTTCTAAGTTGTAGGACTAGATTTAACAACAATTTACTATAATGACTCAGATTACATGTATGAATGACTAAAACCATCACACCCTTTCAATTATTATATTCCTTACGCATGTACAAATAAAATCATATGTGTAACAAATTTCATCGCTTGATATATATTCCTTCAACAAACTATATTTTGGTAAAACATACTTGCACATTATTGAAAGTCATTTCTTTTCTCTGATTTCTTTCTTATTCACTACTACTTGCTTCTTATTACTTATCTTTCTCATTTTTATCATATAGATTAAACATTCTAACCATTAAAATAATTAAGGAAAGAATGGATTGTTCATCATCCTTGCAATCAATTTTTAATAATTTATGTTAGTTCACATTTTGCTAATGTTGTACTTCTCCCTTTGTTTAAATCATACTCTTACATCTCAAATTTAATTCTTATCCTCCATTCTTAGTCATTTCCATATTTTTATCTATCTTTATCATCTACAACCCATACACCTTGGATTATTATCATTGCTAAGTTACTTCTCATATTTCTAATTGTAATATCTTGTTTTATAAAGTTATCAGTTCGCAAGGTCAAATCACTAGTGACAAGCCTTGACATCATTAGAACCCTAAACATTCTATGATTTGACCCTTATCAATAACATGGTGTTACTTTGAAATGAATTTTACTCCCTTATTTTGATATGGGAGCCTCAACTATCTTAAAGTTTTACTAAAGTCTTCCTTATCTTTACCCCTTGAATTTCCTTTTCTCTTACTTAACATTTATGATAGGTTACTTTTTCTTTGTTTACCCTACTAGGGTTTCATCATCACATTGTGTGTCAATAATACATGCAATAGATGTCTCTACCATGTACAATTATTCACCATATCAAATTCATTTTCTTATTTATGCATTCCCATATTGCTCTCAGTAAGGAAGATATAGAAAAAGAAGATGGTTTTGAGATTTAGAATTCTGATCTTCTAGTATGCACTTAGCACATTTCTCATATCTTCATTTAAAGAGTCATCATCAAAGAGACTAGACTATTTAGAATTTTTTGCATATCACAATCTCTCTCTTTTATCATCTATATTAGTCCATTATGTTTGAAGTAATTCTTTATATTCTATCAGTACCACATTGTATGTTACTCTTTTATATGTCATTATTAACTTTTATTTATCTCTGATGATCATGTTGCTCATTCATGTGTATCATTATGTATTCCATGGCATATATATTTCTTCCTATCCTTTCACTAACATGAAGTTAAAATACTAAATAAATATTCTCCTTACTAGTTTCATCTTATGTTTAACATATTATATGTCCCTCATTTCATATCAAATAGCTCATGCAAGGGTCAAACATAGTTTCTCTTTCAATCAATATTTTCTATTATGAATATAATTTACTGTTATATGACTTGTTCATTTATTTAGATACACTGTGAAAGACTGGATTTTGGATTGATTTCAAGGACGGAATTTCTCTTAAGATGTGTAGGATGTTATGGAGTGGACTTTTAAGGTTTTGGACCAAAATTGGATGACATGCAGGTTAGACTATGATAAATATATGGGAAAGTTTCATAATGTGTGTATGATTTTAGAGGGAGATATAACAATTTGGATATAAGAGACATATGTGTACATTTATGCATTTTATGAGTAAGGTTTCAATTGTTTACAACCTACATTTTGAAACATTAGTATCACATACCCCTTTTGAGAGGAAGTGCCATGGATTCACGGGTGTATATCCTTCTTCTCAACCGTAGGATGGGTTGGATGGAAAACTCCCTATTTCCTACTATCTTACGGTTAGAGAGATAGAGACAACAGAGTGGATGGAAGTTTTGACCATCCATGATCGCACGTTGAGGACGACAGGCTACGTGCAAAGTTAACAAACCGGTTGAGGTTGGATTATCGAGAGGAACAAATAGAACCCTCAGCTGAGACTAGAGGGTCAGAGGTGAGGGAGAACAGACTCCCTCTTCCTCCACCTTCTCAATGGTGATGCATAGACCAGAAGAGGGAGAAGATGAGAGGAAGAGAGTGGTTGGAAGACGAGCTAGACATAGCTAATGGAAGACCTAACGTAGGTGCAGTGCGGATCTCACAGGTCATGGAGGAGGAGCCTTAATGGTGGCATACACCAGTCCCACAACGTGTCTTTCTTGGCAGAGAAGTTCCTCACGGCGGTCATGGCCCATCCTGGAGTAGTGACGCTTGCGTCTAAGGAAAATCAGAGATCATGGTGTCTCAACGATCGGGAGAAGGAGATCTGCATCAATACCGGAGGAGCAGTGGCAGTTGCTCACTAGGGTCTCCCAGAAGGTGGAGGAGAAGAGAACCGACGACGCACCACGGCCGATCTCCCGCCACTGTTATGACCCAGTGGCAACGCTCACAGAAAACGTAGGCTTTAGGCGGAGAACCGAGGCCGTCGGAGTCTCGCGCAGAATTGGGGAAAGGGAGGACTCACGCGACGTTCGCGAGAGAAGAAAGGAGAGAAGCCCCACAACGGCGGCCTGTGCAAGCGACAGACGTCTGATAGATCACGGTTGATGGCGATGTATGAGGAAGTGGAACCCACACAAGCAGGCATAGCACTGGATCGCATGGAACATGAGGAAGAGGAGAGGGAAGAAGGAGGCCTTGAAGCCGCTGGGTTTGCTTGCTGAAGGAGAGCCCCACGACGACAGACCAGTTTTGCGGATAGACCGCATCGAACGAGACCACGAAGGAGATGGAGAAAGAAAGAAAGGACAGTGGACCAGCCCAGATCACCGACTGTCTGGCTCAAGCAAACCAAGGCAAAGAGGTGCGGGCCTTAGTGGCCAGGTGTCGGCCACCGATTGGCCTGAAGGTAAGAAAAATCCCAAAAAATCTCAGATCTTATATAAATCACATTAATTAGCATGTTTATTAGAAAATTACAAAGAAGGTACTATTTTTCTCAGAAAAATGAGTAGAACAATACAGAACTATAATATCAGGCTTTTGATACACTAATTTTTGTCATATCATGTAAGATTTGTAATGCTCATTTAGTAAATAATAAATAACAAACAATGACATAAAATTATGGGAAAATGTATGTAAGTCCATAACCATGTATTTAATGCATATGATGTCAGTTATGGTCATTTTGATGCATTAAATAATATAATTTGATTAATATGGCTAATTAGGGCTAATATCACTAAAGATAATGCAATAAATGCACACATGCTCAATAAATGATGAAATTCACAGATTAAGCTCATATCAGTATATGGAACCTTAGTTTTAATTATGAGATCATGATGATGCATAGAATTCATGTTACATGAGGATGACCCTTAATACATATGATGTAGTCCTAATATGGACATAATTAGGGTTAAGATGAGTTATAATAGGATGAGAATCTGATGATAGTATGTGATCTTGTCTTAACCAGGGGTTTGACCAAGATATAGATGACATGAGGAATATGTGATTAGGATATCTCTTTGGAAGGTACGTCGTTACCTCTTACTTGGATTATTATACATTATGCTTGTGTTATATGGTACTAAAGACTTGGCATATGGTATTGATTGAAATGATTCTCTTGTATGATATGTTGCTGGAATTTCCATATTTATGGCTATGAACACCTGCAAACATAATATAGATGTTCCATCATATTATAGCTCATAAACCACTTGGTGGTAGAGCGCATGCATAATGATCACAAACCACTTGGTGTTAGATCATATGATGTTTGTATAATAATCACAAACCACTTGGTGGTAGATCATAAGGCCTGAAGATGTCAAAGCCACTTGGTGGCAGACGCATGAGATATATGATGGAAATGTGCTTAAAATATATGTGTTCACTTTTGCTAATGAATATCTTTGTACAAGTATACACTTTTCTTATATTCTTCTGTTATTGCCAAGTATATTAGTTTTATCTTATTGCCAAGATATGATGAGAGGTATATAAAAGACACATAGGCGTACTCAGTACACTATTCTTGAATATTGTGTTCATGTGTATCGTGTGTAATCTTTTGTTTAGGTTGTGGTTATGCTCTTGAAGATCCAGGAAAGTGAGAGTTGTGTGGAGAGATGATGTACATGTGGACATGTTGTCTTAAGATCATGTTGTTTAGATGTAGTACATGTATATGTAGAGTTTGCTGTTCAATTTGTAGTATCAAATGTTATAACAATTCATGTTGTAATTATATGTTGAATGGTGAACATGTGTGTATGGTTTTATTATTGTTCATGTACATGTGCTATTGTGTTTCCTTTTGACTTCCTCTTATTTTCTTCTTATTAGCCTAGTGTGTGTGTTTAAATTGGGATTCTCGCTGAGGTGAGGGTTTCAATTTGGACATTACACATCAGATTAAGTTTTAGAAAATCCAGGGACATCACAGGTGGTATCAGAGCATGAACAATAGCAAAGCCTATCATTTGCTCATTATGCAACTTAAAACTAAAGAAAACCTTGAACTTAATAATCCTTAGGGTTAGATTAGTCGTCTTTTAAAGACTAGATCTGACCTAGCCTCTAGGTTAGCACCTTGATGTCTGAGAACTAGGTCTAGACTGGTGCTTGTTGTATAGAAGGTCCTTGGATGTCGTTCTTTCCTTATAATGCAGCGGTATGGGACGTTGCATTATTTGGAAATGACGTACATCACGGGAAGAGAGACCATTGACATATGATGCATCTATGTTTTGGGTAGCTACACCAGTCTACACCATGTTCGCACCCCTTTTACTAGTTTTCATGACATTGTACTCTCTACTATGTGTAGGACGCTCGCTTTCAGGATTTGGTTTTTGATTCCAATCGGATCGAACCTCGATAGTTTTCTCTGACGCTTTTTTTATCGGAGAAAAACTATATAATATTTTATTATGTATATGTATTACAAAAATGTGTCCCCACACATGTATGAGTAGGAAGTGGTCATGCAACCTAAGTGAAAGTGAATGACATCAGTCTAGAAGAGAGAGTAGTTCTAGATTAGATGTCTAGAGCCTTTTTGATATATATGTTAGATGGAATAGATGATATAAGTTTTGATGATATGATGTAAGTCATATATAGATGATATAAGATGGTTTATGATGATATATGTTTGTCTTTGAGGACATAAGTTCAGTTTTGAGGTTTTGAGATAAGTTTTGATGATGCAAGTAAATAGGCTTTTATGAGATAAGACATGTTAAGTTAAGACAAGATGTAAGTCAACATGAGCCTCAAGATCTTTTACAAAGGAGGATCTCTAGTGTTAGGACCAGTTTTGGGGTTAACTCCAAAGAGAGTGAGACCCATTGGGAAAAGGTTAGAGAACCTAAACTCTAAGATATGAGAATTATGAGATATGTGATATGATATGTCCTAAACTAGACTACTCCTGAGTGATTGAGTTGAGTTGCTCTATGTATGATTCCTATAGTTTGTTAGACCCTAGATTTCCTTGGGAAGACCAAACCCTAGAGTTAGAAGAGGTTGGTTACATATGCATATGTGAATAAGGAAATATGAGTGCCTGCCATCTGGGTGAGGGAGAGAGCCCAAGACCCTGGAGGAGGTAGCTATGTTTTTAGTTTATGTGAAGCCTCATGCTCGGGTTGGTGGTTTCCCACATAGGAATCAAGTGGTGTATATAAGAGAGTTTTGGGGTAATCATGACTCATGGGTAGAGACCTATAAAGAGAATGTCATAGCATGTTTGGTTTGTGCTTGTGGCTAGAGCTTGCAAAGCTATCACCAGTGCCAATGAGGTAATCTGAGAAGCCTAGACTAAGAGAGTAAAGATAAAGTATATGCATATAAGATACTCATAGAGTTGAGTTAGCTCATAGAGGATGAGCATGACTTTACCCCCATGTTATGGGTCAAGGAGAACCTCAGTTGGATTGGATAAATTTTTGATATATGTTTGATTAGCCACTCATATAAGTTTGCTTAGCACAACCATGATATAATAATTGTAAGGATGTGATCTAATCATGAGATGTGATATGTAGACATGATATGATGGAAACATAGAGATGGTTTAATAGATATCAATGCATAAATGATTAACCATATAAATAAATAATGATGATGCATGTACATGAATAATGATCATGTAATGTGGTTGGCTAATCTTGTGATGAAATCACTAATAATTGTTGCAATTTATTGTGAACAATGAAATAAGATCATACGAATGAAACATGTTACATGAGGTGTTAATCTTAGTGCTTAATAAAGACAAAAGAAAATATAGTTTGATAGTTAGCACAACATAACAATTATGACACCTTGATATGATCTAGATGGATAACATGGGTTAATTATAGTTGACTCCCTCCTAAAAGGCATATGTTAATGATGAACATGTTCTAACAATGAGCTAAATAAAATGTTGATGACACCTTGTTATAATGGGTTAACTTTAGTAACTCCTTTTGAACATGGTAATACAATGTTGGAACCCTAATGAATGGATAAGGGCAAGGAAGCAACCCTAATATATGAGATATGTAATGACATAACCTAAGCTTCTAAACCCTTGTTTGACCCTTCTATGAAGTGAGGTTTCACCCTAGATGCTTTTGAAACCTCCTAATAGTGGTTGGGTAAAGTTATGTAGCTTATGCTTTTGGATATGTTGCACTTAGAATAGTGCCTTATATATGTATGAAGATATTTTGGGTTTTCCTTGAAGTAAGATGATGGTTTAATTTTGAGGACAAAATTTCTTTTAAGATGTATATAATGTGAAAGACTGGATTTTGGATTGATTTAAAGGACGGAATTTCTCTTAAGATGTGTAGGATGTTATGGAGTGGACTTTTAAGGTTTTGGACCAAAATTGGATGACATGCAGGTTAGACTATGATAATTATATGGGAAAGTTTCATAATGTGTGTATGCTTTTAGAGGGAGATATAACAATTTGGATATAAGAGACATATGTGTACATTTATGCATTTTATGAGTAAGGTTTCAATTGTTTACAACCTACATTTTGAAACATTAGTATCACATACCCCTTTTGAGAGGAAGTGCCACAGATTCACGGGTGTATATCCTTCTTCTCGACCGTAGGATGGGTTGGATGGACAACTCCCTATTGCCTACTATCTTATGGTTAGAGAGATAGAGACAGTGGAGTGGATGGAAGTTCTGACCATCCATGATCGCACGTTGAGGACGACAGGCTACATGTAAAGTTAACAAACCGGTTGAGGTTGGATTATCGAGAGGAACAAATAGAACCCTCAGCTGAGACTAGAGGGTAAGAGGCGAGGAAGAACAAACTCCCTCTTCCTTCGCCTTCTCCATGGTGATGCATAGACCAGAAGAGGGAGAATATGAGAGGAAGAGAGTGGTTGGAAGACGAGCTAGACATAGCTAATGGAAGACCTGACGCAGGTGGAGCGTGGACCTCACATGTTACAACCCCAAATTTTGGGTTTCTTTGGTGATAAAGGTAATTTCTCATATTAAAGATATTTGGACGAATAATGATATAATTTGTTGAGAATGAATGGATTTCCTTTAAAATAGCCTTGTTGTTTGATTTGTGGGCTTTATTGGCTATTGGGCCCAATAACAAGGAAATTCAATTAATAAAGGAATAATTGAGATTTTGAAAAGAAAGATGTGGAAACCTCTAGAAGGCAAAAGAATGTAATCCAAAGATGGAATTAGTGCCTCTTGGGAACCTTGGGTTCCAAGGAGTCCAAAGTTGCATAAAGAATGCAATAAGAATAGAAAAGATCAATTAAATATTTCCTTATTAAGAAAGGAATTGAAAACAATGATAAATGTGGAAAATGAGTGGAGAGAGGTATAATTAAGTCATCTTTGATGAATTTTCGTATCCATGAGGTTTCTAATATTACAAGAAACACCAATAAGGAAAATAACAAGAGAGATAAAGAGAAATCCCCGAAAGGAGATATTTTGATAAGAAATGAATAAGAAGAAAGAGAAAATAGATAAAAGATAAGTGAAAGGCTAAGGAACATTCCAAAGATGAGATTTAAAGCCATTAAGGTTCCTTGAGGTTCAAGGAACTCAAAATAATAATTTAATAGCAAAGGAAAGGGAAATTAGATGAGAAATATACCCAATTGAGTAATAACTTGCAAATAAATAAAGGGGTCCGATTTCTTTATATAATGAGCCCAATTTTGGCATGATGATAGATTAAGTCATTAATAAGATTCCCTTAAAATTTGGGATTAATTGGATAAACGGTTTGTGAGTTATAAGTTTTACAAAATCTCCTAAAGTGGGACATATGTATTAAATGTCACGATTTGTTTCTATATACTTTGGGCGCATGACGTGACAGACGTTGCATCTAAGATCCAACGATGGCTGCATTCTCTCCTACCTCGGGTAGGAAAAGGAAGGCAGGACATTAAAATGAGATTTATAGTTTTGATTTTGTCTCCGTGCGGTTTGTGTGTGAAACTGGGATTCTCTCCATTGGATTCTGGAGAGAAAACCGCACCAATTAATACCAAGTTTTCCATGTTTTGGCAGTACCTTGGGGAATCCCCTAATTTGGGTTCTTCTTGCTGGCCGTTCTCCATAGCCAGGGGCTATATAAGGGGAAGTTTCCCTTCTGTGAGGCTACGTGCCTCTTAGCAGGATAGTATAAGGCTTAAGGCAGCCATCCTCGCCGCCAAGTTCTCCTCTAGCACTCTCTTGCTTAGCCAACCTGCTCTGGACCATCGCCGGCAACTCCTCCTAATCGATCCAGCAACTTTGACCGGATCGGGTGTAGCTGAGACCATGACTGAGTTTGTGGAGGTGCGGCGGAGATCGAGGTGCCCTTGTCTAGTGTCGAGAGGAACGGGATCTCGAAGTCAACCATGGCGCTGACCATGGTTGGGCTTCGCTCGCGAGAATTAGAAAGCGGGAGGTTGAAGAAGCAATAGGGGTAAAAGACCCCTTTTCCCTCGTGCGTACAATAGCCAGGTAAGGGCGTAGCTGTCCTTTTCCTTTCTTTTTCTTTTGCGGTTAGGGCGCGTGCATCAGGATCATTGGATCCATCCGGGTCCAGAGGACCATCGATCAAACGGCTCACGTTTTTCTAAAAGTAATCGATAATTCAGAAAAGTAACTTTCTTTGCAAAAATCATATCTTTTGATAGAAAACTCCGATGAGGAAAGTTAATACATGAATCTTGCTCAGAAAAGTACGAAGAATTCAATAAAAATACTAGTAGAGGCTAGTTTTACTTCTAGTTCGAAAAGTACATAAAGTTAGTACTTTGATGCTTTAAATGGATCTAAAACCCTAGATTTGTTTAATGGTGAGTTTAATATTCCGAATCAAGATTGGACCTTTTGACATAAAATGATAATAGGAATATGTTTTGAGTTTAAAAACCCATGATTTTCTTGATTAGGGTTTTCCTGTGTACAAAAGTGCAATCAATGTTAAATTAGGGTTTATTGACCTAGCAGATGTGATAAATAGTAATTAAGGTACAGTTGTCAATTGAACTATAATCATTGATGAAGAACCTGAAAATGATAATCGGCCCTAATGATCTTGACATGACCTAAAAAGAATAAAACATGTTGGTTTTAGTATAAAAGTTCCTAATCATGGATAGATACCCTTAATATGACGATTAGGGTTTTCAAAAGGATAAAGTTAGAATTAATGATAAATGGAGTTCGTAGGTGAATTAGATCATCATGCATTATGAGTTGTTAATCCGAAAGAAACTAAAGGTGATAATTGAGTCTAATGACCTTGAAATAACTTAAAAGGATAAAGAAGGTAGTTTTGGTATAAAAGAGAAATAATCGACTTTAATTGGACTTATGATGTTGAAATTCGGGTTTATGGACTAAGAGAGCATTTAATATGATAAAAGCGTTATGGAGGCAAAAACCCTAATAAAACCCTAATGTGGTCTAGAAAGCCTAAGGTGGAATCCAAGTCTAGCTTTAGAATGTTCCGGATGAACTATAACACTTGGATCGTATGCATTAATTTCAGGATATTGTTGATTGCTTATTGATTGATTCTTTATCCTTATTGCTTGGACAATCAAGTTGATATGGATCAGGTATGTGGTTAATTATGGATAATCACCTTAGTTTCCCAAGGCTCTTCCGGATGATTAATCACATTGAATGCAAATTATCTGTTGGATGTTCATACTTGCAAATCATAAAGTCACTATGATTATCACATTAAAAATATAAGTATGTATTCTCGCACCCACATGCCACCCTGATGGATGATGCCAAAGGTCAAGCCCAGATGGGTAGACCAATGGACACCTTGAGTGGTGACCCCAGGCACCAAGAAGGTGGCCTATGATATTGCATGACTAGTGGGCACCATGAGTGGTGACCCCCAGGCACCAAGCTCGGGATTGAGAAGGTGGCCTTAAGCCATTGGCAAAGGGCACCCTAAGGTGGGTATGCCAGGGTTAGGGAAAAAGCGGTGGAGAATGTCATGCTGAAAAGTGTAAATTGGCTTGTTAATTAATTTGATCGTGATTAGTAAATTGTTAGCCATATTTGCAAGATTTTTGGTTGTTCCCACATACCAGTATATTTCTATATACTGACTGACGTTTTGTTTGTCGGAGTTTTAGGAACAACATTTGAAAGAACAAACAGTAAAGTGACACATTGTGGAAATAAGAAATAAAGTGCAAGGAGGATTAGATAGAATAATTCAAGCTCTGGATAGATAGATTTCCAAAGTTTTCAAAGGTAAGTAAAGTTTTAATTTTATACCAAATTCCAGTTAGTTAGTAGAATTTCATAATTGTTATTGATTATTTGTCGAACCTTTGATCCTGTTAATTGAATAACGGCTCTGACCTTCGGGTCTCCCTTAATTGGGGGTTACTGGGAGGCAGGGTCGTTACAATTGGTATCAGAGCATAGGTTCCTCAAATAATCTTTAATAATTATTAAATTTTGCAAATTCTGTAGAACCCAAGGGAGTTATTAGAGGATTATCCGAAATACAAAGGTGTCTAGAAAAGGATCACGACTGGGGGCTGGAAATATTTTCCTCCGCACCGCTAGTCAGAATATGAGGACTCCCTGATCCGTGTGACTGCCTGGCCAAAGTCTTAGGGTATGAATCGAAATAAGATACCTTTAGGGCTCTCTCATCTTGTTCATCCCTCCTCAACTCAAAGTCTGTTAAGGACCTTAAGGATTAGGGTTTTCTCTCTTCTCCTCACCCTCTTGAGGTATGGGGAAAAGTTAATAAGGACTAAGGAATCCTCCACCAAATTAATGAAAAGCATGTAAATAAGATGTCATGGACATAAGCTTAATAGATTAAGTGCAAACTAAAGAATAGATACATGCTTAGGTCATATGACACGAGTTGTCATTGCCCTTGGGAGAGACCTGAGGATAGATCTCCTTGTCAGGAGGATGCGTGGAGAGAGTTAGTCTTGGAGGTAGAGACCTCCATTGAAGGTAGAGACCTAGCATATCCTTTGAGGATGATGTTAACCCTTACCCTAAGTGAAGGTTAGAGAAAGATGACATGATGAGTTAGATACCATGGTAGACTGGGTGTTTGGATAGATATACCTTTGGATTGTCATACGAGCCATGTGAGGTTGGGTGACCTAGTACCTTTGGCAACCCAGGAAAGGGCCGTGATTGTTAAAGCAAAGGGTAGCTCCTTCATGGATGAAGTTAGTGAAGAACCTATAGAAACCTTATGTCTTACGCAAGTAGGGGATGGCATGCACCCAGAGTACATCAGTGGTATGGTAGTAGGTTGAAACCCTGGCCAAAAGGACACGATGGATGGCCTATGAGATAAGCATATGAATAATCTTGAGCCAGACATGAGTTGAGCATAGGCTTCAACCACATAGGGGTTTGCTTGAGAGCATGAGCCTTCATGGAGAAGGGACCTCTAGTAGGTATGGCTGGAGGTGGTTTTAGCTCTAGAGAGAGGAAGCAGGACCCCATCAAGGAGGTTGGAAGTCTAAAACCCCAAAACTTGAGGAGTAGTGGGGAGTTAAGGATGATGCGACCTACGTGGATGATAGTGGTTGCCTTATGCTTGATTCCTGGAGGCTGATGATATCTTGGTTGCCTTTAGAGGAACCAAACCCTTAAGAGAGGATGATGCTTCTAGTACCCATGGTATAAGTGGTTACCTGCTGGATGAGATAAAGAGTGCTTTAGACCCTAAGGAGGTTTAAGTAACCAGTTGTGAGGCTTTATACCTAGTTGGTTGCCCTGGAAGAGGACTCAACTCCGAAGTGTTGCTCGAGTAGAAAGATCATGGAGATACATGACATACCTTGGACATGCTTGATTCGTGGTTAAGAGGTGGAGCATGTAGTTGGATACCCAAAGGAGAACCTAGGGTTCCTAGGCCTAAGAGGGGAAGCAGTGTATCCAATGCTCATGATGAGATTTGAGTCTCTATAGTTTCGATCATGGTACTCCTCATGTGTAGAGGTAAAGGAAATCCCTTACGTTAAGGGTATGTTTGATGAACCCCTCACAACTAAGTTGATGTAATGTTGAGGATGAGAATAAGTGCAACCTAGCATGGTTTAATAGGTGATCTTCTTGTGCCTTAGTAGTTGCTGGGTTAAGCATGCTCATGTGAATGTAAACCCTAAGGATGCTTGTGACCTTTGTTATAAAGGGTTTAGTTTCCTCCCATCCTGGGAGAGCGACCCTTTGGTAGGAAGTTTACCAGTTTGGTTGGTTTTGAGGTAACCTAAGGAGGTTTCATAGGATCTTGAGAAGCTAAGTGAAGAGTACATGGCATGAGAATGAACCTATAGACCCATAGATAACCATCTCTATGTGCATGTGGATGTGTTACCATGGAGGTAACCGGTATGGGGCTCGACCAAGGTAGGCAGGTCGCCATGACCCTTATGAAAGGATAAAAGACAGCCCAAGAATGCAGAGAGAGATGATGAATGATTAGCTAAGGTTCTGAGTTGAACATGTACTGTGTTAGAATCCTAAGTCTATCCTAGGGTCTAGTAGGGATAAGACCGATGGAAGAAGGAGTTGCCTAATTCCCTAGTTGCACATGACCATAGGGTCGGGAGGTAACAACTATCATTGTCTGAGGGCCATGGGTTAGGAGATTGATCACCTTCATGAACTCATGGGACCCAAAGGGTAGATGAGTAGGCACTCTATGGATGCATAAGGGAAGAGGGATGACCCCAAAAGTGCCGGCACCCTATAGACCTAGAGGAGATGACCAAGGATTGTGCTTGGACCAAGTAAGTTCGAGACCAATTTTCCAGGGAAGTGATTTTGATATCATGATGTTTGTGATGTGGGGACATGAGTTGCACGTTTCAACTTAGATTTGAAGGTGTACTGGCAAGGTGGGATGTACCATCTCTACTCCTGGAATGGGAAGAACTTTGTATTTGGACGGCCACCAAATGCTTATTTCTTCTTATTATGGGAGTGAGAGATAGGACAGTATGCATGCCTTACACCAAGGATAAAAGATGATGGAAGTTGGAACGTTGCTATGAGGTATGAGGATAGAGATAATAACATACCCTTGTGGAGTGAACGATACATGGATGGTTTACAAATAGTAAGAGAAATAAGGATATTTTTTTGGAATTTGCAAGTTAACCAAGGTCGAGTTCGATCACAGTGAGGATGAGCTCAGAGCTTCTTGATGAAGATAGACTTAGAGTTTGAGATGAGATGATAAGTATAATACATGGAGGTGTATGTTACCTAACACTTAAGGATGAGAGGTGGTAATGAATGCTCTAGTTGAGATATAGTTTCCTAGTCTAGCTGGAAGCTAAAAGAAGTTGAGGTTCTTAGGCTAACCTTAAGTTGAAAAGAAAAAAAAGATAAGTTTGGCTAACACTCAGATATAACGACATCTGTTGAACAAGATTAGTGGTTGTTTGGATAGCCAGCCTAGTCCTTGATGTAGTAAAAGGATGGTGATAGAACCTCAGATACACTTCTTTGGATAGGAAGGTAATAAAACCCTTTTGAGAGTGGTTCAGGGTTTCCAAGGTATCAAGCTTGAGGAATCATAACAATACAGGAGGTCATGATATACCTTGGTACTACAAAGATAGTAAGTGACAGTAGTACCTGAAATGCTAAAGATGAAGTTGTACGTGGCTGGTTGCCATGCAAGCCAAGAGGTGAAGGATGAACACCAGTAATCCAATAGGTTGATACAGAGGTTAAAGAGTTCCCGAGAGGGAATGGGAGTTCACCACTATGGATGGTGTGGAAGATCTCCCCTTGACCAAGGAAGGTCAAGGTGCAATATGGGTTATGGTAGATCGCCTTACCTAGATGGCATGAAAGAAGGAAAGAATGTTGTCATGGGACAGATTCGGTTGAACTAATTAAGAGAGAAATATGGTTCAACTACACCATGATGCGAGTTCAAAAGTTCTTGAGCATGATTAGAAGGTTTACTTCCATGCGATGGAAGTAGGTACATGAAGAACTCATTTTTTTGTACTGCTTATCACCCCTAACTAATGGTTAGTATGATCCAGACTAGAGGGTCTGATGAGAGCAAGTGTGCTTGTTCAGGGTGATACAAAGAGACAGTTCTTAAGATGTGATGTTAACCACCATGGCACTTATCGGGATGCAAGAAGTTCTATAGGGAGGTTGTGTCGGTCACCACTTTATTATGATGATGTTGGTGAAGGAGGCCTCGTGAAGGTCAGAAAAGAACCACAAGTGTGTGCAGATGAAGTCGCTTTGATCATGCAATGGCTGAGAGAGAGCCCAGTGGTGACATGAGTCATGAGATGATGAAAAGCAGACTGATATGCAGTTCATTGTGGGAGAATTTGTGATGTAAAAATCTGACCCCTCTAAGCACAACTGAGAAAGCTGAGTCCCCGATATATGGGTCCATTTGAGATGGATTGGTGGAGATAGTTGTGTTAACCTTACCCCTCAAGATAAAATGATGTGTTGCATGAGTCCGATCTAGAGTACTATGTGAGGTACCCAAGCCAGGTGTTGTGCCCTGAACCTATTCAACTTTTGAAAGGCTGAAAAGTCCTGAGTCACCTATGAGGGTACGATATACCAAGGTAAGAAAGAACTCAGATGGAAGAAAATGAGATAATGAATGTTCTTGGGAAACACCATGGAAAGGGTGAAGCCACATGGGAGTCGTGATGGACATAAGAAGACTTATCATGTTTGTTTGCTTGCTTGATGGAATTTTGAGGGCAAAATTCTCATAAGAGGGGAAGGATGTTACAACCCCAAATTTGGGGTTTCTTTGGTGATAAAGGTAATTTCTCGTATTAAAGATATTTGGACGAATAATGATATAATTTGTTGAGAATGAATGGATTTCGTTTAAAATAGCCTTGTTGTTTGATTTGTGGGCTTTATTGGCTATTGGGCCCAATAACAAGGAAATTCAATTAATAAAGGAATAATTGAGATTTTGAAAAGAAAGATGTGGAAACCTCTAGAAGGCAAAAGAATGTAATCCAAAGATGGAATTAGTGCCTCTTGGGAACCTTGGGTTCCAAGGAGTCCAAAGTTTCATAAAGAATGCAATAAGAATAGAAAAGGTCAATTAAATATTTCCTTATTAAGAAAGGAATTGAAAACAATGATAAATGTGGAAAATGAGTGGAGAGAGGTATAATTAAGTCATCTTTGATGAATTTTCGTATCCATGAGGTTTCTAATATTACAAGGAACACCAATAAGGAAAATAACAAGAGAGATAAAGAGAAATCCCCGAAAGGAGATATTTTGATAAGAATTGAATGAGAAGAAAGAGAAAATAGATAAAAGATAAGTGAAAGCCTAAGGAACATTCCAAAGATGAGATTTCAAGCCATTAAGGTTCCTTGAGGTTCAAGGAACTCAAAATAATAATTTAATAGCAAAGGAAAGGGAAATTAGATAAGAAATATACCCAATGGAGTAATAACTTGCAAATAAAGAAAGGGACCCGATTTCTTTATATAATGAGCCCAAGTTTGGCATGATGATAGATTAAGTCATTAACAAGATTCCCTTCAAATTTGGGATTAATTGGATAAATAGTTTGTGAGTTATAAGTTTTACAAAATCTCCTAAAGTGGAAAATATGTATTAAATGTCACGATTTGTTTCTATATACTTTGGGCGCATGACGTGACAGCCGTTGGATCTGAGATCCAACGGTGGCTGCATTCTCTCCTACCTCGAGTAGGAAAAGGAAGGCAGAACAGTAAAATGAGATTTATAGTTTTGATTTTGTCTCCGTGCGGTTTGTGTGCGAAACTGGGATTCTCTCCATTGGATTCTGGAGAGAAAACTGCACCAATTAATACCAAGTTTTCCATGTTTTGGCAGTACCTTGGGGAATCCCCTAATTTGGGTTCTTCTTGCTGTCCGTTCTCCATAGCCAGGGGCTATATAAGGGGAAGTTTCCCTTCTGTGAGGCTACATGCCTCTTCATAGGATAGTATAAGGCTTAAGGAAGCCATCCTCGCCGCCAAGTTCTCCTCTAGCACTCTCTTGCTTAGCCAACCTACTCTGGACCATCGTCGACAACTCCTCCTAGTCGATCCAGCAACTTTGACCGGATCGGGCGTAGCTGAGACCACGACTGAGTTCGTGGAGGTGCAGCAGAGATCAAGGTGCCCTTGTCTAGTGCCGAGAGGAATGAGATCTCGAAGTCAACTATGGCGCTCACCATGGTTGGGCTTCGCTCGCGAGAAACAAAAAGTGGGAGGTTGAAGAAGCAATAGGGGTAAAAGACCCCTTTGCCCTCGTGCGTACAATAGCCAGGTAAGGGCGTAGTTGTCCTTTTCCTTTCTTTTTCTTTTGCGGTTAGGGCGCGCGCATCATGATCATTGGATCCATCTGGGTCCAGAGGAACATCGATCAAACGACTCACGTTTTTCTAAAAGTAATCGATAATTCAGAAAAGTAACTTTCTTTGCAAAAATCATATCTTTTGATAGAAAACTCCGATGAGGAAAGTTAATACATGAATCTTGCTTAGAAAAGTACGAAGAATTCAATAAAAATACTAGTAGAGGCTAGTTTTACTTCTAGTTTGAAAAGTACATAAAGTTAGTACTTTGATGCTTTAAATGGATATAAAACCCTAGATTTGTTTAATGGTGAGTTTAATAACTAGTTTAATATTCTGAATCAAGATTGGACCTTTTGACATAAGAATGATAATAGGAATATGTTTTGAGTTTAAAAACCCATGATTTTCTTGATTAGGGTTTTCCTGTGTGCAAAAGTGCAATCAATGTTAAATTAGGGTTTATTAACCTAGCAGATGTGATAAATAGTAATTAAGGTACAGTTATCAATTGAACTATAATCATTGATGAAGAACCTGAAAATGATAATCGGCCTTAATGATCTTGACATGACCTAAAAAGAATAAAACATGTTGGTTTTAGTATAAAAGTTCCTAATCATGGATAGATACCCTTAATATGATGATTAGGGTTTTCAAAAGGATAAAGTTAGAATTAATGATAAATGGAGTTCGTAGGTGAATTAGATTATCATGCATTATGAGTTGTTAATCCGAAAGAAACTAAAGGTGATAATTGAGTCTAATGACCTTGAAATAACTTAAAAGGATAAAGAAGGTAGTTTTGGTATAAAAGAGAAATAATCGACTTTAATTGGGCTTATGATTTTGAAATTAGGGTTTATGGACTAAGAGAGCATTTAATATGATAAAAGTGTTATGGAGGCAAAAACCCTAATAAAACCCTAATGTGGTCTAGAAAGCCTAAGGTGGAATCCAAGTCTAGCTTTAGAATGTTCTGGATGAACTATAACCTTGGATCGTATGCATTAATTTCAGGATATTGTTGATTGCTTATTGATTGATTCTTTATCCTTATTGCTTGGACAATCAAGTTGCTCTGGATCAGGTATGTGGTTAATTATGGATAATCGCCTTAGTTTCCCGAGGCTCTTCTGGATGATTAATCGCATTGAATGCAAATTATCTGTTGGATGTTCATACTTGCAAATCATAAAGTCACTATGATTATCACATTAAAAATAGAAGTATGTATTCTCGCACCCACATGCCACCCTGATGGATGATGCCAAAGGTCAGGCCTAGATGGGTAGACCAATGGACACCTTGAGTGGTGACCCCAGGCACCAAGAAGGTGGCCTATGATATTGCATGACTAGTGGGCACCATGAGTGGTGACCCCCATGCACCAAGCTCGGGATTGAGAAGGTGGCCTTAAGTCATTGGTAAAGGGCACCCTAAGGTGGGTATTCCAGGGTTAGAGTAAAAGTGGTGGAGAATGTCATACTGAAAAGTGTAAATTGGCTTGTTAATTAATTTGATCGTGATTAGTAAATTGTTAGCCATATTTGTAAGATTTTTGGTTGTTCCCACATACCAGTATATTTCGATATACTGACCGACGTTTTGTTTATCGGTGTTTTAGGAACAACATTTGAAAGAACAAACAGTAAAGTGACCCATTGTGGAAATAAGAAATAAAGTGCAAGGAGGATTAGATAGAATAATTCAAGCTCTGGATAGATAGATTTCCAAAATTTTCAAAGGTAAGTAAAGTTTTAATTTTATACCAAATTCTAGTTAGTTAGTAGAATTTCATAATTTTTATTGATTATTTGTCGAACCTTTGATCCTGTTAATTGAATAACGGCTCTGACCTTTGGGTCTCCCTTAATTGGGGGTTACCGGGAGGCGGGGTCGTTACATCACAGGTCGTGGATGAGGAGCCTTAATGGTGGCATACACCAGTCCCACAATCTGCCTTTCTTGGCAGAGAAGTTCCTCACGGCGTTCATGGCCAAGCCTGGAGTAGTGACACCTGTGTCTAAGGAAAATCAGAGATCATGGTGTCTCAGCAATCGGGAGAAGGAGATCTGCATCAATATCGGAGGAGCAGTGGCAGTTGCTCACTAGGGTCTCCCAGAAGGTGGAGGAGAAGAGAACCGACGACGCACCACGGCCGGTCTCCCGCCACTGTTCTGACCCAGTGGCGACGCTCAAAGAAAACGCAGGCTTTAGGCGGAGAACTGAGGCCGTCGGAGTCTTGCGCAGAACTGGGGAAAGGGAGGACTCATGCGACGCTCGCGAGAGAAGAAAGGAGAGAAGCCCCGCAACGGCGGCCTGTACAAGCGACAGACGTCAGATATATCGCGGCTGATGGAGATGTACGAGAAAGTGGAACCCACACACGCAAGCATAGCACTGGATCGCATGGAACATGAGGAAGAGGAGAGGGAAGCAGGCGGCCTTGAAGCCGCTGGGTTTGCTTGCTGAAGGAGAGCCCCACGACGGCGGACCAGTTCCACGGATAGACCGCATCGAACGAGAGCACGAAGGAGACAGAGAAAGAAAGAAAGGACAGTGGACCGGCCCAGATCACCAACCGTCCGTCTCAAGCGAACCAAGGCAAAGAGGTGTGGGCCTTAGTGGCCAGGTGTCGGCCACCGATTGGCCTGAAGGTAAGAAAAATCCCAGAAAATCTCAGATCTTATATAAATCACATTAATTAGCACGTTTATCAGAAAATTACAAACAAGGTATTCTTTTTCTCAGAACAATGAGTAGAACAATACAGAACTATAATATTAGGCTTTTGATACACTAATCTTTGTGATATCATTTAAGATTTGTAATGCTTGTTTAGTAAATAATAAATAGCAAACAATGACATAAAATTATGGAAAAATGTACGTAAGTCCATAACCATGTATTTAATGCATATGATGTCAGTTATGGTCATTTTGATGCATAAAATAATATAATTTGATTAATATGGCTAATTAGGGCTAATATCACTAAAGATAATGCAATAAATGCACACATGTTCAATAAATGATGAAATTCACAGATTAAGCTCATATCAGTATATGGAACCTTAGTTTTAATTATGAGATCATGATGATGCATAGAATTCATGTTACATGAGGATGACCCTTAATACATATGATGTAACCCTAATATGGACATAATTAGGGTTAAGATGAGATATAATAGGATGAGAATCTGATGATAGTATGTGATCTTGTCTTAACTAGGGGTTTGACCAAGATATAGATGACATGAGGAATATGTGATTAGGATATCTCTTTGGAAGGTACGCCATTACCTCTTACTTGGCTTATTATACATTATGCTTGTGTTATATGGTAGTAAAGACTTGGCATATGGTATTGATTGAAATGATTGTATTGTATGATGTGTTGTTGGAATTTACATATTTATGGCTATGAACACCTGCAAACATAATATAGATGTTCCATCATATTATAGCTCATAAACCACTTGGTAGTAGAGCGCATGCATAATGATCACAAACCACTTGGTGGTAGATCATATGATGTTTGTATAATGATCACAAACCACTTGGTGGTAGATCATAAGTCCTGAGGACGTCAAAGCCACTTGGTGGCAGACGCACGAGATATATGATGGAAATGTGCTTAAAATATATGTGTTCACTTTTGCTAATGAATATCTTTGTACAAGTATACACTTTTCTTATTTTCTTCTATTACTTCCAAGTATATTAGTTTTATCTTATTGCCAATATATTATGAAAGGTATATAAAAGACATGTAGGCGTACTCAGTACAATATTCTCAAATATTGTGTTGACGTGTACCGCATGTAATCTTTTGTTTAGGTTGTGATTATGCTCTTGAAGATCTAGGAAAGTGAGAGTTGTGTGGCGAGCTGATGTATAGGTGGACCTATTGTCTTAAGATCTTGTTGTTTAGATGTAGTACATGTATATGTAGAGTTTGCTGTTCAATATGTAATATCAAATGTAATAAAAATTCATGTTGTAATTATATGTTGAATCATGAACATGTGTGTATGGTTTTATTATTGTTCATGTACATGTGCTACTATGTTTCCTTTTGATTTCCTCTGATTTTCTTCTTCTTAGCCTAGTGTGTGTATTTAAATTGGGATTCTCGCTGAGGTGAGGGTTTCAATTTGGACATCACACATCAGATTAAGTTTTAGAAAATCCGCGAATGTCACATACACCTTTTTTCTTATTTTGATAACTAGTTTCATTTCATCACTAGGAACCTATTCAATACATTTGATACTAACTAGGTTGTAACTCTATAGAGACTTTGTATCAAAAGGTAGTAAGGATGAACACATTAAACTTTATAATATAAGTACACATTCGATGCTCTCCATTATATCATGTAACCCCACTTTCTAAATCAAACTCGTCATCTCCATCACTTATTTATTGTTTCATCTTAGTTTCTTATTCTAGTCTTATAACTTACATGTTCATCTAGTTCTATTCAGTTTCATTCTTTTGAAGACTCTTCACTTCTATGTACTTAATGTATACTAAACTCGTTTCTCCTATTTTCTCTTTATTTTCGAGTACATAAATGCATTTTACTTGATTATATGATTTGTTGATCATAATTGATTCTTTCTATCTTATCTTCCTATGCAGTTTTCTCTTATCTTTCCTTGATTTAAATCGAATAAAGTGCCTCAATTAGTTACATGATTTATTTCTCTTTATCCATCCTTTCTTCTTCATTTTGTATGTTAGATACCAATATGTGTCTGGTAGCAATATTCCATCTTCCTTCATTCCCAAATTAGGGTTTCTTAGCTAAGGCCCCAAAGCTGGATCATGGATATCAGTTCCAATTGATTCTTAGCTATTCCAGTATTTCCCTTATATTTTAATATCTTATTGTATGTGCATTTTCATTACATTATGAGTTTACCTCTCCATAGTTTAATAAATTTTATTAGATTAATAGATAGGAGTTATTAGATCCTTGTACTGCACCTTTCTAGCTAGACCAAGACAAACCTATAGTCCAGGAGCCAAGAGCTACTTAGGATTAACCAACTCCTATTTATCTCAAACATGTGGAAAGAATATCCACTTAGGTCAAACTCATTTAAGGGTAATTTTTGTCTACTTGATACAAATAATGCAAAGAATAACTGCAACAACTTCTTAGTGTGCAATAATATTAAAGAACCATATATATCTTCTAAAAATGAATATTTGAATTAAAATATATAAGAGCATTTATGTTGATCATCAATCAAAACAAAATTATAAAATAAAACTTGTATCACATTCTATTTTTATGCTCTTATTCCTTCATTACTTTCTAGTCTTCTAACCCTGAGAGTTATAGGGTTTATCTCCAACCCATCCTCTGTCTACATCCTGGCCAGGCACTCATAGAAGAATAGATAGAGTAGCTTCATATTGGTTAACCTAAGTATTCAAATACTATGCTAGTGTATCCAAATACTCAGACCTCCCAGAGCTATTGACACATCACCTCCTAACTACCAAACTTATGACTCTGACTTACTATCCTAATGGTCCCTGATGACTCAACCTAAGCTCTGATATCATGTTGTTACACCGAGATCACATGATTACCACTGATCATGTGATTAGGACATAAGTTGAGGATTAGACATAATACAAGGATCACTCGTAACTTCTTTTTTTATATTTGTAACTCTTTTTTGTTCACGTTCAGTCACATAAACAATTTTACAATGAAAACTAAACTTTGACTACTCTAATCTAATCTCAACAATAAAGACACATATCTAGACATTCATTTTGTTTCTCACTCTTCCATGTACATATGACATGATAATTCGATATATTCTCTATTATTAATGAAACAAAGTTACACATCATCATTTACAACTCTCCCACTTCTACTCAAGGACCAAGAGTGATAGGGGCCATCTGAACTTAACTAATTTGATACATAGCTCTTGTGGCATATTTACTCTAGAATTGACATTCTTTAAATCCATGTGGTTTCCCTAAAAATTTGTGAGTAAGAGGGGAGAGCCTACTCCCTTAGTGAATTAGTACATCAAAGAAATAGATAAAGCACTTCAATAGTCATAGATATATTATTGGGAAAGTGAATTAAAAGTAGATAAATAATGAACTATAGAGGAACTTATCATTCACAGACATATATATTTCAGATTACTCTAGATGACAAAAAAGAGTAAATTAATCACTGAACATTCTTGATCAATCACAAAAGAAACTAGTAATTTAGACACATACAAATGGAAAGTTACCAGACATAACCACAAAGAATATATGAACAACTGCACACACTCAATTAATCTCTTGTTCATCATATTATGCCCCAAACCCACATGAGGTGTACCACAACATGTAGAAGTATGGAAACTAGCTACGATCTCACTATACAAGTGCCTGGGTTCCTAAGACTATCTCTCGAGTAATACCATGTCGATAGTGGGCCTCACCATGTCTAATTTTCAGTGGCTAATAAGAGCAGGCAGATATCTTGACTCCTCCTCTCAACCTGGGTACTCAGGCGAGAAGTCAAAGCCCTCAGGCTTTTTGTGCACCAGTTAACCCACCAAAGACATCCACTGATCACCACAACTCATAACACGGGTACCACCGGCATCCTCGGTTCGTCTTGGGTACCACACAACTATAAGGAGTCTTCTGACTAGTCAAGACCCCCGCACCCTACCAGTGCACTCCAATTTTCCTTGATTCGAACTACCTCCAGACAGTAAAATGTTTCCTCTCCAATGCATCCCTTCTTGTGAATGATTCTACAGTGTTTGTGTCATCTAAAAGTCTAATTCACTATTTAAATATACAGTTCAATCATCACATAAAAATTTCTTAGTTTATCTTAGTAAACCATTCATTTTGCAGATCATATGTAATATGTACCGATAAGTGAATTGTTGAGCAACACCACATCTCAAGAAACACTAATATGAAAATACTGGATTCATGAAATGTCGTATCCTTAGGATTTTCTTTTCCTCATTCACATATCACATGACTCACATAAGGATTTAGTGTGTCATAAACTTTCACTTAATAAGAACTACTTTCAACAATTTGCATATAGCAAAACATATATATATATAACCCTAGAATGAGCTAAACTAGGGTTTCCCACCGTTCACTAAACTATCATGCATCAAGAATAGCCTTGAATAAATGAATTTATAATGATAAAAAAATCACATCAGGTGAATTTCAAGTTGTCCACAAAACTTCCAATTTGTTGTTCATCTAGGATTTCATCCTCTTTATTGAGATATCAATCAAACACTGATAACATCAAATGAAATATCATATAGTATTTGATTTATTTATGCTATGCATTCAAATAAAACAATAATTCATATATGGGGAGATTTCAATATGTAAGTTCCTCACCTAGTTATACAATAATTTCAGACATCGTCGATAACCCTAGATTTTGAAATATTCTTATAACTTTTATTGTAGATGTAGGAATTATATTTTAGATTATATTAATCCATTACAAATATGATTTTTTTCCACTGAAATTCATCACAACAGAAAAACAATTCATTTCTAAATCATCTTTCATAAGCTTAATCTAAAAAGCATACCTAGGGTTTGTAATAACTTACAAGGGAATTGAAGAATAATGTGGATTTAATCCAATTTCGTGAAATATACTCTTTAAAATAAGTACTCACTCACCTACAGTGAGGAAAGACCTTAAAAATGTAGCCCCACATCTGATATTCTCACAACCCTAGCAAATCATCACTTTCTTCTTCCTTCCAACTTGGAAACTCTAGGAATGGAGAAAGAGTGAGAAAAGGGAGATATTTGATATCATTTTGAAACAAATAATAGGAGCGGTGGAATCTTGACATGTGAGAGAATAATCATTAGGAAAATCTATATAGAGATGACAAACTTACTTGATTCCATCAACTCTAGGAAGAGAAAACCCTAGATCGTCATCTTCTTCACTTTCTTCATCCAAACCTTAACTATTTCTCTCTCTCTCTAGGTTTTTATTTCTCTAAAATGAGTCACAAAATTGTGAGAACTCCTAGTGTGTTATATTGATCATATAGAGAAATTAAGCTACTTGGGTGAATTGCAAATGGACCCTACTTCCACTTTTCTTTTATTACAGTAGAATTGTCTGTCATTATAATGTTATTGTAATTCATTAAATTCATAGGTCTAACCTCCTCCAATGATTATTACAAATTAGCAAGGTGTTTATCAGTGAGTTTTGGAGCTCCAAAAAAATTCTAGATCATTTTGAGCTACCAATAAATAAACAAAAATCGAATACTACAATGTTGAACAACAGTCGGCAGCTTGGTTGGTCGAAGTGTAGTTTGACCAAGAACCATATGCAAAGAACATACAAGTATTCTTAAATTTTGCATTAACACACATTATTTAGTTATACATATTATATACAAATTTCAACTAAATTCAAGTTATATAGAAAATATGAAAAATCATTTACCATACTAGTATACATATTAAATTTATATATATACTATCAAAACCCTAATTTTGGCGATTAGGATTTGCACTCCTGAAACCCTAATCCTTCAAAGTAAGAACATGATTAGAGTTCCTTAGTAGGTTCAAAACATCACAATTGAGCTACCTGTGATAACTCAATGTTACACGAAAGTAAGATTACTCAAAACAAAGCATAACACTAGACATCTGTATTACCAGAAAAAATAGTAAATTAAAACTGATTTCATTTAACCACAAAAGCAAAACATATCACATTTGAGTCCACACACTGAGCCACCTGTATTATATAACATGACAAAGGTTATTACATATCACCTTTTAGTGGCTAACATGCCACGACATGTTACATATAATAACTTATTCACATATATACAAGCCAGATCTGTACAACCATGGCATACTACTAAAACCTCATATTGATGTACAATGTATATAAAATACCACCATGGACCTGAGAGTATAGGTAGGACATATAGGACTCTACTACAAAACACTAGCAGCAAATTCAACCTTCAAACAACTACTCCTTCTCTTGTTGCTCAGCCTCAACCGCACGATCTTGGCCACATCGTGCACGACTACCTAACAGATGTGGAAACCCACGGAGTGAGAGCAATGTCCCAGTGAGGGATATAACTCTCCTCCAACAACTATTATAAGAACAAATAGATTAAAGCAGTAAGATAGCATTATTCTTAGGATGAGAAGATTTAGCTAAATGATATAAGCAAGCCAGTTAATATTATTTAACCAATTAAGGCATATACAACAGAGCAGTAGAACATGTTATACTTTTAGAAGGAATATGAAGAACATGTATAACCATTTCAACTAAACTGTATAATAAATGAGGAAAAGAGGTCATATAATTAAGAATCACATTTTGATCCTAAGCAAAACATACTACACAGACGTATTATGTCTTTTGTTTGCCCTGAGGATTTGAGTCATACAACCCAAATCCAACTGACCACTACTAAGTTGAAATCAGTGCCACATAAGATCTATGGAAGAGCCAACTCCATGATCTTCTCACACTACTCATCAGTTTGAGTCTGCACCACAGTGACATATCAATCAAACTTCAAAACAACAACTTATAGCCAAAGATATAGTCCTATAAACACCTAGCCCACCTTATACATGTCATGGCGCTTGAAACTAGGGTATATAACCCAATCACTGAGGTAAAATCACATTTGTCCTCTATCACAACATATCTCATCACATTTTCACCATCATCAAAACCCAAACACATTTATTCTCAAAACACTTGGGATCAAGATGGCAAGGACATGCAGTCACCTTCACCTTGCATATTCAATAGTATGTGCTCCAAGTTTTCCCTTTGGGAGTACCTGTTTCACCATCTAACAAAGTTCTGACTCTAGAATGGATCTATGGAACAAGGCACTACATGATTAGGTTTTCACTTGATTAATTAAGCCTATTGGGTGTCTTTAGCGTTAATAAAGTTACAACCTACAAACCCTAAACAAATTGTACAAAGTTAAAGGGTATGCTGCAACGTTAGAAGATATAAAATATATAAGGTATAAACTTGTAACATCATCACTTCATATCACTACCATGTAAGTCCATCAAAATTATCTCATCACTAGGGGATAACAATCCCTCATATCATCTCTATAGGATACCACCTCACACTAGGCATTGAGTTTCTGCTAGGTCATAAGATTCAATTGCATAGTTCTTGCACATCATCATTATCTCATCATGCCTCATATAGGTTCATAATCATTACCTTGAGTCATATGAAACACATAATAAAATTCACTAGCTATGTTATTTATTCCACCTAAAAGTTAGGGTTACACAAGTAGGGGAGAGGAAATATCATCACATGGTAATCACTTTAGGCAGGATAACCAATTACATCACACGTCCAAAACTTTAGTTAGGGTTTTACAAGTTCAATCAATTAGGGTTTTCATAACAACATTCAACACTACACCTCAGGTGCATCACCTTCCATATTCTGGGAACACATTAGGGTTAAGAATTATAATTATGATCAAATAATTATTCCAAACAACACCATGTATCGACCATTCAAGAGCCAAGATGTAGTGACCATCACTTACTTACACGTGTAGCAATTTACTAGGTTAATACATTGTAGGGACCATAGTGTCAAACCCATAGGTAGAGACCATAGGTGGTTAACACCTTATTGCAACCAAGCTAGATATGTGCAATGACCAACCAAACAAAAACATGTGTTTCAACCGCAAGAAGACCACATGTAGCGACCCTTGTAGCGACCAAATCAAGTTGAATCATTTGTAGTGACCACCCACTTAGGGTTAGGGTTTTTGTGCCCACAACACACCATCAAGTATGTAGCGACCTCAAGCACCAGGGTGAGTGTAGCGACCACAAGTTCAGCCACTCCAAACAACACATAACTATCCTCAAAATAGAGAAACAACTCAATCAAGACATATGATAACATCAAGGAAACTATACATCATCAAGATGGAAACTCCATGCAAGGATGAAAATCAAAACCTTAAAAACGTCCATGACCAAGATCAACAAAGAACCTATACTATGAGGGATGAAAAAAAACGTCCAAAACATGTCTACTAGAGTCAAAAACCTCCATTGAACACATGATAATTGAGCCATAAGAATGGTGATAAAACCATCAATCGAACATGCATGTAAAAAGAAAACAGTCCACCATTACTAGGGTTTGGGTGTAAGAATTAGGTTCTAGGAGACAGAGTAATCAATGAGGGAATTCTTCAAAATCGTAAAACCTAAAACAAGATACCATCATTAGCATCTTAGGTTCATGCTTTAGAGATGAAAATAGTCACGTGTAAGAAAATTAGGGGTGCAATAATAGAAGAGGGAAAAGTTATATAACTCACCTTAAAATCAAGATCAAGATCCAAAGTCATGAGATTCAAGAGAAAGAAGGAACCTCCAACTAAGATCACTCCATGACCTACAAGGTCATCTCATGAAGAGAAGAACACGCCATGGTCAAAGGATGCTCAAGAAGAAATAAGGACAAACACTACGCCGAATAAGAAGGAAGAAAGAAGAAAAAGGGGAAACTTAATTTCACATAGGTACTACCATGGTCAAACCATAGTCTTGACCTTTGTGGAGAGAAGATCCTCAAGATAGCCACCACAATGATCCATAGTCTCATTGCCAAGAGAATGAAGGAAGAAGGTAGGGTTGAAAGGAAATGAGATCAAGGTATAGAACCACTTACCAAGATAAAAGATCACCAAGAATCACAACCTACATGTGACAAATTACAAGATTAACCCTCAACATGGGTAAATTGCAACTTGGTCCAAAACAAGCATAACTTGCTCAAACATCAACCAAATACGACCAAACTGATAACATAAACTTGTAACATGTTATTAAGGTGCATCATATGATCAAATTAAGGTTAAAGCATCTTATTAAGAAAAGCAAACATAATAAAGCACTATGCTAGGTTAGGGGTCTTACAACTATAAACCCCTAACAAGGATTTCCCCCCCAAAAATCCTATGAGAAAAGAGATGGGTACTTCCTACACATCTTGTCCTCAAGATCCTACGTGGCTTCCTCTACACCATGGGGATGCCAAAAAACATTAACCAAAATGACATTCTTCTTCTTTAATTTCTTTACCCTTCTATCAAGGATCGACATTGAACCCTCCACATATGACACATCCTTGTCCAACTCAACCTCCACTGGCTACAACACCAACTCCGTCTCAGGGTGACACTTCTTCAACATAAAAACATGGAACACTGGATGCAACATGTGCAACTCAGGTGCCAACTCCAACTTATAATCCACCTTCCCTACACGTGCCACCATAGGGTGAGGTCCCATATACCTGGGAGCCAACTTACCCTTATCCCCAAACCTCAACACTCCTTTCCAAGGAGAGACATTGATATAGACCTTATCTCCCACTTGGAATTCAATGGGCCTATGACAATTATCAACATATGAGTTCTGCCTATCTTGGGTTCAACTGTTGTTGTGTCATCTTAATCTTCTTTGTCCTCTACTACACAACCTCAGGACCCTAATGCTAATATTCACTGATCTCATACCAATACAACAGAGATTTGCAATGTCTCCCATACAAAGCCTCATACGTTGCCATATTGATACTCCTCTGATAGTTGTTGGTGTAAGAAAACTCTATCAAATTGAGGTGTGCATCCCAACTACCCAAAAACTACAAGACATGGGCTCACATAAGATCCTCCAAGGTCTTATTGTCCTCTCAGACTGTCCATTTATCTATGGGTGGATCATTGTGTTGAAACTCAACTACGTACCCATATCTGCGTGTAGATGCTCCCAAAAGTAGATGTGCTCGATCTGATAAATCCCTTCTCAACCAACTGTTGCAACTACTTCTTCATCTCTTACATCATAGATGGTGACATTCTATCCAGTGTATGTTCTATCGGCTGCGTACCAGGTGTTGGGTTTTAGGGGAGGCAGAGAAGGTAGCGGAAACAAAAATTTTCTCCTCCCCAAACCCAGAATAAGGAAACGTGTCAACGTCTATACAATAGGAAAGGATGGTTTGTGGAATCATACCTTGTCCCGAGGCTTGCTAGGCGACAATACCTCACGGCTTGCGTGGTCTTCACCTCCGGTCTTGGACGGTGTCTGTGCAGCTCCTGGTCGCACCAGGACTGATGACTCCTAGTCTCACCGGGACTGTCGGGATTGACAGCTATCCTCCGAGCAGCAGACATCTCCCGCCTCTGAAGTAGTCCACATGGACCACCTGGAACTCCAATCTCCTTGTCTCACAAGTAATTGGAAGGAGTCGCACCCTCCTATCAGTGTACTAGTCACTGACACACTCTCCTGCCACCAGTCGCTTTCTGCAGTTGTCTTTCCCTTGTTGTGCCTCCCTTATTGGGTAGCACTTGCTCGGGCTCTCTCGGTTACCAAAACCAGAGAGAAAGACAAATTTACAGAGCAACTAGTTGCACTGTGTTGTCCTTTGAGAAGCCCCCAATGCCCCTATATATATAGGAGGGTCATGGGACAGGGTTCTCTATCTTGGGCAATGTGGGACTAAAGTAGGAGTAGAAGGGTTCGAGATTTTCCACAAAAACAACCAACTGTGTAACCTGAACCAATCATTTCATTTCTGAAATAGTCGATTGGGGACCTGAGACGGTCGGTTGACACCTCAACCGATCGGTTGGGACCCATGAAACGGTCAGTTCACTTCTGAACGGGTCAGTTCGTGGTCTTGATCAGTTCCCAATTGACTTTTCCTCTTTTGTTTCTAATTGGTACCAAATACCAATTCTTGTTCCAATCAAATTGGGCAAGTGAAACGAACGGAAATTTCTCACCAATCCTACTTTCCCAACTTACTCAGTTGGACTAGTTGAACGATCATTTCAACACTTGAAGCAATCGTTTCACCCTGTCCATGAGCCGATCGACTCACCACTTGAGCCGATCGGTTCACCAAGCTCAGCCGATCGGTTCATCACAAGAGTCGATCGGTTGGGAGTGCAGATTGTGCAGAATCAATCAATTGTAGTTTCAAACAATCTGATACTCCAATCAATGTGTCCAACACCTTGAACATTATGACATTGAGCTATCAATTAATTGCGTGTTTAATTGAACTACTAAACACCTTTAATAATCAATCTAAACATTGTTTGTTGACAAAACTCCTCTTCCAGGTTAAATCCTATGTGTGTGACCCTGCAGGTCCATTTCACGTTGGCAGTGAAAGTCCATAACACTTATGACTTCACTAGCAAAGAGCGGTGCCTAGTCACACATCAGTGCTACCCAAGTGAAATAGAAAGTTGGAGAAAAACTTTCAATCCTACAATCCGTGAATGGTGTTATAGTGAATGTATAATTCCTTTGTCACTGATATCCCGAATGAACTCGAGGCATGGAACAGTCATCCTGTCAATGTTCATTCACTTTCTTGATCTCAGAGTAGATTGGAAGAGATATGTATGACATCAATATCACATACTGATTCACACATGCGTGCACACCTTTCTCAATCCTACTCATCAAGTGGTCATGGATATCAAACTCCCTTAGGAGGGACAAATCCCACATCTATCACTCACCCCTTAAAAGCCCCATGTGTCAAAGCCACCCAATCATCACCTTTATAACAACCCATGTTTTAGGATTGCGTTTGATGATGTCAAAGTGTGCCCAACGACATGTGTTGAGTGTAGTGATTTCAGGTCAAAAAATCACATTCACCACCATCACTGTGAGTACTGACTGTGACTACCATGTCATGGTTCCATGTGTCAAACTCATAGTGGGTCTTTCCGGTACACTTGTTCTCTAACAAGTACCTATGTGTTTGGTTTGATATCTCTATATCATGACTAATGAGATTCTGTCATCAACCAACACCACAATCTAGTCTTGTGTGTCATTGTTGTCTATCTACCTTCCACAATGACATCCAACTAGGGACATAATGAGAATGTACAAACTCTTAGCATCCATATGATCTCATCGTTTAGGTCCTGAACCTGAAGGCATACGTCATTGAGTACTGTCATTCTCTAGACATTCAATCTGTTCTATCACTATCTCATATGACTGAACCAAAAAGAATTGGAAGCTTGCCTTTGATGTTTATTAAATCAATCTTAATGTATCCCACCAATCATCCCATGATTGTCTCTCAGGGCATACATACCAACACCAGGAACCATATTGATCTCAAAATCATTATCTCTAGGAGGGGGGACACATGGGAACTCATCGGTAAACACATCGTCAAACTCACAAACAACCTGCACTTCCTAGATATTAGGACTCCTTGCCTTGGTATCTACCACATGTGCCAAAAATGATTTATAGCCTTGCCTCATCACCCATTCTATTGTAATCTCAAACACCAAACACGTCTAAAGAATCTTCCTATCTCCTTAGAAGATCCACTAAACACCACCATCAGAGAATGTCACCACCTTGGAACTACAGTCCAAGACCACATGATATTTCTACAAAGTATCCATTCCAAAGATCACATCGATCCATGCATATCAAGTGGTATAAGATCCACTTGAATGTTGAGTCCTGAGAAAGAAAGAATGCAAGATGGACACTTCCCCACAACTCGGAGGAACCAACCAAAGGGGTTTCTAAGAGAAGATTATCACACCTATGACTAACATGCAAAGTACAACTAGCTATCACTTCTATAGTGTAAAAAAGTGTGTCACACCCATGTTAACTAGAATAGATATAAAGTAGGAAGAAGACAAATAAGAATGAAATAATTCAGTATGACCTATGATGACTCGAGGGTTGACTAATCCTTCTAGATGACTCATATCATAAAATCCAATTGTTGCATGTTGTCTCCCCATCCTCTACTAGTCTGTCCTAACAACAGAGCTTGTGATGCCTGACTGCATCCTCATTTACCACCACTGCTAAACTATCATTGTTGTGACCCTTGCTGAGTCTATCTCGGCTGTTGTATCACCTCTTCATCCTTCATAGGATATAACCACTTTGTATGCCCAACATGTCCATACTTATAGGTCTTTCTCTCGTACCATGGCCAAGACAGCCCTGTCACTGACACCAATGCATCATTGTGAGTTCCTTCTAGTGGAAAAGTATGGCCTCTGCCTTTGCTCGATGACCACTGAGACTAACCGCCGACCTCTGTTATGATTGAAGTGCTGAAACCCTGGCTTCTTGAATCCTCCATACAAAAATCCTTGATATTGTTCCAGTCTCTTCTCAGCATTCACCTCTCACTTCTCCAAAATTGGATGCTCTAATCTCCTGACTGACTCCACAAATGTGGCAGACTATTCCCTATTCTCTAAAGCTGACACCAAAATCATCAACTCAGAACTCAAACCCTTCTGAAATGGAGGATTATCTCCTTATCCATTGCAGCCATATGTGGTAAAAACCTCAAAATTTCCATGAATTTTTCCACATATTCATTGATCATCATAGATACCTGCCATATCTTCCCAAACTGTATGATCTTCTCATCTAGTTAGGTCTCTGAGAAGTATCGGCCCACAAACTCCCGCCAAAAATCTTCCCAACTGATCACCCCTACATGTCTCTTCTCTTCCTCTATGGCCCACCAATGGCCAACACTGCCCTTCAACAGGTACATCATATGCTTCACCTTATATTCTTTAGGGATATTAAGGATCTTCAAGGCCTTCTCTAACTCACTCAACCACATGAAAGCATCGGTTGGATCCAACATACCAACTTACTATACCACCCCACATGCCTTAACCTCTTAAAGATCTTCCTAGAACCTTGATATTCTGCATTGGGGACTGCTTCCCTAGCTTGGGCTATGGGCATCCTATCTTCTATATACGTCATCGTGGTCATGAACAGTCCAAAAATGGACTACAAAGTGGGGTTTTTCATGACCGCATGGTCAAACTAGGGCACTTTAGGTACTTTATTATCTCTTGCCTATCTCCTGGCACCACCACCAGATGCAGCAACACTTCTCTCTGCATGCTCTTCGTGTTCTCCAAATATATCTTTTCTTCTCTTCTTCTTCTTCTTTTGCATAAGTAGAAGTCACCATTAAATATGTCAGGAGACATGAGTACAGACACAAACCCTAGTGCTATGTCCCTGTAGACTCATCGAATCTAAAGTTCTCATACCAATCTAACTGTGACAATCATATGTCAAACCAAAGCGATATTACTCAAAACAAAGTGAGGAACTAACACTAAACATCTGTACTACCAAAAAACACGATAAGTAAAAATTGATTTCATTTAACCACAAAATTAGAACATATCACATCAGAGTCAACTCACTAAGCCATATGTATTATATAACATGCCAAAGGATATTGCATATCACCTTGCAGTGGCTAATATGCCACAACCTGTTACATATAATAACAAGTTCACATGTACGAGCCATATCTGTACAAACATGTCATATTTCCAAAACCTCATATCGATGTACAACATATATAAAACACCCCCCAAGGACTAGAGAGTACAAGGACGATGCATAGGACTCTACTACAAAAGACTAGCAGCATATCCAACCTTCAAACAGCTACTGCTCCTCCTATTGCTCGACCTCAACCACACAATCTCTACCATATCATGCATGGACGCCTAAAAGATGTGGAAACCCAATGGGTGATACAAACATCCCAGCAAGAGATATCACTCTCCGCCAACAACTACTACAAGCATAGATAGAATAAATCAAGAAGATAACATTATTGTCAAGATGAGCAGATTTAGCTAAATGATATAAGCAAGGCATTTAACATTTTTTAAGAAATTTAGGCATCTACAAGTAAGCACTAGAATGTCTTATACTTTTAGAAGGAATATGAAGAATATGTATAAACATTATCAACTAAAAAATACAAGAAACAAGGCAAAGGGGCCATCCAATTGTGAATCACATTTTGACCCTAAGCAAAATATACTACACGATTGTATTACATCTTTTATTTTCCCTGAGAATTTGAGTCGTAACATGCAAATCCAAATGACAACTGCTAAGTCAAAATTAGTGACATACAAGATCTATGGAAGAGCCAGACTCCATGATCTTTCCACAATACTCAGTCAATTCGAGTCTACAACATAGTGGCATATCAGTGAAACTGCAAAATAACAACTTATAGTCAAAGCTATAGTCATCTAAACACCTAGCCCACCTTAGTACATGTCATGGTGCTAGAAACTAGGGTATATAACCCAATCATTGAGGTATAATCATAGTTGTCCTATATCACATCATATCTCATCATATTTTCACCATGTAACCACAATCATTCTCAAAATACTTGGGATCAAGATCTCAAGGATAGTCACGTGCACCTCACATACTCAACAGTATGTAATCTGGGTTTTCCCTTGGGAGTACCCATTTCACCATCCAGTAAAGTTCTGAATCTGGATAGGATCTATGGCGCATGGCACTACGTGATTAGGGTTTTACTTGATTAGTTCATCCAATTGGGTGTCTTTTAGTATCAATCAAAATACAATGTATAAACCCTAAACAAACTCTATAAAGATAAAGGGTATGTTGCAATGTTAGAAGATATACAATTTATGAGATATAATCTTGTTACATCATCACTTGTTATCACTTCCATGCAAGGTCATCAACATTATCTCATCATTAGGGGATAACAATCCCTCATCTCATCTCTAGAGGATACCACCTAACATAAGGCATCGAGCCTCTGTAAAGTCATAAGACCTAATCACATAGTTCTTGCACATCATCATTATCTCATCATGCCTCATATAGGTTCATAATCATTACCTTGAGTCTTATCAAACACATCATAACATTCACTAGCTATGTTATTTATTCCACATGCAAGGTTAGGGATATACAAGTAGGGGAGAGGAAACATCATCACATGCTAATCACTTTAGGCAAGATAAGTAATTACATCACATACCCAAACTAGGGTTAGGGTTTTACAAGTTTAATCAATTAGGGTTTTCATAGCCACATTCAACACTAAACCTTAGGTGCATCACCCCATATTATTGGAACACATTAGGGTTAAGCATCATAGTTATGATCAAATGATTATTCCAAACAACACTATGTATCGACCATTCAAGAGCCAAGATGTAGCGACCATCACTTACTTACACATGTGTACCAACCTACTAGGTTAATACATTGTAGCGAACATAGTGTCAACCCCATTGGTAGAGACCATAGGAGGTTAAGACCTTGTTTTGACCAAGCTAGATATGTGGAGGGACAAACCATTCAGCACAGGATACCCAAGCCACAAGAATGGTGATAAAACCATCAATCGAACATGCATGTAAAAAGCAACTTATCACCATCACTAGGGTTTCAGGTGTAAGAATTAGGGTTTAAGAGAAAGAGTAATCTATAAGAGAATACTTCAAAATATTAAACCCTAAAACAAGATACATCACCTAGCATCTTAGGTTCACATTTTAGAGATGAAAACAATAATATGCAAGTAAATTAATGGTGAAATAATATAAGATGGGAAAGTTATATAACCCACCTTAAGATGCAGATCAAGCTCCAAAGCCACGAGCTCCAAGAGAAAGAAGGAAGCTCCAACTATGATCACTCCACAATCAGAAAGGTCACCTCAAGAAGAGAAGAACGCACCATTGTGAAAGGAAGCTCAAGAAGAAATAAGCACAAACCCTAGGCCGAACAAGAAGGAAGAAAGAAAAAAGAGGGGAATTCATCTGACTTAAGTACTACCAAGGTCAAACCATAGTCTAGACCTTTGTGTAGGGAAGATCCTCAAGATAGCCACCATGTTGATCCATAGTCTTAGTATTGAGAGAAAGAAGGAAGAAGGTAGGGTTCAAAGGAAGTGATATCAAGGTATAGAACCACTTACTAAGACCAAAGATCACCAAGGATCACCACAAGAGAAATGATCAAGCTCAATATCACCACATGCAAAGGTGATTAGCCACCAAAGCTTCAAGATCAGCACCAACTCTTACTCCACCAAGCTCAAGGCCAAACACAAGGACAAAGAGAGGACGGATAGAGATAAAGGGGATCCTTGCATGTGAAAGAAGGAGCATATATACTCAAGGGGGTAGGAGGGAGGTAAAGATCATGAGGTGTCAAGATATTAGATCACCCAAAGGACACATGCCCAATAAAGCCACAGCCATGCAAACACACATGTAATAGGATCATTAAAATCTATGTGTTGTAGTGACCACTTAGGTCCTCACCTCTCTTAGGTCGAAGCAAAGCACATTGTAGCGGTTGCAACACAAACCACCCTAGGTATAGGTCGCAATACATCTCCACATGAGCAAACCCTAGCGACCAACACAAAGAACAAGGCATCAAGGTCGCTACAAACCACAATCAAGAAGAGATTCAGTCAAACTACAAGAAGAAGACTCACACTGTAACACCCCTCCCTAGGGTTTCGTACATAACCAGCAGAAGCACAACCTAATCCCCAGCATTATCTATAATGTGGGGTACTTGGCATTTTAGGGAGGGTTGTCACAAAAAGGTAATCATTGCAAGTAAACAAATAATTCACCCAAATCCTGGGGACATCACGTCCCCAACCATGCAAAGGGAAAAACAACACATCAGTAAACGGTACTGGCACTTTATAAAATAAACAAAGTAAATATACTTGACATGTAAGAAAATTGACATGAATTAACTTTAAGCATTCTTGAATCATCATTATTAACATGAATAATTGAAATGAAATCTTATGCGTCCCTCTGTGACGCCCCCTTAGGAGCACATGATTGCTAGGAAAGCCCTTGATGCTAGGAAAGCCCTTGACGACCCTTTTGAGATCCATGATCGGGAGCATAACAAAACTATTTCAATTCCAATTACTTGACCATTAACATAATGTTGACATTAAAATAAATCATGATTCTTTAAACTTAACATGAAGGGATTTCTCCCCATTAAGATGGTATCTTAAACATGATGGGATCTCTCCCTCTTGATCATTAACATTATTTTCATGAGTCTTTAATGATAAACAATAATCATGGTGAACATTATAAAATAGGACATAGCATGTCGTAATCAACAATCAATAATATAGTGAATCGTGACTAAAGCATTAAACTTGAAGAAGTAATATCTATTTCATATTTAACATGCAAGCAACCATAAGTATTTGTGCTCAGGAGCATGGCCCGTTTACCTTGGAGCAATGTAGATCCTAAGATTGTATCTCTGATCCTTGAGGCAGCATCTGGATGTGATTTACAAGAATATAGGCTAGTCTACTTGGAGCGAAGTTGATCCTAAGATGATCTCTCTAATCTTTGAGGAAGCGCTTGAATGTGATTTGCAAGAACATAGGCTAGTGTGTTTTTTTTCCTTGGTATGCTAGGATCATGGGGGTCCCTTTTATAGGTGTTAAGGGTCTAGAACTTTCTAGTCCAAGTGGATTTAATTTTTTTTAAATATCTTTTGTCCTTTAATTAAACATTGGAATTATCTTAACTCCAATATATTAAAAGGTAAGACTTTGTGAAAAACGTGTTTCTCTTTGTTAATTACTAAAGTCCAACTTTGTGGTTAAAATAATTATCTTTTGTTTGTGAATTTCCTTTATCATCTTTCATATCTTTTGTATGAGATATTTAAGAGAGAATGTATTATAATTTGCTTTTATTTGTTTATTGAAAATATTACATTAACTAAATTACCATTAAATTTTATTTGTAATGACAAAGAAAGAGAGGAAATGTGAGAGAGTTGTACCATTCCTTACATAATTACCATAGTGTCTTATTTCCATATATCTATTTCTGAGACACATTATTTCATTTTATAATAAAACAAATCACTAAGTGAAGGAAAGAGAAAAAGAACTTTATGTTACATCTACATGCACTAGTTGTAAAGCAAGAGTATACAATGGGATTTCAATGTGTTAATTAAAAATTGTTGACTGCAATTACTCATTCCCATATAATTCATTGTTGTTTAAAATAATGTAATAACTATGTAACAATAAACCATTTTTAAATTTCCATACCAATTACATAAATTTTATATCTTCTCATCCATAATGACATTTTTGTTTTCATATAAAGCTTCCTAGTAGTGTTGGAAAAGTGACAGGTGAAAACCCACATTTTTGTAGTCTCAAATTAATATATTCATCCATTGTATTCAATTATTAAAACTTTGGAATGTTAAAAGAAAGAAAATAATCAAACTCTCTTTATAGATTCCCTTCTACTATTTTAAACATATGGTCTCATCTTGACTAATTTTGATCAACAATTAATTAATGTTTACATTGCATGTGTTAAATGGATTGACATTGTGATTTATATTTATTTGAGAGGTCAAACAAATTTGAAACAAAACAAAATGTAGACCACACATTAATTACATGCTCTAGATCCTTCGTAGTCAATAAAATTCGAATTTTGAGAATCTTTTATTCATAATGTCCATATTTGTATATAATTCATTTTCATGCATTAAAAGGTGAGATAATGTTAAAAGATTCTCCTGAATTATTTCTTTGACTCTAAAAATGAGATGATCAATATTTAATCACGTTTAAGTCTATTATGCCTTTATGGAAAATTTTATTGAAGAAAGAGACTCAAGAGAAGATAATGTTACATGTATCCAATAGGGGAAAGTAAGTAATATCCACATCATGTGATTGATGGATATTCTTTTCCATGCATCCAAAATTAAGCCATTACTTGCATTGCATTAAATGAAATGATATTCAAATCTTGGTACATCTATATTCAAATCTCTCTCAAATTAATTGGGAGGTCAAACATGGTTCAAACGACTTCAAATTTGAACCATAGGCAAAATAGAGGGTCTAGATTATTCTTGCAAAGTTATATTTCATTTTTGGGCATATCTTGGTCCATAACTTCTATAGTAGCCATTAAAGGTAATATATTTTGAAAAGATCTTTTATTATTGAATTCATGAGTCATAAATCTGAGATTACTATTAACTAGTCACATTTGTCACCTTATAACTTTTCTCTATGCTTTATGGTCATTTTGTAGGGGAGAGAAAATGAAAGGGATTAATATGAGTTGATGGATATATTTAATTCATATTTGAAAATGAAATATGACTTTGGCTATTATCTTAAGTTTTTCTCATCCTATTTTGTATAAAAATAATCATTATAGGCATTTTGATTTAAACCCCTCTATTATTATTGTTTAGAAAAAAATTTCATATGAAGTTAAAATTAACTATGAAAATTGGGATGTGACAATTCTACCCACCTTAAAACAAATTTCATTCTCAAAATTTCCTAGGGTACTACCCACCTTAGGATTTAACATATTATATGTACACTAAATTCTGATTTCATTTTAAGGTCTCATTCTTATGGTAAAACACTATCTAAAACTCATTATTAAAACCAACATGTGGGTAATACATTTTCACATCATCATTGATATGGTAAAGGACCTTTTCTCTAGGGGTTCTTATTCTTGCTTATCAATGTCAAATATCTAGTCTTAGAATGCATGCTTGGTTCCACAATGAATCTGATTGGGTTTAGGTAACTATAAGTCTCAAGCTTTTGATGTCAACTCTTATTTTATTTTTCACCTTTGAATACATGTCGGCCATTCATATATTCAAAGATGACAAGATTTATTACACTTGTCTTAGGACATCTCTCATGCACATGTCGTATACCACATGCACTAGAAAGGACTACACAAATATGATTATGCACATAACATTCTCTCTACAAAATCCCATAAGCATGTGTCCCATACCACAAACACATGAGAAAAAGAGAGAGTATGTTATATACAATTCTATAGTTAGACACAAAAATCCAAAATGTCTATGCACATAACCCTAGTACTTATTTGATCTAGACTTCTACTTTGATTTCTAATATCACACACTTAATTTTTATATACCTATGGTTAGAACATACGAATCATATTGCTTCTTGGTGGCCATCCATTTATCTGCTCTGATACCATTATGTAACGCTCGGGCCCACTGGCCTAGGCTCTAGTAGAGTTTCAAGAATGATGACTGGCCCCAAAACCACCACTAGCCTTAATTGCGCACTTTTTCCTCACTCACGCGCAAGCCGGGGTCAACTTCCTGACTGGTCACCCATCCTAGTACTTCTCCAAGCTGAACACGCTTAACTATGGAGTTCTTTAGTGATGGGTTCCCATAAAAGGAGGTGCACCTTGGTGATATGGGTAGTCTAATCATTCCTTTTAAGATCATGTTATCTGAGGCCTCAAATCCTGGGAGGTTACAATCTCCCCCACTTAGACTCTTGACGTCCTCGTCAAGGCTCAACTATACGGCCTCATAATATCTTCCCCATTTCAGTGCAGACCCATAATGGCCCATGGACAACCAGCTCCCATCCACAGCTACCAGTGTAAGGGTGGGAACATCTCATCTCTACGGATAGCCCTTTCCAACTTGCCCGGACCGCACGACTCAAGACTGGCATGCCACATGCCCATGTGGGCCCCACCTACTGGAGGGGAATTGGCTCTAATACCATTACTGTAACACCCCTCCCTAGGGTTTTGTACATAACCAGCAGAAGCACAACCTAATCCCCAACATTATCCATAATGTGGGGTACTTGGCATTTTAGGGAGGGTTGTCACAAAAAGGTAATCATTGCAAGTAAACAAATAATTCACCATTGAGATTCATACATTATTATATGAATAGGAAACTACAACAACAAGTGTAGAATTCTATTCATCTCTCAACATGGGAAACTAAGCATAACAATAAGCAGCTCTATATGATTGGATCGCCTAGAATGGATGGCACCCCACCAGATAACTCTTGGATGTCCTCTAGTCTTGGCTTGATCTTCTTGAGTCCTTACTTGCTCCAAATCCTGGGGACATCACGTCCCCAGCCATGTAAAGGGAAAAACAACACATCAATAAATGGTACTGGCACTTTATAAAATAAACAAAGTAAATATACTTGACATGTAAGAAAATTGACATGAATTAACTTTAAGCATTCTTGAATCATCATTATTAACATGAAGAATTGAAATGAAATCTTATGCGTCCCTCTGTGACGCCCCCTTAGGAGCACATGATTGCTAGGAAAGCCCTTGATGCTAGGAAAGCCCTTGACGACCCTTTTGAGGTCCATGATCGGGAGCATAACAAAACTATTTCAATTCCAATTACTTGACCATTAACATAATGTTGACATTAACATAAATCATGATTCTTTAAACTTAACATGAAGGGATTTCTCCCCATTAAGATGGTATCTTAAACATGATGTGATCTCTCCCTCTTGATCATTAACATTATTTTCATGAGTCTTTCATGATAAACAATAATCATGGTGAACATTATAACATAGGACATAGCATGTAGAAATTAACAATCAATAATATAGTGAATCATGACTAAATCATTAAACTTGAAAAGTAATATCTATTTCATATTTAACATGCAAGCAACCATAAGTATTTGTGCTCAGCAGCATGGCCCGTTTACCTTGGAGCAATGTAGATCCTAAGATTGTATCTCTAATCCTTGTGGCAGCGTCTGGATGTGATTTACAAGAATATAGGCTAGTCTACTTGGAGCGAAGTTGATCCTAAGATGATCTCTCTAATCTTTGAGGCAGCGCTTGAATGTGATTTGCAAGAACATAGGCTGGTGTGCTTTTTTTCCTTGGTATGCTAGGATCATGGGGGTCCCTTTTATAGGTGTTAAGGGTCTAGAACTTTCTAGTTCAAGTGGATTTAAATTTTTTTTAATATCTTTTGTCCTTTAATTAAACATTGGAATTATCTTAACTCCAATATATTACAAGGTAAGACTTTGTGAAAAACGTGTTTCTCTTTGTTAATTACTAAAGTCCAACTTTGTGGTTAAAATAATTATCTTTTGTTTGTGAATTTCCTTTATCATCTTTCATATCTTTTGTATGAGATATTTAAGAGAGAATGTATTATCATTTGCTTTTATTTGTTTATCGAAAATATTACATTAACTAAATTACCATTACATTTTATTTGTAATGACAAAGAAAGAGAGAAAATGTGAGAGAGTTGTACCATTCCTTACATAATTACCATAGTGTCTTATTTCCATGTATCTATGTCTGAGACACATTATTTCATTTTATAATAAAACAAATCACTAAGTGAAGGAAAGAGAAAAAGAACTTTATGTTACATCTACATGCACTAGTTGTAAAGCAAGAGTATATAATGTGATTTCAATGTGTTAATTAAAAATTGTTGACTGAATTACCCATTCCCATATAATTCATTATTGTTTAAAATAATGTAATAACTATGTAACTATAAACCCTTTTTAAATGTCCATACCAATTAAATAAATTTTATATCTTCTCATCCATAATGACATTTTCGTTTTCATATAAAGCTTCCTAGTAGTGTTGGAAAAGTAACGGGTGAAAACCCACATTTTTGTAGTCTCAGTATTCGATTATTAAAACTTTGGAATGTTAAAAGAAAGAAAATAATCAAACTCTCCTTATAGATTCCCTTCTACTATTTTAAACATATGGTCTCATCTTGACTAATTTTGATCAACAATTAATTAATATTTACATTGCATGTGTTAAATGGATTGACATTGTGATTTATATTTATTTGAGAGGTCAAACGAATTTGAAACAAAACAAAATGAAGACCACACATTAATTACATGCTCTAGATCCTACGTAGTCAATAAAATTCGAATTTTGAGAATCTTTTATTCATAATGTCCATATTTGTATATAATTCATTTTCATGCATTAAAAGGTGAGATAATGTTAAAAGATTCTCCTTAATTATTTCTTTGACTCTAAAAATGAGAGGATCAATATTAAATCACATTTAAGTATATTATGCCTTTATGGAAAATTTTATTGAAGAAAGAGACCCGAGAGAAGATAATGTTACATGTATTCAATAGGGGAAAATAAGTAATATCCACATCATGTGATTGATGGATATTCTTTTCAATGCATCCAAAATTAAGCCATTACTTGAATTGCATTAAATGAAATGATATTCAAATCTTGGTCCATCTATATTCAAATCTCTCTCAAATTAATTGGGAGGTCAAACATGGTTCAAACGACTTCAAATTTGAACCATATGCAAAATAGAGGGTCTAGATTATTCTTGTGGAGTTATATTTCATTTTTGGGCATATCTTGGTCCATAACTTCTATAGTGGCCATTAAAGGTAATATATTTTGAAAAGATCTTTTATTATTGAATTCATGAGTCATAAATCTGAGATTACTATTAACTAGTCACATTTGTCACCTTATAACTTTTCTCTATGCTTTATGGCCATTTTGTAGGGGAGAGAAAATGAAAGGGATTAATATGAGTTGATGGATATATTTAATTCATATTTGAAAATGAAATATGACTTTAGCTATTATCTTAAGTTTTTGTCATCCTATTTTGTATAAAAACAATCATTATAGGAATTTTGCTTTAAACCCCTCAATTATTATTGTTTAGAAAAAAACTTCATATTAAGTTAAAATTAACTATGAAAATTGGGATGTGACACACACATAGGTTGTTGCACTCAAGAAACACACATTGTCAACATCGACACTCAACACTAGCATCCATGAAACCCTAGCTCAACACACATGATGCCACATCATCAACCAAGGTCCAATAGGGTTCCCCTAAGCATCATTCTCTCTCTCATGATGCTAAGGCACAACAGTCACAACCTACATTGTCAAATTGAAAGATTAACCCTTAACATGGGTAAATTGCAAATTGGTCCAAAATAAGCATAACTTGCTCAAACATCAACCAAATAGGATTGTCACACCCTAATATTTGGAACCTAGAAAGTATATGATTAAGTTATTGATAAATCAAGTAAGAGGCAGAAGAATTAGTGACTCAGAAATTAGGACTTGTGCAACCAAGATGGCTATTTTATTGTAGTTCTATAAGGTTTAATATGTGAGAGTGCATCTGATAATAGGATTCATAATATGATCACTTTTTCTACCTAGACGAGGAGGATCTTGCTTGACAATCCCATTAGTGTTGGATTTAAACAAGTATCCCATGCCATTAGGACTTCCTAATCAGGATAGTATACAGATGGAGCCGCTCTTGGACCCTCGACACCAATGCAATAAACTAAGGGTTCATCAAGTGCTAATGGGACAGAGCAGCGCCTAAGTATTTCAATATCCGGATCTTGAAAGACATTGACCCTATATAAAGGAATAGATGGTTGAGAATTTATTGAGGAAATTAGGGCTAGCACCATCTTTGTAGAGGCTCCCCATGTTGTACTATTCGATGGCAAAGCACCGAAGGACAGCGGCACCCATCACTTAGCTACGATTTCTGTGGGAAGATCGAACCACCAGGACAGCCTCTTGGCACTAGCACAACGTCCAGGGCAAGCGAGGGTGAGGTTCATCGAGGTGAAGGTCTATCCTTCGAGTAATCTCTGACATCTAGGCAAAAGGTGTGTCACCAACCCACCTGAGCGGCTTCCCTATCCTTGCCATGAGAAATAGGGGAGACGGTCTCCCTATCATCTATGCAGGTGAGATCCTATTGGGTCGTGCCCAGATTCCATGGTGGTGTATGCCCCATTGTCAATAGAGGATCAAGGTCGACGTGGATCGTATAGGGTGGTTGGAGCGGTCCATTGTCGGAATCACCGAAGAGGAGGCTAGCAGGTGATGCTCTATCCTCACAACAACATGACAGGTAGTAGCGAGCATAGACAGAAGGAAATAGGGAAGAAACAAGGATATCAATAGCTACAAGAGGGGACCTAGTTGTTCTGATGTGATACTTATGTGAGAGGAAGAGAAGCCTGCTCATCGAGGGACTTGCGACAACCAAGAAATGAGCAAGGGCGGCCAGAGAACACCTCCACCTCTACTGCCCTATTTTCACAATGCAATAGGGGAGCACAGTCCCTGTATCGCACATAGAAGGGAGAAGGGAAGGGGCACCATTGTCTCGACCCTTTGGATCCCAAATCAATGGCTGGGGTTGATCCAAGTTGAGGTATTTTCGAAAATTCATATCTTGAGGTATAGAGCTTAGTTTTTAGCAAACAAGATACCTACAGAAAGCTCATGATGAATATTATCACATAAAAATACTTCCCTATTATGATTTTGATGTCTGATATTTATTAAATTTAGTGTATTCAAAACTATGTGATTTTGATGTTTGGTCAATTAAAAACAGTAAATGCCTTTAGAAATTCATAAAAATTGTATTGAATGCATATTTTGATATGTTTAACATTACTTCAGAGATTGATCTTTCATATATGAAGTTCTAATGAGAATTTTAATGTAAACCCTAATAAGGGTATTTTGGGTATTTCACCCATGATATGATTTTTAAATGACCTGATATTTTAATACATGATCATTCCTACATTATATGAATACTTTTCTATAGATTTGATGAATTTTCTTGTGCTATTACTTTAGTATTTTGTTTTAGATGAGTAGTTGTTATGAAAGAATTATAAATGATTAGCCTGACACAATAAGTGATATATGTATGGCTAATTAGATCTGGTATTAGTAACATTGTGGTATTCTACTTTGATTTCCTAATTGAGTCAATAAGTTAGAATATGTAACTACGTTTGAGAATTGTTCTCATTATATGAAGTATATGTTCATAATAGTGCAGAAGACAATTTATGTCTTATTTGAGTATAGAGATAATATTTATTATATAGTATGAGTTTTATTTTATTTCAATGCCAAAATTTTATGGTGACATTAGGTTAAAGTTATGTTTAGTCTAAATAAGAACCCTAAGTTGGTATATAAAGTTAGGATGATGGGGTTTTGAGATTTACAAATAGAAAGAGGGAATATAGGCTTGGACTGATAAAACTATGATGACTTCCAGTTTATTAAAGTTATGGAACTTAGAATCGAGACTTCCTTACCGATGCCATCTGTACAAGAGGTAAGTGGTCCATGCCCATGAGTACTCATGTTTTAAGTTTAGTATGTTTACATGTCTCCTAATAAGACTTTTATAATTTATATGGTTCAATGTTCTAAGATTTTAATGCAAACAAGAATATTCTCATAACTCTATCATTATGCAAGTTCAGATATCCAAAACCTCAAATAGAGACATGTTTCTCAAATTAGTTGTGACCCATGGACCAAGTCCATGAGTAAGTTAAAGAATCATGTTCCTACAAGATTTCTTAGAAATGTTCGAAATTAATGAATAAGATTGTAAGATAAGATATGCAAGTAATGTTGCCATACTTAGTTGGTGATTTTTTATAGTTTTGTATTGAGAATTTAAGTACACATATGTTGTCAGGATTTCTCATATTTATAGGCATAACTATGTACTACAATTTCAAGGAGAAACATGCCATTAAGATTTCATGCATATGTATAGATATAACAACTAGATTCCTTAGAATGAATAATATCTAGAATTTAGTTACAATATAAGAATACGAATTTTAGAATATTAAGACCAGGTCTACTTTTAGAAATAAAGGTACTTTTGGGATCACAATGTATTATAAAAATTAGTTCATGATGGCATTAAAAGATAATGACACATTAAGTTATGATTAGGTTGCAATGCAATATTTTATAAGATTTCTATTTTTATATTTAAGGTTTAATATGTAAGTTTGTATGCAAAGTTTCAGGGTAACATCATATCTTATAAGAATTATTGAACCATCTTGTTAGAACTGATATTTTTAGATATGTTGTACTTATGATACTTTCATAAGATTGACTTAAGATACCTTGTATGCTTAGTATTTCTATATTCATGTCAGATCCTTTCTCATAAGACACTAGAATCATTTATGATATAATTAGTATAATAAAGTAATCTTACCAAATAAGAGTTTTAGAACAAAGTTTACCCAGATAATGAGATACATGTTCACATCCAGCAATGAATTTAGTTAGAACTTAAGAATAAGAGGTTTAGATTTAGAGTTAGACTACTCACTGTGTGAGTAGCCATATTTTGAATGAATATACATGACATGGGTTATAGACCCAATTTCAATTATGTTGTAATTTGAAATACATATCCAAATTCCATAATAGATTCAGTTCAGATGTGGAAGAGAAAAGATCCAGATTCAGATTTCAGATTCAAAACTAAGTACATGCTTAGTACTCAGTTTCAGATAAGTTCAAATTTAGAGTTTAGTAAAGATAGACTTAAGATAATTAATTCAAAACCTTCACATACTACATTATATAACAAGTCCTCACTAGAGAGTCCCGAGATGATTCAAAGGGTGCATTGCGCCATACACTGAGGGTGTCACAGAGGGCATGTTATGCCAACAGAGGGTGTGTTGCACCATAGAGGATACTTCGGTGTCAAATGAGGGTGCATTGCACCATAGAGGACACATCGGTGTCAACAGAGGGAACGTTGTTCCAACAGAGGGTGTGTTGCACCATGAAGGACACTTTGGTGTCACAAAGGAGGACTTATTGTATAATGGTGGCCACAAATAGATAAAAATCATAAGTAAAAGATATTTAAGATTAGAGCATGTCTGTAATCTCATCCACAAGTGTGATGAGAGGAATTCAGATAAGATATTTATGATCTAGACACTTTGGCTTAGGCCATGAGACCCAGAGTATAGGTTTCCAAAAAAGATAGAGTAGAAAATAAGAGTTTAAGAAATGAGAGATAATATGTTTCTATATTAAATTAGAGCTAAATGTTCGTTTCATATTTATGATGTTCAAGAATCTTTTTTAATATTTTAGTTCTTTAGCAATGTATATTTTAGAATACTCATGTCACTTACTCTAACGACTGTTTTTCCCAATGTATGGTTGAGGACGTGATGTCCACATGTTTTGGAGCAGCTAAGGATTAAAGGAACAAGTAAATGTCTAGGAGATTTTCAATCTTGCCTAGTGGGGTGCCATCTACTGAGACGATCCAGAGTTTAGACATCTTTTTATGTATAGTCTTCTTATTAGAGTATATTGGATGACTTTTTTTTCTTTGTCAAAACTATGTATGAATCAATTTTCCAGTTACACAAACTATTTCATTTATTGTAATTGCATTGGTAATCATGTTTGTGACACTCCCAGATGAAAAAAAAAATTTGCTTCCGCTCATGTGATATGAAAATCTGGGTGTTACAATATGGTATCAAAGCAATTTGGTAAATGGCCACTAGGCAAACATGATTCTCATAGTCACCCTAGAGTGAAGAGATAAGAGATTAGAGTTTAGGGATAGATTTCCATAGAAAGATACAATGACCTAGAATGACCAATAGTTTTCACCTTAGAAGAAATAGAGATGTCTGAGAGGGATGATTATATTCTAGGTCTCATGTTTCAACCTAACCCTAACTAATGATGTTGCTTCTCCATTCTCAATGGTTATGGCCAGCCAATTGAGAACTGAAGAGGAATGTCATAAGAACTAGATATTGATGCATCTCTCATTTCTTACTAGTCTGTGTGGTATGGGACACATGTATTAGTAGGTTAATAAGAGATAGCATGTCAGGATCCTACATATCTGGGTATGTGCCTGATCACCACATATCTAGGAATGTTGGAGTTACCTGAAGAACCCAAGGTTAGATATTCATGTGCAACTAATGTTTGAAATTCATGACAAGGTTAAGTTAGATGCCCTAAGTGTAGAGACCAGTTTAGCTTCATAGACCTTAAGTATGAGTTGATAAATAGACCAAGGTAACAAATAATGCTCACATAAATATTTTATGAAATACATTACATATCTTTTTGCATACAAAAATTTGAACATAAGTGTACCTTAATATGATGAAGAGGTAAATAGAACCCTAAGGTGGGTAGCAGCCTAGAGAAATTTCGAGGAAGAAATTCCCAAAAAGGTGGGTAGTATTGTCACACCCTAATCTTTGGAACCTAGAAAGTACATGATTAAGTTATTGATAAATCAAGTAAGAGGTAGAAGAATTAGTGACTCAGAAATTAGGACTTGTGCAACCAAGATGGCTATTATCTTGTAGTTCTATAAGGTTTAATATGTGAGAGTGCATCTGATAATAGGATTCATAATATGATCACTTTTTCTGCCTATACGAGGAGGATCTTGCTTGACAATCCCATTAGCGTTGGATTTAAACAAGTATCCCGTGCCATTAGGACTTCCTAGTCAGGATAGTATACATATGGAGCCGCTCTTGGACCCTCGACACCAATGCAATAAACTAAGGGTTCATCAAGTGTTAATGGGATAGAGTAGCGCCTAAGGATTTTAGTATCCGGATCTTGAAAGACCTTGACCCTATATAAAGGAATAGATGGTTGAGAATGTATTGAGGAAATTAGGTCTAGCGTCATCTTTGTAGAGGCTCCCCACATTGTACTATTCGATGGCAAAGCACCGAAGGACAGTGGCACCCAACACTTGGCTGTGATTGTCGTGGGAGGATCGAACCACCAAGACAGCCTCTTGGCACATGCACAATGGCCAGGGCAAACGAGGGTGAGGCTGCATCGAGGTGAAGGTCTATCCTTCGAGTAGTCTCTGACGTCCAGGAAAAAGGTGTGTCACCAAACCACCTGGGTGGCTTCCCTGTCCTTGCCATGAGAAACAGGGGAGACAATCGCCCTATCAGCTATGCAGGTGAGATCCTATTGGGTCACGCCCATATTCCATGGTGGTGTATGCGCCATTGTCAATAGAGGATCAAGGTCGACGTAGATCATATAGGGTGGCTGGATCGGTCCATTGTCAAAATCACTGAAGAGGAGGCTATCAGGTGATGCCCTATCCTCATGACAGCATGACAGGTAGTAGAGTAGCAAAGATAGAAGGAAATAGGGAAGAAACAAGGATATCAATGACTACAAGAGGGGACCTAGTTGTTATGATGTGATACTTGTGCGAGAGGAAGAGAAGCCTTCTCATCGAGGGACTTGCGACGGCCAAGAAATGAGCAAGGGCGGCCAGAGAACACCTCCACCTCCACTGCCCTATTTTCACAGTGCAACAGGGGAGCGTAGTGCCTATATCGCACAGAGAAGAGAGAAGGGAAGGAGCTCCACTATCTCGGCCCTTTGGATCCCAAATTAATGGCTGGGGTTGATCCAAGCTGAGGAATTTTCGAAAATTCATATCTTGACGTATAGAGCTCAGTTTTTAGCAAACAAGATACCTACAAAAAGCTCATGATGAGTACTATCACATACAAATACTTACATATTATGATTTTGATGTCTGATATTGATTAAATATAGTGTATTCAAAACTATATGATTTTTATGTTTGGTCAATTAAAAATGGTAAATACCTTTAGAAATTCATACAAATTTTATTGAATGCATATTTTGATATGTTTAACATTACTTCAGAGCTTGATCTTTCATATATGAAGTTCTAATGAGAATTTTAATGTAAACCCTAATAAGGGTATTTTGGGTATTTCACCCATGATATGATTTTTAAATGACCTGATATTTTAATACATGATCATTCCTACATTATATGAATACTTTTCTATAGATTTGATGAAGTTTCTTGTGCTATTACTTTAGTATTTTGTTTTAGATGAGTAGTCGTTATGAAAGAATTATAAATGATTATCCTGACACAATAAGTGATATATGTATGGCTAATTATGTCCGATATTAGTAAAGTTGTGGTATTCTACTTTGATTTCCTAATTGAGTCAATAAGTTTAGAATATGTAACTATGTTTGATAATTGTTCTCATTATATGAAGTATATGTTCATATTAGTGCATAAGACAATTTATGTCTTATTTGAGTATAAAGATAATATTTATTATATAGTATGAGTTTTATTTTATTTCAATGCCAAGATTATATGGTGATATTAGGTTATGTTTAGTCTAAATAAGAACCCTAAGTTGGTATATAAAGTTAGGATGATGGGGTTTTGAGATTTATAAATAGAAAGAGGGAATATAGGCTTGGACTGATAAAACTATGATGATATCCTGGTTATTAAAGTTATGGAACTTAGAATCGAGACTTCCTTATCGATGCCATCTGTACAAGAGGTAAGTGGTCCATGCCCATGAGTACTCATGTTTTAAGTTTAGTATGTTTACATGTCTCCTGATAAGACTTTTATAATTTATATGGTTCAATGTTCTAAGATTTTAATGCAAATAAGAATATTCTCATAACTCTATCATTATGCAAGTTTAGATATCCAAAACCTCAAATAGAGACATGTTGCTCAAATTAGTTGTGACCCATGGACCAAGTCCATGAGTAAGTTAAAGAATCATGTTCCTACAATATTTCTTAGAAATGTTCAAAATTAATGAATAAGATTGTAAGATAAGATATGCAAGTAATGTAGCTATACTTAGTTGGTGATTTGTGATAGTTTTGTATTGAGAATTGAAGTACACATATGTTTTCAGGATTTCTCATATTTATAGGCATAACTATGTACTACGATTTCAAGGAGAAACATGCCATTAAGATTTCATGCATATGTATAGATATAACAACTAGATTCCTTAGAATGAATAATATCTAGAATTTAGTTACAATATAAGAATATGAATCTCAGAATATTAAGTCTGGGGCTACTTTTAGAATAAAGGTACTTTTGGGATCACAATGTATTATAAAAATGAGTTCATGATGTCAGTAAAAGATAATGACACATTAAGTTATGATTAGGTTGCAATGCAATATTTTATAATATTTCTATTTTTATAATTAAGGTTTAATATGTAAGTTCGTATGCAAAGTTTTAGGGTAACATCATATCTTATAAGAAGGATTGAACCATCTTGTCAGAACTGATATTTTTAGATATGTTGTACTTATGATACTTTCACAAGCTTGACTTAAGATAACTTGTATACTTAGTAAGTCTATATTCATGTCAGATCCTTTCTCATAATACATTAGACTCATTTATGATATAATTGGTATAATAAAGTAATCTTACCAAATAAGAGTTTCAGAACAAAGTTTACCCAGATAATGAGATACATGTTCACATCCAGCAATGAATTCAGTTAGAACTTAAAAATAAGAGATTTAGATTTAGACTTAGACTACTCACTGTGTGAGTAGCCAAATTTTGAATGAAGATACATGACATGGGTTATATACCCAATTTCAATTATGTTGTAATTTGAAATACATATCCAAATTCCATAATAGATTCAGTTCAGATGTGGAAGAGAAAAGATCCAGATTCAGATTTCAGATTCAAAACTAAGTACATGCTTAGTACTCAGTTTCAGATAAGTTTAGATTTAGAGTTTAGTAAAGATAGACTTAAGATAATTAATTCAAAACCTTCACATAATACATTATATAATAAGTACTCACCAGAGAGTCCTGGGACGATTCAGAGGGCGCGTTGCGCCAGACACTACGGGTGTCACAGAGGGCATGTTGTGCCAACAGAGGGTGTGTTGCACCATAGAGGACACTTCAGTGTCAACAGAGGGTGCATTGCACTGTAGAGGACACTTCAGTGTCAACAGAGGGCACGTTGTGCCAACAGAGGGTGTGTTGCACCATAGAGAACACTTTGGTGTCGCAGAGGAGGACTTATTGTATAAGTCGCAGAGGAGGACTTATTGTATAATGGTGGCCACAAATAGATAAAAATCATTAGTAAAAGATATTTAAGATTAGAGCATGTCTGTAATCTCATCCACGAGTGTGATGAGAGGAATTCATATAAGATATTTATGATCGAGACACTTTGGCGTAGGCCATGAGACCCAAAGTATAGGTCTCCGGAAAAGATAGAGTAGAAAATAAGAGTTTAAGAAATGAGAGATAATATGTTTCTAGATTCAATCAGAGCTAAATGTTCATTTCATATTTATGATGTTCAAGAATCTTTTGTAATATTTCATTTCTTTAGCAATGTATATTTTAGAATACTCATGCCACTTACTCTAACGACTATTTTTCCCAATGTATGGTTGGGGACGGGATGTCTGCAGGTTTTGGAGCAACTAAGGATTAAAGGAACAAGTAAATGTCTAGGAGATTTTCAAGTTTGCCTAGTGGGGTGCCATCTACCGAGACGATCCAGAGTTTAGACATCTTTTTATGTATAGTCTTCTTATTAGAGTATATTGGATGACTTGTTTTTCTTTGTCAAAACTATGTATGAATCAATTTTCCAGTTATGCAAAGTGTTTCATTTACTGTAATTGCATTGGTAATCATGTTTGTGACACTCCCAGATGAAAAGAAAAAAAATTACTTCCACTCATGTGATATGAAAATATGGGTGTTACAATTCCCCTAAGCATCATTCTCTCTCCCATGATGCTAAGGCACAAAAGTCACAACCTACATTGACAAATTGAAAGATTAACCCTTAACATGGGTAAATTGCAAATTGGTCCAAAACAAGCATAACTTGCTCAAACATCAACCAAATAGGACCTAACTGAAAACATAAATTTCTCGCATGTAATTAAGGTGCATCATATGATCAGATTAAGGATAAATCATCCTATCAAGCAAAGAAAGTATTATCAAGAACTAATCTAAGTTAGGGGTCTTACAGTACCATCATCAAACATGTTTAAGCAATGATTAATCTAATCAAGCATGTATCATACACGTCAACCCTAGTTTACCAATTAATATCATATGCGGTCATAACATCATATGTGATATATATATAATAAATACAAAAACATATGTCTCACTAAAAATCTATTGTCATAGATGTCATTGTCAATTAATTTACTTGAATTCTAAAAAATACTTTAATGCTAAAAAATGGTGAAAACATGGTCACACAACATTTCCTAGATTAATCCATACGTTCTAATGATCATCATGGTTATTTCATTCGGATTTGAATACTAGTCAATAGTTGATAACATGGTCACAAAACATTGGATAGACTAATTCCATACATTCTCACTATCATTGTGGCTAATTAATGGTTTTAAAATACTCATACATGGTGGAAAACATGGTCACACAATGTTGTCTAGATTAATTGTGTATATTCTCACGGTCATCATTGCTAATTAATGGATTTAAATGCTACGAAATGGTTGATAATATGGTCACACAATGTTTTGTAGATTAATATCATACATGTCTCACATCCTACCATTCTCATTCATCTTCCTTTCATACCTACAAACTATGGAATGAGAGAGAATCTAGAGACAAGGGACTGTTGACCTCTATATTAATTTCCACTTTATAACCCTACCACTTACTCAACAACATGAGAACTAAGATCTTCAATTTTGGCTCTGAAATATTTCATGCTTCCTTGTTTGACGTGCATGATGGGTATGATGTTGAATTAAAAAAGGTCGTATGACTAGTCATCTCGTCCTTTGACATAAAATGTCCAAATTCACTGACAACCTTCTCGACATGACTTTTAGTCTAGTTTCAGTGTATTAATCACCCGTGATGCACCCCTATTCTTTTCCGCATGTCTTTCACACCTTCTGTTTTTCTCTATGATTGGTTTTAAACTAAAGACATACAACCTAAAACCATGATCACTGAAAGGCCTCTCAAGTAGATCTGTAACCTCAAAACCTTGTCATACAGATCCTACATATCTCGATGAAGCTTTATAAAGCTTTAGCTTTGACCATTTATCCTCAAGTAAAGTTTTAAAATTTTGAACTGCCTTCCCCTATTTCACACATTTTCTTTCCATGTTCTTAGGATATGACTATCCTTTAACTATCAGGATTGTTCCTTCAACTTTTTTGACTTATGAAGAATCAATTGGTGGTATTATCCTTTACACTTTCATCTGGTTTGTGAGTTTCCCTCCTAGCATCATCCGCCCATGACCTTTTTCACTGTGGATGTTCTTGTACACCTCAAAATATTACTCTCTATTTGAATTTTTTGTTACATGAGGAACACACCTAAATCACTTATGTTTCAAGATCAGCCATGTTTCCCTATGTTTTAATTATCACATTCTTCAATATTGCTCCTTGCACTGGAGCCAAAAAGAAGAATCCCAATGCATGCTTTATACCTTTTTGCCTTATTGGATCAATAATAAATTTTTCTTGCATGGGTAAATGTGTTATTTCAAAGTGCACTCTGATTCAATACTACACTAATTTCATCCTATGTAAAATAAAATATTACCCTCAATTATTCAATCTCGATGTAACATGCACCTTAGTGTTATGGTAATTTTTCATGTTATTTATTAGAACATACTATTTTATTTTCCTTGCCACTTATTCATATTCCTAAATTCTGATTGGTGTAGATTTATAATACATAATATATACAATCACCTCAGAAATATATGAGAAAATATGCATTAAAAAGATTGTTGAACAAGAATTCATATTATCATATTTTAGGAACTGATTTCAACATCTACACTCTTCCTTTGATAGTGATTAAAAATAGGGTTTTAGACAATATGCTAAATATAAATAAAAAAACAAATTAGTATTACATATGTCTAAGGCATACAAAGAAAGGAAGGTTAAACGAGGTGTTTGAACCTTATCTTGGACATATAGTTGGTTCATGGATATGTTAGGACTAGATAATAGATATGTGCAATCTCTGTTTAAATTGTTGCATTCATATCAAAATGTACCAATTTTCCAATAATGAGGCATATTTATGATGTTACTTATTTTTTATCCAAAATTCAATTCCATTCCTTATGAATTACAATGATTTATCATATTTTGAAAGCTTTAATGTTCCTATTTCATTCGTATAATGTCCTCCTTCCATATAAATTGATTATATGATTGTGATTGATCACTGGATATGTGTCTTGACACCCTATTATGCATGTTGGTATTAGACTAAATTAACTATTGTAGTTTCTTATGCATAACCATATTTTTAAGGAAATGCTTATCCTTCTGTGGTGTGCTATTACACCATTACTATATATGCCAGTGTGTTACTCTGCCAAGGGTGTGTCATTCCACCCATCCCTATTATAGGTTAATGATAAATGATGTATTGGCCCAACCATCTTTTTATATATTTTATCAGCATGCAATTATTTTATGTTTTAAAATTATGGATTAACTAAGTGGAAGCCTCTTTATATTTGTTATTGTTCTTATGTGCAAACGTGTTATTTTCTTTTTAAATTTTTATTGAACTTACCTACATGATGAAAGCCCCCTTTGATGGAAACCCCTTCTTTTATACCCAACTACCATGTATTGTCCAAATGTTTTATTTATGAACATACTTAGTAGTTTCTAACACATACATTTTTTTTGTTCTTCCTATGTTGGATATTGTTCCCAAATGACTCATTTGTAGTTTCTAGAGGTGATGACTTGTGTAGATGTTGAACTTAGAATATGGACTCTGAAGGATAGCTTGGCATAACCATGTTTCTCTCTCCATAGTTCCTATGTGATATGTATATGTACCCTTATCCTTTTCTAATTACCACCCTCTATGGGAGTAACTATGCAATGAGAACATTGCTGAAATAGTAGAACTTTTTGTTGCTTTGAATGACTGTGTTATAAATATCATACTTGAAAATTAATTTTTATCTTTTCCATCATACATATGAATGTGTTTGGAATGTATGATTTTATTTTCAATTTAATATATATGTATATTCATAATAAAAGTAGAATAAGACAATTCATTTCATTTATGATTAAGTCAAAACACTACTAGTAGTTGCATAAATAAAACACTAAGTAAGGAGTGGATCCCCTCCTAGATCATACTTTCTAAAGCATGGTATAAGGGCATGAACTGTCAGTCAATTTAACTATTTCAAGTTTCTCAATTGTTCCTATATATACCTTAATAAGGCAGATAGATGACCCCATATAGGTTGTTCATGTGCCTATTTTTGAGTTGGGTTTCAATCCCTATATAATTTGGTAACTACCACTCCCCATATACCTTCTTGGTTGAAACTTATTTTTAGCAATTCTAATAACCCTTACCTTCACAAGCGTGCTGGAAAATTATCCTACATACAAGTTGGATCTTATAATTATTAGTTGGTCCAACCACTAAAGAGTGTACATTACTATGAATACTCATAGATAGGATCAATCCTAGTTCCTGCATTAAACCTTCTTCTTTGTTGTCTTTCAAGTGTGCATTGACTATGTCCACTTTGTGAATTGAGCACCCACGATAATAAACATTGAAATTCAAGTTAATTTCTAGAGTTATGATGTTTCATTTTATTAACTTATAACTAAACAAACTATGTAAGGTTAAGTAGGTCATGCCTACAACATGGTGTTGCTTCTAGTTGTGCCCAAATATATCTTTATAGATGTTTGGTAGGAGTTGACATCATTAGGATATTTTGTTCCCCCTCACATGCTATAAGTGAAGAGATGTTTTAGTATGCCTTCTATATGTTTGAGAAATTAGACTATCATGGTGGTATGAATTAATGGGAAAATTGTGGCATACTTCGGCTTGATGGAAAATTGTTGACTTGGTTCATGTGTTGATTAGGTGCCATTTGGTTTTACAACACAAAGCTTTCATCATTAAACTTGCTTTTGTTATTATATTGTGTACAAAAAGAATATCTTTCGAGATTTCATTGATGGTTTCATGAAGCAAGTCACCACCATATGAATTTATTATGTGGTAAGTAACCCCTCAGAGAAGAACCCTATGACTAGTAAGTAGACATTGAAACCCAAGACATAAGTGGGGAGCAATGAGTAATAAGATGTTTTGGATATATGTGACTTGTCATATCTACCCCATTAGTGGTAAACTGGGTTATACATTAACCCTCTAATGGTAATGTCCTGCACCTTTGTACTTTAGGAGAATTATCTAAACTAAAATAATAAATGAACTAAGTAACCCTTATATGAATTCTCAATTAATGTACAACAAGTATAGTTATTTTGTAAATTAGAATCAAACCTTTCTAAACTAGATACAAGAAACAATAATTGGATAAGCTATGCAATAATTTGTACCTATAATGTAAGGGAAATTTCTATTCTAGGTTAACTCAATTGGTTGACGGTATATTGAGGGTATATAAGTAGGTAAAAACTTAACATGTTCAAAACTTGTTCTTTATGAATTTTTTGACAGACTTGTTATAAAGTTATTAGTGTGGATTACATTAACTAGAAAACTAAGTGAAATATTGTAGAAAATGATAAATACTATGAATTTATATCTTGGTCCTACATCATAATAAATAGAGTATGGTAATATCTTAGTAGTATCCTCTTGATTCATGTACAAAATACAAAGATAATGGATATGAATCTTAAGGATCAAACTCAAAATTTATAAGTAGATACCTTGGGACACCCACAATGATAATATAGGGTCTGAAGTAGAAAATGGGGTCAAACACATGGAGAAGGGTGACAAGCCATCAAGACCATAAGTTGATTCAAAGGGTAATCATGTGTTCCTTACATAACAATGTGACAAGTAAATATGAACAAAAGTAAGCAAAGTGAATAAAGCTAAGTTAACCAGTACCAAACAAGCAATGGTTTTTTTTAATGTTATGATATGTTGGGTAGAACTTGGATCTAGATTGCACTCACCAAAATGCAAACACACATACATTCTATATAGCCTTAGCATAGTTTACAAGAAAGAATTATTTGTGTCTATTCTCTTATCTCTTGATCTCAGGTTAGATGTAGATCATATTTGTATCTCTCTCCCAAAATGATAAACAAAAAATCAAAATATGCAACCATATGAGCGTTATATCTTATGATCCAACACTTTCAGCAATAAGTACTCCTTAACCTCAAATATAATCTAATTTTGCTCCCTTGAGTCATGTGAAGTCAATCATCACGAGATGGCACCTATGCATACAAGTGATACATTCATGAATAAGAGGAAGTAGATAAACATTTATAAGCATATATACATTTGAGGGAATACAAATATTTACATGATTGGGAGGTCTTGGTGACTACCCCCAACCCAGATTAATTACTACATCCATTCATGTTAACAAGTGGAATGTCTACTTTACATGTGAAAAGGTCCATAGATGAAGAAAAATAGGGGATGAACATAAAATAGAGTAAGGAAGATGGCGATGCCAAAACAAAATAGTATTTGTTGGATACTTAATGTCGATGTAGACTTCCTCTCTAGTGTCGATGGAGATGACAGTGGTGCGGAGTAATTATCTGACCTTCCTTCTCTCGATATCGAGTCATAGTTGTCTCCCGGTGATGTGAAGGGATGGGACTTAACTTATGTACTTGTCTTCGATGAAGATCTATGGACTCACCCCAATTTGAGTGTAAAGAGTGTGAGATCACCCCTTTACTAAATTTGGTAAACATAACACCATTGGAAAGCAGCGGAATAATAAAATTTTGACTATATTCAATTTAAATAAAGTGTACATAAAAATTTCCCCAATATGGGTGTACATGCTTTATACAAAAAGAGGATCTAAGTAGAGGGAAACTAGACTACTCCACTTTTGTCTCCAAGAAACACATCCATCAGCCAAGTCCATGCTAAAGCTACGATCTTCATGCCATATCAAACACCTTGCTCCACATCTGGGTGGTTGGGAAGGCACCCAGCAAAAAGGGAAGGAAAAATAAAAGTATGTATCACTAAACTATTCTAAGACAGTAAGATAAGAAAAGTATGTAAAAGCAGGCTAGTGTTCATCATAAGATGAGACATCAAGAGTATGAGGCTTTAATTAAGGAAACTTCTCAATAACAAAAGTAAATAAAGGATTTGCATGTAAATTAATATGTCTACCTAACTAAGTATGGTTGAGGCACCTACCGGACTCTAACCTTAGGTAAGGGGAGAATAAGACATTCCCAGTCACCTATAATATATTATGGGGAGAATTATAAACGTTCCCCTAGGGAGATTATATACATGCCCTCTGTGGGTGGTTGTACATAAGTACCACTACTTTACAATTAAATAGAACATTTAATTACATGCTAGCAAAGAGTTATGGAAAGATTAATCAAAAGATTTAAATAACATGGCAGTGGGGTATGAAAAACCCAAACAAGATAATTCTACAACTAATTTTGAGGTAATAAACAATTTAGGTTTCAAGAATCAAGAATTAGTTCAGATTAAGCCTCATTAGGGAATATGGGTATTGGTATAAAATTTTCCCAACTAAAGGGGGTAGATGCACATACCTTATTCTTTAGAATCCTAGAATCACTTTTCATAACTTTTACACGATATCGGATCCACTTTCCCTAATATGATCATCATATTTATGTACTAGATATATGTATATTCATTAAAGGATTAAAACCTCAAAACCATTGACTTTTTCCACAAATGATCAATTTAGACTCTAAAAATCTCACTACTGTCTTAGTTAGGATTTTATGATCAAAATAACATATATATTTGTATATTTTGAAGATATAGATTTTTCAGGTTATTTTTGGTGATTTTTAGTTAATTAAATCAACTCGAAAAATACATATTCAAAAATATCAGAATCAAACCACAAAAACATTTTTAATGGGTAGATCTCGTTCTACCAATTTCAAAACACTATTTGTTTTTAATTTTTGACAACTGGATTAATTTATAGAAATTATTTTACTGGGGCCAATCATAGCCTGCCACGTAGGCAAAGCATGAGGGAGAGAGAGCCAGCGAGAGAGAGCAGGGGGTGGACCCGCGTCTCTGTGGCTTGGCCCCTCACTGCCGATGTGGGCTGTGGTCCACGCCTGGTCAAAGGCGGGACAAGGAGGAAAAAGGAAAGGATGCCACTGGTGCTGACAGAGAAAGAGGAAGGAGGAGCTAAGGGCAAAGGGGTAAAACTGAAAAAAAATAAAAAATAAAAACACTGCTGGTCATCTTCTCCACCCGATGACATGAATAGTGCCGCAAGCTGCTGCTTGCTAGATTTTTAGGCAAAAATGCTATACTAAACCAAATACTAAGTTTAGATATGCAAATGAAAGCCAAAGACAATACGAATCTAACAATAACTTGTATTTGAACGGAGGCAAGGAGAGAAAAACTTGAGGGGTGCCGTAAGACCTGAGGCAATGGCGGCTACATGAAGGTCAAGACGTCCACAAAACTCAAAATTGAAAGTACGGATGAGTTGCTAATGTGCCGGAGGACCTAGAGGCATGATTATATATAGGCAAGGAGGCCTATGTTAGGGTTTAGCTAGGTGAGGGTAGAGAGAGGCGGCGCATGAGTTGGGCGTTTCTCGAATCTTTGTCAAAACACAAAAATTTTGGAATAGAGTGGTGCGGAATCTTGTGAGGAACTCGTAGAGCCAAAAATCATTGAATTACATCGAGTATATATCGAGATATATGGATTTGAATTCTTAGAAAGCAAGCAACCAGCTTCCTTTTCGGTTGGAGGAAGAAGACAATCCACAGACCCTCCGATCGTGATCCAACGGTCAAAAATCATCGCCATATAACAGCTCATTCCTATTCAAAATCAATTAAAGGACATTTACATTTAAATGTTTTTCTCTCTCCTCATTTGGAGGCCCAAACGTTAACCAAAAATTACCAAACTTTATATTCTGACTGATTTTGATGCTTAAAATCCAAATATAAAATTAGTTTTGCCTTTTGAGAATCTTTAATATGTTAAAAAATTCAAAAAACATTTTCTCTTTCCTCATTTATATATGACTCTATGATTATCCAAAAATTATAAAACTTCACCCATAACTAATATTAAGTATGGTGAATACGAATTTGTCATTATTTCAACAGTTGTTTATTATTTTAAATAATGAGTTGAAAGTTTTGTACACTTTCTCTCTCCTTAATTTATCGTCTCATCAAATATTTTCTAAATTGATTCAAAATTCATCCAAAGTTCTATTTTAACATGTAGAACCTGAATTTGACATTAATTAATTTTTTTCAACATATATTTAATATTTTGGTCTTTAAGTCATTTTCTCTCTCCTGAATAAAATAAAATATTAAACATTTGCCAAATTAAATACAAATTCACACATAGACACATTTTGATATATAAGTTATGAATTCGAAGTTATTTTTCCAATTTGAGGACATTAGATATTTTATTTCACCTTATTGGCTTATTCCCCATTATCTTGTAATAAATGCTTATATATATTTATTTTTATCCAAATTAGATGATACTTGGCCATTAAGTATATTTTAAGTCAAGAAAATGAATTTTCATATCAAATTATCTCTTGGTTTCCTATTTGGGATTTTTGGAACAATATATTCCTCATTATCTCCTTTTATCCATTATATCCCATATTATTTCCAATTATTACATTTATCATCTCCTTTATGTATATTTCGAGATTTCCTTTCTTTTTCATATTCTAAAAAGGACTAGAAAGTTCTAGGATGAAATATTTTATTATCTTTATTATTTAAGTGGACATTTTGCATATTAAACCCATTTCTAATCTTTCACTGAGGTATTTGTGCATAAACCCAAATATTGAAATAAAAGGTGAACAAATGTTCATTAAACCATCATATTGTCCACAAATTAAACAGAAAGGCCAAAGAGGATAGAAATGAAAGGAAAAGATGGAAAAGAGGACCAAAAGGCAAAATGCCCAGAATTCAGTATGTTACATTGAGAGTACTTTGTGGTGGTGGAAGTAGAGATGCCATGTTTCAAATTCATGGGTCCCTTTTATAGGAAATGGTGAAACACTTGAGGCACCTAAGTATAGGGGCTTTAAGGTGCACCCAAACCCTAGGGTCACATTCCTCAGGGTGTGCTCTTAAATAATGTTAAGGCGGTGGATTTCGTGGTATGTCCATTAGTTGATGAATGTTTGTAACATCGTCAGTTCATGGAGGTAGAATTCTCATCGATCTCAGAACCGAGTATCCATCAACTGATGCAAGATGACATTCCATCGATTGATGAAGTTTTGGGGTCATTAGTTAACATTGTAGTTAATTAATTAGTAGAGGAGGAATGCAATTTATTTGTTGATGACTTCATCTAGTCATTGTTTGATGAAGACAAAAAACCATCAATTAATGACTCTATCTTGTCATCAATTGATGGAGATAGGAAAACTTTCAATTGATGGTATGTTGATCTATCATCAATTGATGATTGATGAACTGTAGGATCATAGATATGCAATAATGGCAGAATCTTCAATTTTTTGTGTTTTCTTCTTCATTAGTTGGTGATATAAAACATCTCATTGGTTTCCAACAAATGGTACTCCAGTTTTATGAAGTCAATTACTTCCTACCTTGTAGCCACCCATTGTCAACTGATGGAATGCATAATTAAATAATTATTTTAGGATTTTCCTAAAAAGCAAGTAAAGTAATTACAACTTGATAATGGCATATAATGCAAAGAAAATGGTGTTTGACATGCTAAACATAGAATAGTGGAGGAAATGAATCGTAAAAGAGGCATATAACATCAAAATATGGGATGTTATCAACCCCCCTAAGAATCAAGATTATACTCAGGATAAATAAATAGGATTAAAGTATAAGGCAAAGAATTAGGGTTTTAGCTAGATCAATAAAGTTTAATATAACCATGATTCTATGTAAGATCTATATTAAGATAATTTCTAGTTGTGTAATTTATGTATTGTCCCTAGAATTTTACCAAAGAACATGGAGTGATATGATCTTTCATATGTTACTTCCCATTCTCACAGTTTGGGTTTTCCTCTTTGAAATCCACTCAAATTCCTCTTATACTGATTATACATTCCACATTCCTCATAACGGTATATTTCACTCCCAACATTTATTTTCTTAGATATGGAAAGTAGTGCAAGTATAGGTTGAAGCTGAGGTGTAGCTTTTGCTTATCCGGGTTGCTCAAACAAGGGTTCATTTAGCGGGAAATTGGATCATGCAGTCCAAGCCAATTTGTTTTAAATAAGTGACTTCACATCCAATCTACTACTATCCCAGATTTCCTAGGCTTTAGTGAACACCATTCAAATACAAGGGTTCATTCTATCAAGCTTCTAGGTTATACTATCGGTCTTTATGTATTTGCATTCATGAGCACATATATACACCTATTGCACAACACCCATGGTTCCTAGCATGGCACAACTCTCATGTTTTTATTTTTGTTCGTGCTTTATTCTCTCTCTTTTAGACTGATTGGGGTTTTTTATGCTTCAGGGGTTAGTTTTGGGGTGCCAAGCCTCTTTATATCCATTTTTGGATTTAAACAACCAGAATGGGATAGATTTTCCCTTGGTATGATACTTGTGCACTTCTAGCAATTACTTGTGGCTTTAATGATCACTTGGAGGTTTACTCATACTAAGATATGCCTTGTTCTCTAGTAAATTTATACTGATTTAGAAAAAAAATTCTTCAACATGCAACATCTTAAGATAGAGAGTACATAATAAATACTTCAAAAGTAATAGAGATATATTTCCTAGATTAGTTACTTGATACATTATGATCACAAAAAAATAGATTGAAGAAGGCTAAACATGGTTTAAATGTGAAGATAACATCTAGAAAATTAGGTCAAAACTTGCCTAATGTCAAAACTCTATCCTCCATTAGGTAAGCATTTCGTCAAATAAATGTTAAAGCATAAAATAGAATCTAACATATGATACTAAAATTTATAGAACCTTTAAAATTGTTCTAAATTTTATATGCAGATAATTTGGTATAAAAGGAATGAGGAATGAAAGTGTACCTACCTTACCTATTTACACTCTAGAATCTTATTATTCACTCTATCCTTAGAGTGTCAATGGAAGAGTTTAAATGTGAACATGCAAGGTTTAGACCTAATCATGCCGTCTCTCATTTTTCCAATGGGATAACAACAATCAAACATCAAATATTCCTTGTAGGTGGTGGTAGTAATCATCTTAAAATTCTTCAAACCTCATGTCTAGGTCAACTAAAGCATGCATCTGTAATAATATGTGGAAAATTGACATGATGTTTACTGCATTAGAACATTCACTAGGGGAAAATCACTAGAGTTTACCTAAATAAGTACAATAATCACCACCTGCAAGCGGACAGATCTTATTGTAGTATAGTTCAGGATCATACCCAAAGGGCAATATATTTTAAAAAGTAATATGGTCAAAGTAACCATGCAAGAACTAGTATTTAACACAAGATTAGATTGGTTGTTTATTAAACTAAGATTTTATATAATGACAGGGGCGGAGTTATAGGATTGATAAATTACTAGATGGGAACACTAGGGTGGAATGGGTTTTGCCATTGTTGCCTATCGTTCACTTTCTCACTGCGTCATATTAAGCATGAACATGCATACATTCAGGTCGGCAAAATCCCTCTTTCAGAGTTAGGATTTAAACCTAGACAAACATCAATCTATGTTCATCATCATGTTATCTATAAATTATACATCTATCGTCCCAAAAAATACCTATCCAAAATTCTCATCAAGGGTTTAACTTGAATCAATCTATATCCTAGATCATGGGTTTGAAGTTCTCTAAACCTGAGATCATATTTACATATAGTCTTGATTCTTAGGAAAGAATAAGAACATAAAATGATTGATTCAAAGCATATATTGGTCCATGCAATAGTAGATGTAGTAAGGAAAGCACAATCGGGTAGCGAGGCTACTCCCCGCACCCTATCAAGAGGACTAGTTGCTCATGATAATAGTAAAAATGACAACTTTAGAAGAGAGGAAGAAATCCATGATCAAGGGAGAAGATGAAGCATTTTCCTGGTGCATCGAATCCTATCTTCAATCTAGGAATTGATGGCATTCAAGGCCACAACGGGGTCACCCTCAGACATTCATCAAAAGTGGATTTGGAGTGTCATTCTCCATCTTCAAAGTTGGATATTAACACTTTGAGGATGAAGCAAGGGTTGAATATGGTGGATCTTGTCATCCGATGGACATGGGTGCCGCGGGACAGACCCCTCTCGAGGTTGGACCTTGGTACCTTGGTAGTGATGGAGGAAGATGTACCTTTAGTTGACATTCATCAACTTATGGAGATGGTCAATGGTTGTTGAAGGTCAAAGGTGAGGAGCAAAACCAGTAGCCTTGTAGCACAAAAATGGTATATCCTCTTTCTTTATGTCTTCTCCTTTTATTTATAGGCATAGGGTAGGGTTTGGAACCCTTTCAGATGCCATGAAGTGAAGTATCTGACACCATGGAGGTGAAAATTTAGTAGTGTCATGAAGAAGATGGTGAGTCATTAGTTTGTTATCATTCCATCTTAGGTGAGGAGTTTTGTGGCATTTCAATTGAACCATTAGTAGCAAAACAACTACAAAATGACCATTGCAAGGGAGCAGAATAATCATCAGAAGGGAAGTGTAGTGGAAACTTCGGTTGGCGAACTAGATAGTTCATTAGTTGTTAGATGTTGGACTACCATTAGAAGAGATGAACAGAGGGACATTGAAAGGGAGTGCAGGACTTCCTTCAGAAGGACGAGTCAGGAAGACCATTAGAATGTGTGGCACAGGTCATTCCTACCATCGGAACGCATGGCACAAGTCAGCCATTTGTAGGAAAAGATTTGCTGACAACTGAAGGAATGGCAGAGTGGTGCAAACTGATGGTCATGCAGAAGCAAGCCCACCCCCGGGGGGGGGGGGGGGGACAATTAGAGTGATGGTGAAGTCGAAGGCCTACAATTATAGATCTTAACACGAAGGATATGTCAATCGATGGAGTGGCAGATCTATGAAATCTAATGGTCTAATGATGCACTGCAAATGAATGGAACTTCATCAATTGATGGAGGATCGATTCATTGAAAATATGGTCCGTTTTATTAAAAGTTTTTGGGACTACATGTCCTACACTCCATTCATGTAACGAATTTCAAACCTTCCATGAAAACTAGGAATTTGATTCAAAACCTTAAAATTTATCATAAAAGAAACAAAACCTAAATGCAAGCTAGTTCTAAGATAAAATGATGGAGATGAATGCAATTAGGCTGAAAATGTGACTAAAACTAGGATGAATATGCATCCATCAAACAACCCAAAGCTGAAACATTATTTATCTTCAAGTAACATAAAATATAAAATAGTCTCCAAATGAATATTTTCAACCCATGAGATTTCCTCACCTTCACACCATGATCATTTCTCTACAACCTGATATGGTCAAATAACCCAACTTCCTGAGACCAATAAACACATTTATACATGTCTTCATTTACAATTTTTCTTCCTAAAAATACTATCTCACCATTATTCCCTATACCAGGCACATCTAAGAGTTTTCATGACCATTCAGAGATCCCCATTGGGGTGCGTGAAAAGGACATCTAAATGAGATCTTCATTGTGTCTCTTGGTATAAAATGGAGAGAAGGGGGTTGCCAACAAAATATGAAAAACTGTCCTCTGTTCGACTTGAGATTGCTTTTATTTTTCCAAATACTTATATTTCAACATTTTTTTCTATTTTTGTGCACATTGGCATCTTTTCTTTTTGACGGTACACCCCTATTAGATAGAGAAGGGTAAGGAAGAAGTAAACATATTAGAGAGGGGGTGTGCCACCCTAAACTTGAAGTTTGGGAATTTTTATGGATTGTTATTTTATTTTTTATGTATGGAAGGTAAGAGTATGGAAGAAGTGTAGAAGAGTGTTCAGATCAATATACAAATTGATTTACAATTTAGTGCATTGTGTCGTTCTCCTAGTCCCACTATGCTCAAATAATGACATGATAAGGGAAAAGTGATAATTCAATGAATTTGTCTCACTAGTTAGTTAGAAGAACAATGTGTTTTCCCCCTCTCGGTTCCTAAAAAATTTGCCATCTTTTGCAAAGAAACATGATGTTTGAGTTCCTAGGCTAAACATGGTGATTTCTAGCCATTGGATGATTCAAGAAATTGGTCATTATGAGGTTTTTCTTTGAATAAGGGGGGTTATTGATGAAACATGCATGGATGCAAAAATAAAATTTTGAATCCAATCTGGTTAGGTAATGGAATTTTTTACTCTAAAAAGAAAACTTTTGAAAATTTTAAGCTAAATGCAATACATGTGGTATGCAATGATAAGATCAGAAGTTCAAAAAGATAGGCGTCGGCAGAGAGTAGAGTACACACCACCCACCCTCCACCCCAAACTTAGATACTTGCTCGTCCTTGATCAATCACTAAATTTAGAATGGAGGGTAACGACTATATTGATTGGGCCACAAGTTGTGGTCGCTCTCTGTTTAACAAAAGTCATTCACCTAGAATCAAAAATTTTAGAACATATGATCTTGTCTTGAGTTGCATTAAATAACTAAATGCAATATGAACTAAGATCTAAAAGCAAATAGAAATAAAAGTAACACTTAGGTTTCCTCCTGAGAGGCACCTTTGTTTAATGTAATTGCCTTGACGCCTGAAAATTGATCATGATATGTTGGAGGGAGAAATGTGAGTAGTTGTTTGGCCTCCATATCAAAAATAGTGAACAAACATTTGAGTTGTTGGTCATTGACTGTGAATTCTACAGTCTTCTCGCTCTAAACGATAACAACTCCATGAGAGAAAATGTACTTGATGATGAATGGACTCGACCATCCAGTCTTGAGCTTTCCTATAAAGAGGTAGAGATGAGAGTAATGTAGCTATACTTGGTCTTCAACTCACAGATCTTTCCTCTTCAGTCACCCATCATGCCACATCTTTGTACACTCCTTGTAGATGTATGCATTTTCATAAACAATCAGCCATAACTCTTTGAGCTCTTATAGTTGAAGTAGATAGTTCTCTTTTGCCTCACGAAGGTCGAAGTTGAGCTGATTGAGAGCCCATTAAGATTTGTGTTCAAGGTACACTGGTAAATGACAAGACCTCCCATAGATGAGGTAGAATGGTGTACTTTTAATAGGTGTCTTGTAGGTAGTTTTGTATGACTAGAGTGTGTAGTTCAGCTTTTTATCCCAATCTTACCTTGTCTTGCTAACTTTCTTGTCCAAAATATTTTGATATGATGGTTGGACACCTCTACTTGTCCACTTGTTTGAGGGTGGTATGGAGTAGCCACACAATGATAAACCCAATACTTACATTGAAGTGCTTCAAATTTTTTCTCTAGGAAGTGTGATCCCCCATCAAAAATGATGGTTCAAGGGACTCCAAAGTGTGTAAATATAACGTCCTTGAAAAGTTTTCTCCCCCAGCTTGTTGTAGCTAGACGTTGTGGGAATAGCTTGTACCCATTTAGAGACATAGTACACATAAATGAGTGTGTAGGAGAAGCCATAGGATGAGGGGAATGGACCCATGTAGTCCACACACAGATCATAAAAAATCTCCACTTCTTAATAAAGATTGAGTGGCATCTCATCCCTCTTAGAAATATTTCTAGATCTTTGGCATTTATCTTCCTTGATCTTGTTTCCTTTAGAACCCTACCTTCTTCCTTCCTTCTCTTGGATGTGAGAGTATGGGTTACCATGGTGGCTATCTTGAGGAACTTCTCTTCACAAATGTTGAGACTATGGTTTGACCATGGTAGTACCTAAGTGAGATGAAGTTCTCCTCTTTCTTTCTTTCTTCTCCCTTGTTTGACATAGGGTTTGTGCTTTATTCTTCTTGAGATTTATTTCGACCTTGGTGTATTCTTCTCTTCTTGAGGTGACCTTATTGGTCGTGGAGTTGATCCTAGTTGGATCTTCCTTCTCTCTCTTGGATCTTGTGGCTTTGGATCTTTATCTTCATATTAAGGCTGGTTATATAACTTTCCCCTCTTCTATTATTGCACCATTCCTATTTCTTGCATGTTGCTAATTTCATCTCTAAAATATGAACCTAAGATGCTAGATTATGTTACCTTGATTTAGGGTTTAAGATTTAGAAGTATTCTTTCATAGATAACTCTTTCTCCCAAATCATAATTATTACAACTGAAACCCTAGTGATGGTGAATTAGTTGCTTCTTACATGCATTTTTCGGTTGATGGTTTTATCACTTCTTTTGGACCTAATAGAAATTTACCCATGTTGAGGGTTTATCATGCAATAATTCACATGTTGGATGTGCCTCATATGTTTGACATCATGAGAGAGAGAATGGTGCTTAAGGGCACCTAGTTGTCCTTAGGTGATTAGGAGAGAAGTAGTGACATCTTGCGTGTTGATGTTTCAAGGGCTTGGTTGGATGGCCTAGTTTGGTTTTGACCATGTTTTGACCGTTTGAGTTTTTAGTATTTCAGAGACCACACTTGTGTTTTCTTGACTCTAATCTCTATGTTCGATGATGTTAGGGTGTGTCTTGAGTTCCCTTTGATCAAAGATTCTAGGAGCTCCCTCTTGGGTCGATGAGAGACCTAGGGTGTGGATGTGTTTTGGTCTTCGACTGATGAGTCTTATAGGACATTATTCTCTTTGATCGATGTTCCTCTAGGACTAAGTGAGATCACTGAACCACCTTGGTTTTCATGACACTTCTTTCATCCATAGTTTTAGTGGTTGCATGGTTGTTCTTTGATGGACAATGGCATGTTTAGTTGGACATCTAATCTCTTTCATCTCTCTCCTACCCTTGAGTATATATGCCTCCCTCTTTGCATGCATATGAACCTTTTACATCCTTCCTTCCTCTCTTCTTGCTTTGATATCAACCTTTGGTTGCTTGGTGGTGAAGAGGAGTTTGACCTTGGAGCTTTGGTGGCCGATCATCTTGCATGTGGTGATCTAGGGTTGGAGCACCTCTTCGTTGTTGATCTTTTGATTATCCTTGTGCTTGGTAAGTGACCTAACCTTCTTGATCTCATTTTTCTTGAAATCTACCCTTTCTTCTTCTCTTGACTAAACCCATGGTTCTCCATGGTGGCTTTCTTGAGGAACTCCTCTTCTGTAGAGGTTGAAGCTATGGTTTTCCATGGTAGTACCAATGGAAATGGAGATTCCCTCCTTCTTCCTTTCTTTTTAGCCTAGGGTTCTACCATCTTTCTTTTGATCATCCTTTCGACTTGGTGTGGTTTTCTTCTGTTGAGGTGATCTTTCTTGGAGTTAGAGTAGATCCAAGCTTGGTGTTTTCTTTTCTCTTGGAGCTTGTGTCTTTTGAGTGGATCTTCACCTCAAGGCAGGTTATATAACTTTCCCCAATACTATTTTTTCACCTTAATTAAAGTTGTCTGATAATGTTTGATCTCTAAAACGTGATAATAAGGTTCTAGATGATATTATCTTTATGTAGGGTTCAATATTATGAATTATTATTGTATACATTGATCTTTCTCCTAAACCCTGATTCTTGTACCTGAAATCTGAGTGATGGTGGAGTTGTTGTTTCTTACATGCATCTTTATTGTGGGTTTTTCTACCAAGTTTAGGTTCAAAATTTACATGAATATGGAGATTTTGGCACTTCATTATAGGTATTTTATGTATTTCTTTCTCTCTCTTATAATGGCTTGGTTTTCCTATGTTTGGTGATCGAATTTCTAGGGTTTTGAATGATGTTTTCCATCATGAACCCATTTTCATGCTTCAATTCAGTTTCATGGTGTTTATCACCTTATTGTCTTGTCTTTGAGATGTTACCTTTCTTTTGAAGGTTATAAGTATCATCTCCTTTGGTCGATGAAGGATGAATGTACTTGGATCATTGTGTGGTCTCCTTTGAGTGGTCGAAGTCTTAGTACTAGTTCTTGGTCGATGAGAATGCTTTTGGTCATTGACCTTGTTTCCTGTTTTGGTTGCTTCGATGTGTGTTCTGCTCTATGACTGGTGACCCTTAGACATGATTGGTTGGTCATTGATCTTCCCTCATGAAAGGGTAGAGTACACTAGAATGACAGATCCCACAGATGCAAATATATGGCTGACAGAGTTGGAGAAGGCCTTTAAGATCCTCAGTATCCCTGAAGAGGATAAGGTGAAGCACGTGTTGTAAATGTTCAAGGCTAGTGGTTTCCATTGGTGGCCCATTGACGAGGAGGAGAGGCTTGGCGTGATGATCAGTTGGGAAAATTTTCGGTGGGAGTTTGTGAGCAGATACTTCCTGGAGACCTATCTAGATGAGAAGATATTGTAGCTTGAGAAGATCTCACTGGGATCTATGATAATCAATGAGTATGATGCCAAGCTCATGGAGCTTTTGAGGTTTTTCCTACACATGGCTGCTACAGATAAGGAGAGGATCATACATTTTGAGAAGGGTTTGGGTTCAGAGTTGACAAGGATAGTGTAAACTTTGGAGAATAGATAATGGTTTGCATCCTTTGTGAAATCTATGAGGCGGATTGAGTGGTCAATGATAGAGAAGCGAGAAGCTAATGCCAAGAAGATACCACCAATGTTCATGGATCTAATGAACAGAGTGTTTCAACCTTATCTTGATCAATTTGTTGTTGTGTTCATCAATGACATCCTGATATACTCTAGACATAGCCAACAATATGAGCAACATCTACGATAGGTATTGACTTTGTTGAGAGACAATACAAGTTTTATGCTAAGTTCAGCAAGTGTGAGTTTTGGCTAAAAGAGGTGTCTTTCCTTTGACACGTGATAGTTTTTTAGGGTCTTCATATGGATCCCAAGAAGGTCCAATTTGTGATAGAATGGGAATAGCCAAAGACATCGATAGAAGTTTGTAGTTTCCTTAGTTTGGTAAGCTATTACAGGAGGTTCATCAAGAACTTCAGTGCAGTGGTGTAACCCCTAATGAAGTCAACTGGCAAAGGTGTACCGTTTATTTGGGATGACAAGTGTAAGTGTTCTTTCTAGCTTTTGAAGGAGAAGTTGACTAGTGCACCAGTGTTGGTTCTGCCAGAGCAAGGAAAAGGTTATATCATCTTTGGTTATGCGTTGAAGAATGGTTTGGGTTGCATGTTGATGCAGGATAAGAATGTGATTTCTTTCACTCCATGACATCTCCAGAAACATGAGGAGAGCTACCTAATGCATGACTTAGAGCTTGTTGTTTTGGACCAAAAACATGAAGAATGTTGTTTTGGACCATGCATGACTTAGAGCAGTGGTTCCTGATGTTGATAATCTGTGGAAGTTGGTTCTTGAAGAGGCTCACTCTTCAATGCATGCTATGCATCCAGGAAATACCAAAATGTACTACAAGCTGAAAGATTTGTATTGGTGGCCTGGCTTGAAGCATGACATTGTCAAGTTTGAGGCAAAGTGTCATGTGTGTCAGCAAGTTATGGAAGAGCATCAGAAACCTATAGGGACTTTGCAACTGTTACCCGTACCAAATGGGATTGTATCACAATGGACTTTGTGGTTGGACTTCCTAGGATAGACAAAGTTCATGATTCCATATGGGTAATATTGAATAGTTGACCAAATCAACACACTCTCTTCTTGTGAAGATAACATATACGACTGAGAAGTTAGCAGAGGTGTACATTGATGAGATTGTCCATTTGCATGGGATTCACTTTTGTAATGAACTTCTCTTACCTTTATTAATGTTAAAATTGATCAATTTATTAGGGAAAGGAATCCTAGGAGCATATGGGTCTCTATTGGCAAGGTTTTCCTTAATAGATTATGCTTACTTATCCTTAACAAGCTTCCTTCCTTTACTTAACCACTTACCTATTATATTATTAGTACTGGGTGTGGGGGTTCCTTCCTATTGTGATTCAATAGGACTTAGGTCAAGGAAATAGTGGATTTGTGCCCTCTTGGGTTTTTCTCAGTGTTGGACAAAATTTTCCCATCTTTGTTTTTTATCAAGTCTGTAAGAGGTGCCAACTGCTAATTAATCATTTTTATGTTGTTTTAGATCATATGTGTGTCCATCCACACTCCCTATTTGTGATTGCATAATACTCAACATGTTTCTATTATTTATAATTCTTCGATTCAGCTAGTCATTCAATTGTGATCAACTTTCGGTGAATGAAAATAGTTCATACATCATGTAAACATTTGGTTGACTTTGAGAATCTCGTTCTCGTTGGAGGTTGGTCATGTGCTGGTCACTGGGTAGACTATTACCTCCTCCAAAGTTAGATGCTTTGGGGGTTGATTAAGTAGGTGGGAGTTTTCTACTATCGATGTGTTTCTATAGGAAAATTTGGCATGGTCTATCCTTTTATAATTTACATAAGAAATATTATCAACTACTTCCTCTTGATTGTTGGTTCTTCCTCATGCATTTAAATGCAATAGTTTGAGCTATTTCAAGCTTTTTGTATGTAACACAATTCATGACTGTTTCTATACAACTCTTTCCCTTGATGTTGTTCTCCTTTAAGGTGCGTGCATTTGTAGCTATTTTGTCTAGACTTGCTATTATAGATTCCAAAGGATATAAATCAATAGAGGTTCATATAGAAAACACATTTCTAGCATGTCCCCTCTCATAGTCCAACACAGATTTAAGAGATGCCGTATTTTTTTATATTTACTTGGAATGTTTAGTGTTTTGCCCCATGAAATGACTCCGTGCTGATGCATTTTTAGATTTCCTCTTATTCTGAGTAAAACCTATGTGGAAAGCAGTAGTTAGGAACCCTTTCTCAAACCCATGATGGGGACACTCCCTCTAGTAGTTTTGATATCTTTCCCATGCATCACATAAAATTTCCGTAAGTGTTTGGTCGATCTGAATACTTTTATTTCTTCTTTTGATAGTCTTCTCAATTGGGAAGAAATTATTTACAAAAGCATTGGAAAGGCCCTCCCACTCTGGTATGCCTCAATAAATTAGGTTGTGATACCATGCAAGTGTATTGTCTCATAAAGAGAACAAAAAAGCCTTATAATAGATCACTTCTTGGGGAACCTATTTATCTCAATGTATGAATAATTTCTAGTAGGCATCAATTTGGTGATACGGGTTGTCCTCGATAGAATTCCCACCAAAAGATTGATATTGGATTATATCTATAAATGTAGGTTGTAGTTCAAAATTAGCCACATTAATTCTCAAAGGTACAATTGGATGCCTTGACTTGTTAGCTCTTGTTGCAACTAGGGAATAGAGAGACAGAAGATCTATAGGTGGAACTGGCCTAAATCTACATCCACCTAATGCGAATGCTACTTCCATGGTCACTTCTTTTAATGAAAATTATTTCAAACTTATTACCTAAACATTATATGAGTCAGGTGAAACACAAGACACAAAACTAAAATTTTAAGACATGTAAGAATATTTTTAAGCTTAGTGTAATTTATTATATTACAAGAAACAAAACAACTAATGAGTCTAAGTGGACCTTATGTAATAATAGTTTCTCATTACCTTGTCCTTGTAAAATATGTTGAAAGTTGATTGCCACTTGATAGATGTCCAATATATAAAGATAATAAATATGGATCTCAAGGACCAAACTTTAAATATATAACCAGATATTTTAGAGTGCCTACAATAGTAATATGATGTCCAAAGTAGTAAACAAGGTCAAACACAAGGACACTAGGTGACATGCCATCATGACCTTTCAGTCTTTACTTAGCTAACTTTATTCAGAGGGTAAATAGTTGTTTCATACAGAAAATTGTGACAACAAAACTAGAAAAAGAGTTAGAAAAGTGAGTAAGACTAATTTAACCAAAATTAAGCAAGCAATAGTTCTTTTTGGAGGATACAATATTCTAGATAGAACAAATTGGGAGTCACCAACAAAGTGCACTCACAAACATGCACACACTCATTTTATACCCTTACCATAATTTATAAGAAATCATCATTTATTTGTATTCCATCCTCTCTCAAGATTAGGATAGATCTAGACTATATATGTATCTCTCTACAAGATGACAAACAAATAATCCAAATATGCAACCATATGATCATCATGTCTGGTAATCCAACACTTAGATGCATTCACACTACTCCTTGGCTCCAAATTTGATCTAATTCTACCCTCATTAGGAACTAAAAGTCAATCCTCATAATGGTAGCTAAGCATTCAAGTGATTCATTCATGAACAAGATCAAGGAGATAAATATGCCTAAGAGTATATAAATTAAATGGAATACAAGTCGACAGCTACTCCCAACCCAATTTAATGACTTTGGATACTCATATTAACATGTGACATGGCTGATTTACATGTGACAAAGGCCATAGCCCAAGAAAATAGAGGAGGAATATGAAATGGAGGGAAGAATATGGAGCTGATAGAAATAGGACAATAAACATTGGTTATTGAATGTTGATATAGACCTCCACTTCAGTGTCAATGCAAAGTATGATGGTGGGGAGGAATTATCCAACCTTCCTTATCTACAATTTGGGAAGTGAAAGTCTCTAACTATCATGAACAATCGGACTCAGACCTTCCTCCTTATCTACTAATGAAGATTGATGCCCTCTCCCCAATTTGGCATCACCTCGTGGTGGCAGAGGAATAGGTTCCTTCTTTTGAAGTCTAGGGTCCCTATTTATAGGATAGTCGTCACACTTGAGGAACCCAAGCATGGAAGCTTTACTTGCACCCCAGGCTTGGTGCATGTGCCTTAGTGTGCACTTAAGTAATCTGGCAATAAAGGATGTTACAAGACATTCATCGATTGAGATGTTTAATAAAGAAATCGGTTCACAGAGGTAGGACTCTCGTCAATCATGAACTGAGGTTCTATTAGTTGATGGAAGCTAGCCTCCCATTGATTGATGAAGTTGTGGGGTCATTAGTTGACAATGAAATCCCTTCATCAATTGAGTAGGCATACAAACCATTGCTTGATGACTATGTCTTGTCATCAGTTGATGGAGATAGACAAACCATATGTTAATGTCATGTTGATCATGATCTATTGATGAATGATGAACTATAAAATCATTAATAAGTGATAAGGTGACATTCGTCATAGTTGTTTGCTTCTTTATTAGTTGATGAGATCCAATGTCTCATCAGTTGACAACCAATGGCGCTCCAGGATGATGAAGGGTGATGACTTTCCTGACTTATAGCCATTAGTTTTCAACCGATGGTATGCATTCTTAGATGCCTATTTTGGCATTTTTCATGCAAAAATAAGTGAACTAATTACAACTTCATAATGACCGCAATGCAAGAAAAATTAACATTCAACAAGCTAAACTTAGAAATAGTGGAGGAAATGGAGTGTAATAGAGGCATATAACATCCCCAAAATTGGTTGTTATCACTTAACTATGAGAAATTATGTAAGTAACCTATCTTAACAAATCCTATCACAATGAGTCTATAAATAAGTGCCCAAAAGTATTTAGTCTGGCTGATAGAATGGTGGTCTAAGTTATAAATGGGTGGATTTTGGGAACAAAATCCCATTTAAGGGGTGGAGTGATGTATCATGCATACTAGGTACCTACTTAACACTCCACTTTTCTTATGAATTTTTATTCTTTAATTTTAGTGTCTATTTCCCTAGTTTAGATCAAATTAATTAATTAAACTCAAGAAATCTAGCATTTTCACAAAAAAATCATCCATGAAATTAAAATAAGTTAATTAAAGTCTTGTGCAGTTAATTATATAAATTTGTCTATTAAATAGTTCTAACCCTATTTTATCACTCCAGAATCATCCTCAGTCTAAGTGATGAAAAGAATATGATAAATACTAAGTGATGTATCAATTATTTACAAGGGTGAATAAAATGCATTATATCGGTACTTATCAACTATAAAAAGAAATAAAATATAATATGATTTCAAAATCACAAACTATAGGTAAAATTGGACTCCCCAAACATTAACTAGCCTAACTATCAATTGAGATGTCAATCGACATTACTTGCCCTCCTAATTATTCAGCTAAAGCTACAAAGTAAATGCACTTTTAAGATATGTCTATTAGGTTGCTACTTCATGGTAATATTGCTAATAAATACAAAAACAAATGTCTCAATGGTGAATCTATTATCATAGTCTTCATAGTTGATTAATGGATTTGAATGCTGATCAGTGGTTAAGAACATGGTCGCTCAAGATTTCCTAGATTAATTACATATGTTCACATGTTCACCATGGCTATTTAAGAGATTTGAATACTAATAAATGGTTACAAATGTGGTTGTGCAATAATTCCTTAATTTGTACCATATTTATCATGGTCATCGTGTCCAACAACTTAATAACACAATATTTCCCACATTAATACCATGTGTTATCATGATAATCATGGACAATTATTGGACTTGAATACTAGTAAAATGTTGAAAAATGATCACAGAACATTCCCTAGAATAATGTCAAATGTCGGCTCATGTCCTATTGTTCTCTCTTCATCGTCATGTCATTCTAGAAATGAGTGACTACAAATATGAGGCCAACTCTTGAAATGAGGGACCGATGAACTCTATATTAACTTTCACTTTAGTGATCCTTTCTCTTACCAACATATGATCTACCAACTTTGCAAGGTCACATCCTTATTTTTTTAACATGGATGATGAGCATGATATTGAATATTAGAAGAACATCATAATAACCACCTCCTCCCTTGACCACATTACAATACACCAAAATTAACTAACAAATTCCTTACACCACCTTTAGTGTAGTTTTGATCCAATAAGCACCCCTATCACACCCATGTTCTTTTCAGCATGTCTTTGTACCTTATGTTTTGGCCCATGATTGGTTCTAAACTCTAGCCACACGATCTACAACCATGGTCACCATAAGGCTCTCCAATAGATCCTGGACCAAGAAATTTATGCACAAATCATATAGACCTAAACAAATCTTTCTAAAGATTTATCTACCTTTGTTTAACCTTGAATCAAGGCTTTCAATTTGACTTTCTTTCCTCTATTTTGCATGTTCTCTCTCTATGTTATGAGGATATGATAGTAATTTTATGGTTGGAATTTTCCTATAAATTTGTTGGCTTAAGAAGAATTGATTTTTAGTATTATTATTATTATTTCATGGAGTTTGTGAGTTTATCCACTAACAACCTCTAGTTGTTACCTTGAGTCACTAGTTGTTCCTATGCACCCTAGAACTCAATAAGTGGCTCATCAAACTTTATGTTGCATGCGGAAAACACTTGAATATTCTATGTTTATAGATTGACTGATTTTTCCTCATTTCTAATCAAACGGGACAAGCTCCAATGTTGGTCCTCGCACTAGAGCAAGGAATAAGAAAGCACCTCATTACTTTTTTCTTACTTTGTTGTCTTATTGGCCTAATCAAGTAATTAATCATGCATGGGAAAATATGGTATTCCAATGCATGATTGATCTCTACCACTTGATTTTCATCATGTATAAAGCCAATATTACCCTCATCTATCTAATCTCTGAGTAACATGCACCCTAATATAACAATAATTTCACATGTTATTTAATCAGCCATACTTTATTTTAATTTTCTTGCCCACTTATGCATATTCATCAATTCTTATTGGTTTGAATTTTTACTATCCATAATAATTACCTTTGACCTCAGAAAGTTATGAGAAAATATGTTTTGAAAAGGTTGTTCAACCAAGAATCATTTTATCACATTGTGAGGTGCTAATTTCCATGTATACCCTCCAACATTTTAAGTGATCAAAATTAGGTTTAAGACCAGATAATAACATGTAAAGAACATAATTAATCCTTATTACATGTGTATAAATCCTAATCAAGGGAAGGAATATTTATCTAGGGGATTGAACTTTGTATTGGACATATAGTTGACTTTTGTATATGTTTGGACTGGATGGGGTGTCAACTTATATTTACATTTGGGAATGCATACGAATATGACACCAATTTTCCTATACTAAGGCATCTTCTTGATCTTACTTATTATTTCTATATAAATTGAAGTTCTACACCTTTTGATTTGTAATCATTTAAAATATTTTGAAATCAAGAATATTCCATTGTATTGCACCTCCTTCCATGCATATTGATTATATGATTATGATTGTGCCACCCTATTATGCAAGTAGGTATTAAACTAAGTTAATTTTGTAGATGCGTGTGCATATGCATATTTTAATGGTTGTTCTTCTTCATATGGGGTGTTCTACTCCACCGTTGATATATCTAAAGGCGTTCTATTCTACCCTGGGTGTGATATTCCACACAAGGTAAGCTATTCTAGCCATCCCTATTTTGAGCCAATGATCCAATGATATCCCAATCCTACCACATTTACATTTAGTCTATTTTATTTGCATTTAGTTGAATTACTTTGTGAAATTTTGGATTGATATTATGCACAAATGACTCATTCTATTTTTTTAACTTTAAGTGACTTACCTACACGATGACAACCCCCTCTTGCAAGGGAACTCACTCGTTTGCATGTACCTATCTTGTAAAACCTAAATGTTTTATTCATTCACACACTCAATAGTGTCTGGTACATCCTTTTGTTTTGTTCTTCCTATGTCTCATTTTGTTTTTTTTTAATGACTTGGGTCCACCCTGGAATATGGGCCACAATTGTGAACCCCCTAGATAGTGTAAAATCACAAATTTCCCCAACTACCCACACATTGGGGTTCACAAGGTAAATTCACGCAGAGACCAGTCTATGTGACGAGATCAAGGATTGTTAAATTAGAGAAACTAAGGTTTCAAACCTAGGTCCCTACTTTGGGGAGCACATGCCTTATTCACTAAGCTACCATTTCCTCTTCCTCTATATGGTGTTGTTTCCAAATTGCCAAGTTGTAGGTGACTTAGTGATGATGACTCAGAAAGACCTTGAATAGGGCTATGGACTTTTAAGTAAATCTTGGGATGTCTAGCTTGACCTATGTACTGGTCCACTTGATATTTATATGTACCCTTATCTTTATTTATTACCACCCTTGAGGTGAGGAACTATGTAATAATAACAATGTTGAAATCATTGGTTTTTTGTTTCTATCAAATGCCTCTGTTTAATATATCATGTTAGATTAATTAAATATCATGTTCTCCGTCTACTTATGAACTTGTTTGGAATATATGACTTCATTATTGAATTAACTAATGAGAGGATCCCCTCTCATGTCCCATTCATTAGAGTATGTTCATGTAACATGATGTATATTAGAGTGTGTTTGTCTATACTTCATGTATTTTAAATTCTTAAGAATTTAGATCATGATATTTAATTCATAAAGTTAGGATTTCTAGGATTATCATAGGTATACTTTAGTATATTTTTTTCTCTAATTACCTATTGTTAAATTTTTTATTAGACATTATAATTTGATGACTTAAGCTCACGTGAATTTTGATTTTGGATTTTTCTAGGTTAATTTTAATTTTTGTTTTTAGTGTTTAGATGATTTTTTTTACTTTTTTGTATGTTTAATTTATTTATTAAATATTTTTTATATTCAACATTTAAAGAAATGTGTATTTTATGGAACCAACTCGAAAAATACACTAAACAGTAATCAGGGATCAAGAACTCATGACATGCAATATCAGATCACATGTTTTATATTGTATTCATGGACACATGATTAGGATTTTTTATCTATATGCTTAGACTATCAAAATTGGCATATATTCCTATCACTATTTAGTATGAATATTAGACCTAATAATCAGACCAAGATAAGATTTGTGCTTCAATTTGTTAGGTACGCAAGTAGTCAAAGTCGAGAATTAGGGCATCGTTTCATACATGTACTATATAAAAGGTATTTAGGACATCATAGTAGGTCAGCATGGACTTTATAGAAGTCCTAGAAGAAATAATGGTAAAAGTAGTGGTTAGGGTGGCAAAATTTTGGCCATGGGGATCACTATTTTTGGAAGTACATGTTGCATCTACTTGTTAAAATGGTAATACATTGAGCATCTTCGACATGTAAGTGTCATTGACTTTGTGTGGTAGTTGATTCAAGAGATGCAGATCTCTAGCTGACAAATCTAGTGAAGGCCTTCAACATCGTTGATGTTATAACTCGTTCCTAGATTTGCTGGTAATCCTAGAGATTTAATATAATCTTAACACTTGGCATACTTTTGTTAGTAATATTCTATGTTGTATGTTTTATATTAACTTTGGTAACCTTAAATACTTGTTTGTGAAATTCATAATCATGACTTAAGCCTTCTACAAAGATCTGAGTTGGAGTAGCATAGCATTAACCCATACATGTATGCAAGAAGAGAGTTAATGATATTGAAGAAAATAATTAACAAATAATTTTTTCTCTAAGAACTTTATCAAGATAATATTTCAGGATTGTAGAGAATTCAATTATGAATCCAACAAAAAAAAGAATGAACTAAATCGGAGTTAAAATGAGAGAGTTATGCCCTTTTTAGTAAACATATACAGAGCACCGTGACCGCGGCCGACACCGCGACCGACGTTGCATCGACACCGTGACCTGCGACGCTACATCACCACCGCGACCGCGACCACCGCCGCCCAGGATAGAAAATCGTAAAACAATCTTATCTCGAGATAAACTTATTCATTTTTAAAGAAATGAAGTGTGTTGGTACTGCGATTCAATCCTCTATCATCCCACACATCTTTCTCAATGAGAAGGCAATCTAGAAGGTGATTTCTAGAGCAATTTTTGGGGAAGAATGTGAAGAACGGTGGAAACCCAAAAGGGTTGTTATAGATTCGACTTGGTAAGTAGTTTTATCTGTTGATTCTTCCTCCTTCTCATTTCCCCTTCCTCGGAATCCCTGATCCAATGAATTTCAGGTTTGGTTTAACCTCAGACCTTCATTTTCTACTTACAACAAACCTTCTTTAGGGTTGAAAGGAAGAAGAAACTATGGATTTTTGCAAGAGTTTTGATATGGATTCGAGAGTTTCAGAGATGGGTTGTGTTTTTAAGGTATTTTCACACCTTAGGGTCAGTGGGTACTTCCTTTAAACAGTAGACTACACAAAAATAAATTAAATTATCAATAATCTTCAATTGCTTGGTATGCAAGTACAAACACTCAGTTGCCCTTTTGATCTAGTTTTTGCAAGATGATATGAAATGGATTATTTCTCTATTGTGATGAATTTCAAATTATGAAATCACATTAGAAGTGATCGTAATCCATCAAAATGAGAATTCTTGAATTAATTGCAGAGGTTACATGATTATACTGAAAAGTAGGATTTTCAGCTATGAATAAAATTGTTGTACAATTGAATAAAGAAGTTTGCGTAGTTGAATCTCCCTACTTACGAATGATTGTTTTATTTGTATGTGTATTACATATATGTCAGATAAGATCTTGCATTTCATTCAATGATGTCAATGTTTTCTTGATATATCAGTAAGGAGTGTGGAAACCCTAGTTCAGTTCATTATAGGGTTTCGTATATATATTTGATTATATGTGAACTGTTGAGAGAAATCCTTATTGAATGATGTTATGATGTATTCAATCCTTATGTGATTTATGTGATAAGTGAATGAGGTAAATGAAACCATAATGATAGTATGTTCAGTGAAACAAGTATTGTGATATCAATGTTTCTCAGATTGAAATGTGGTGATGTGTAACAATTCAGTTGTGGTAAAAGTTATCAGATGGTTTATGAAATGAACGTTTAATAAAGCTGAACAAAGATATGTTGATGTGATGATTGAATTGTGAATTGAAAGAGTGAATAAGACATGTAGATGCCCTGAACACTGTTGAATCCTCACATGATGAGGCCTGCACTGTGAGGAGGAAATGGTTTCCCGACTAGAGGTAGTCCAGATCGAGGTAAGCTAGAGCACACTAGTAGGGTGCAGGGGTCTTGACCAGTAGGGCAGACTCCTTAAAGTTGTGTGGTACCCAACACCAACCGGGGATGCTGGTGGCACCTGTGTTACATGTTGAGTGATCAGTAGTCAGTAGGTCCACTAATGCACAATAAGCCTGAGGGCTTTGACTCACTGCCTGAGTACCTAGGTTGAGAGGTGGAGTCTGAGATATCTGACTGCTCCCGTTAGCTGCCGAGAGGTAGACATGTCGAGTCCCACTGTAGATGGGGTCTTACTCAAGAGATAGGCTTAGGAACCCAGGCATGCTTCTAAGCCTTGTACATTGAGATCATAGCTTGTTGTGATTCTTTCACATCTTGTGGTACACCTCATGTGGGTTCAAGGCATAATAAGATGAATGAGAGGTTAAACAAGTGTGTGCAGTTATTCAATTATTCTTTGTATGTTTCTAAATTATTAGTCCTCTTTATGATCAATCAAGTGTGTTCATATATTGATTCACTCTTGTAGATATCTAGAGTATCCTGCCATATTTATTATTGTGATTAGTCTTTTTAAAGCTTACTTCTGTTATAATTGATATCAGTTGATCAAAAGTATATTTGTAATTATATCAGTACTTTAGACATTTCTTTGAAGTACTCGTTCACTGAGAGAGTAGGTTCACCCCTCTACTCACAATTTTTAGGGAAACCACATGGACTTGAAGAAGGTCAAAGCATCAGAGTAGATCAACCACATGAGTTAAGTATGAGATTAGTTAAGTTCAGTAGGTCCCTGTCACTCTAGGTCCTTGTATAGATGTGAGAGAGTTGTAAATGATGTTTGTATCTTTTTTTCCTTGATAAGAGAGAATGTATCTGATTGTCATGTTGTATGTACATGGAAGTGTGAGAAACAGAATGAATGTATGGATGTGTATCATTAATGTTGAGATCATATTAGAGTGATCAAAGTTTAATTCTCTTGTAAAGTTAGTTTATGTGATTGGATGCGAGAAAACAAAGAGTTTGAAATAAAGGGAAGATAAAAAAAAATCAGGAGTGAACTTGTATTAAGTATAATCCTCAAAGTTATGCCCTAATCTCACGATTTGTGGTAATAGTGGGATGTGGGTGTGGCAGTTGATATACTTGATGTTGAGAAGATAAGACACATAATCTACCTATTGAAGGATGGATCTAGCCACCATTAGATGCTAGAGGAGAGAAAATACTAGTTTGTACTAAATTTTTGTAGTTAGACTTCTATCATGTATCCAAGACAATCATTTCCTAGTCCATACATAAAGCATAAGACCCACTAGTTTGAGGGTCTTTATTTGTGTTTCATTATAGTAAATGAATACAAAGTTCAATTCATGGAAATTTATAATTTTCTCCTAAATTAGTTACTAGTTATAAGGGTGAAATCTGAAAACTAAAAGATGAGTTGAAAGTTGATATCCATGTTGGCATGGAATATATAAAGACAAAGGGTAAATTCTCTACCTAACCAAAGGTTGCTAGTCAGATAGAAAAGACTATCCACCTTATGTGCTAGCTTGAGAGTGATATGAGGCCAACATAGATATGGAAAAATGTGGCTTATACCTTCAAGAAAAATGTATCTCCACAAAAGAAGGGGACATATTGTTTTTCTTCAATATAGAAGTAAGATTTGATCATCATTAGCAAAGGAGTAGATTTAAGGTCATTCCCAAATCATCTTTTAGGTATACTCTAAGTTTTCAATTATGGCATTTGGTCTAACCAATGTACCACGTCCCTCTATGGATATGCTAGGTTGGCTGTTGCAAACTTCCTAAGTTAGTTTACGATATATTTTAAAGATGATATTTTGGTTTATCTTTTGACTAGCAAAAGAGAAAAACATGGTACTTCATTTTAACCAAATCCAGTCTCAATTGTTTTACTTCATTTATAAATGAGAAATAGGTAAATGCACAGATTATATAATTAACGAATCTTGTCTATAAAATTGTTAACCTTTCATATTATAATAATACCCACATTAGTTCCCTTTAAAAGTATATGCAAATTATAATTTAAATATGAGGGCATATAAGTTCTAGTTTTTTTTTGTCATTATGTGTTTTTTTTCTTGTAGTATCATCATTATCAAATCTTATCTTCTAAAAAAATACTTGTTTAGACTTCATATATGTTTTCTATGCAAAATCTATACATTCTTTTTTTATATCTAATAAATGAAAATTGTTTTAATTCAACTTATATCAATAGTTGACTGAGATAAGATGATGTATATGGTGATATCTAAAGTAAAAGAAAGAAGAACTACTAAAAAGCATATGAACACAAATTCAAAGCAAACATAAAAAATAGATTAGAATGCTAAGTTTCTAAACATAAAATTAGAGAAGACACCAAAAAGCTATGAAATTGATCTTATCTCCCAACATGCTTTCTTAAAGGAAAACTTATAAAACCCACCCTTCCTTGGCATATCTATATCAAAAGGAGGTCAAGGAGTATGAAAATGTTTTCTTAAAAAATACCAAGTTAGGAGAAAATTCTAGTAGAGTAGTATTTTATGAAATAGAGTTCATCTTCACATAAACTTTAACATGAGAAGAAAATGAATACATGAAGTTATATAAAGAGATCTAGTTGTGTCATTTGTCTTACCGACAAAAAATTATTCTTGAAGACAACCCATAGAAGTACTTCTCTATCTTGAACTCTATCAATTATTATTCACAAAATGATATGCAATATATAAACAAGTCAAAGATGAAACTTCCTACTTTTGAAATAATTCTAATCATTAAGTTTTGAAGGAACATCAGGTGCATCAAACCTCAGGTTTGTCTTTAGTGCATAAATTCATGGTATAATTGTGATGAAAACAGACACATCTAGAGTCTCTATATAAGCTTTACACGAAGGACATTGACATAGTTTGGAACCCTCTTCTTCATGTATAATGTGAGGTTGAAAATTTACTATGCCCAATCATCTAGCCATTAATCTTACATATTTTGGAAATCTTAAATTTCAAAATCTATTCAAAGAAATTAGATTCAGACCAAAATCTCTTGACGACTTTCTAGTTATCCTTCTGTATAATAACAACTTCCCCACAAAATAAAATAATCTTCTACTATCAATATGTTTATGGAGATGATTGAGAATATTTATAGATGGTTCATTAATCTTAGAGTAATAAAAGCATCATATATCACCTAATATAAAGCTAATTAACATTAGTTGGTAACCCTAATTTAAAAATGGATTGTCTCTCAATGATACCATATATACTTCACACCTTTGTTTTGTACTCGTAAAGTTCTTCTATTTTTTGTTTTCTTTCTCTTTTTTTTGTATATCCCATGAATCGTTCCATACATTAAATTCTTTCTTAACAACCCATCTTAACAAAATGTATATTGATTGATTGTTCTTTTTTTGTTTCACATTATTAAATTCAAATCTATAGTATGTATTCATATTTACTACACATATTGATTTATCACACAACTCAATACTTGTCCACAATGTTTGTAGAGACCCATGTTTCAACTCAACATATACCCACTTCTATTTATTGCAATCTACTCCTCACATCACATGTTGTGGTGGTCAACATGGATCATTCAATGTTGACTCTTCCTAGTGGTAAAGAATGGTACACATGGTAGTTCTCTTCTTTGAATTCTATCAACTTATCCCAAATCAATCTAAATAACACATTGCATTGAGCTCTTTTAACTTGATTGCAATAAATCATTTCTAACATTGAGAAGGATGTAGAATTATCGACCCAGCCTCAGGTTTTTATTGGATAAGGTCATACACAAAATTAAATATATGTCTTCATATTGATCTCTTACAATTCATCAATATATTTGTGGGGTCTGATCTCCAAACCATGACATAAACACGAATAAAACTTAGCGGAAGCGAATCGGTAATCAGCGGAAGACAAAAATCACGGGAAATTAAAACTTTTCGAGATAAGAACTTGTATCCATAAAAACTCCTTTCATAAAGAGAGGTAACTGTTTACATCTCAGGATAATTACTTCTTGAGTAATTATATACATTCAAGATACAAAATCTCAAGATCACATAACACAAGACTCCAAGACCTGAGAGTACAGAGGACACATAGGACTGACTCTAACTACACCACATGGCAGGACAAATCTCCACCTGAGATTACTGCTGCCCCTGGTGCTGCTGCTGAGATTGATCACTTATAGGCTGGTTTCTTCGTCTCCGACGTCCACCTAAAAAGTTGAAGTCTACGGGGTGAGACAATTATACATAATTGTCCCAGCGAGAGTTATAACTCTTCGCCAGAAGCTTTATTATAACATCAAAGATTATTTTAAACAGTAAAGCCTTCAAAGCATTCTATAACAGTTGCAGATATAACAAGATCTCTACAAATTAGGAGATATGGAGAATATCAACATTATTGCAATGTAACATCAATCAACTAACTTGGAGTCATCTCTAACAAGTTATACTACATGGTTGATTATGTTTTACAAACAACATTATGCCCTGTGGAGATGAGGCTTACCACTCATACTCCAACTGATCGCTGAGAAGCCGCATCAGTATCATACATAGGTCATTAAGAGAGCCGGATTCTCATGACCTTTATCTTCCTCAGTCAGTAAGAGGATCACTTGTAGGACATCTTGTGTCTCTACTACTATAGCTCACCAGGGTAAACTGGTCCTTCGCTATTCTAGAGTCACAGTGGCGTTCTGTACTCTCTTCGTCATCAGGAGGTTTCATATTTACCTACCACTGATACGGATATCTGTGCTTTCTTCGTCATCAGGAGGTTTCATGTTTACCTACCACTGATACGGTATGGAACTATAGTGAAGGATGGATGGATTCCACATCTACATCACTTTCCTACACTAGGATGTAAGGTTCTACACATCCATGTACCCCACATACTCAAAAGTATGTGCTCCAGGAGTTCCCTATGGAAAACCTGTTTCACCATCACTTAATTTCTGACAATGATGGATCTATGATCAGGGCTCTACATTATACTTGATTAGTTAGGTACATTCAGTATTCTTTAACAGCATACATTGTTCTTCAAACAATAACAGTAGCATAGCAGCTATAAAAGAAGAATACTAAATGTAACAGGCCTAACTCATATCAATCATCATTTCTCATTATCCTCATCACAAGTCATCTCTAAAGCATGACCTTGATGGTATTCATGGCTCTCATAGCCCATTATCAGCATAGGATGCCACTAGCAAGGCATCAGATTACATTACTTATTCATAAGGCTACAACATGCCTTCAATGAATATATCATCAACATCCATACCTGGATATGATTACCTTCATATCAGAACCTGCATGATTAATACATCTGATAAAGGTAATATAACAATAAGGAATGTACTTCCTACTCTTGTCATAAGAGTTAAATCTTTAATTTAAATCAAATAGAGTTTATTGCTCAAAAGCATGTCATTACCCTTGAATTAGGGTTTACTATTCATATAACATGTCATCACCCTTGAATTAGGGTTTACTATTCATATTACATGTCATCACCCTTGAATTAGGGTTTACTTATTCACATTACAGGTGAATTAAACTCATAACATCATCATGTATGAGTAACACCTTCATTGATGCTCTTGGATTAGTTAAAGGTTCATCATTTATCATAATTAGGGTTTCTATGATCTCACACAGGTGGATCATACCCTAATTATGCTCATTTCTGTGTATTGGGGATGCTTCAATTGAGTTTCCATTTAAAAGAGGTACTTTCTCTCTCTAGAAGTACTTTCTCTCTCTAGAAGTACTTTCTCTCTCATCATAAGGTTAGGTGATATCAACATCACTCTAAAACAGGTTGGGTTGAGTCATCATAGGCTATCATAGCCAAAAACATCACCATTAAGTGATTAGAGTTACTTTCTCTCTCTAGGGTACTTTCTCTCTCTAGAGTACTCTCTCTTTCATCATACTAATGGTTGATGATAACATTAGACTAGATCAGGTTATATAGAGTCATTATGACTAAAAACATCATTCTCATGTAATTAGGGTTTGAATTGAGCAAGGTATAACTCAATTGACCCTTCAGGGGTATCTTGGTAATTCACCCCATTGATCATCATCATAGTCAAAAACCTTAATCAAATAACTCCTTACTATCTTAGATTATCATTAGTGTTTGATTTGAGCAACATTGAACCATCACATGATTGAATTCGGTTGAAAGTGTTGACCGATTGCTCACTTTGACCTTTCAAGTCCGTGAGCCTCTTCCTAGCTCCAAGACCGTGAGCCTCCTCATGGGCTTGAGATCGTGAGCCTCCTCACGGTCTTGAGGTCGTGAGCCACCTCACGGTCTTGAGGTCGTGAGCCACCTCACGGTCTTGAGGTCGTGAGCCACCTCACGGTCTTGAGGTCGTGAGCCACCTCACGGTCTTGAGGTCGTGAGCCACCTCACGGTCTTGAGGTCGTGAGCCACCTCACGGTCTTGAGGTCGTGAGCCACCTCACGGTCTTGAGGTCGTGAGCCCCCTCACGATCTTGAGGTCGTGAGCCCCCTCACGATCTTGAGATCGTGAGCCTCTCATGGTCTCAACCGCAAGGTCCTTCAACAAAGGTTCAACAAATCAAACGATGATGTCAACCGATGTTGAAGCCTTCAAAAGGTCCAATAACTGTTGACCACCTATGGATTGAGTTAATTAAGGTTATGCTTAACCAAATGGTCATTCAATTGACCCTCAATTGTTGACCAATTAGGATTGAAATCGATTCAATTAAGGTCTATCAATGTTCACCCATCAACACTCAACAATGTGTATCAACACAAGGTTGAACCCTTCAATTGAGCTCCAATTGGGCCCAAACTTGGCTCAAACGGTCTTGAGGTCATGTGGGTGGACCCCACATGGTCTTGAGACCGTTTGCCCAAGATTTCATCAAAATCTAAGGTGATTTGATAGAGGTTGAACCATGATTGGTCACAGAATCCGAATTTTGATTAACTTGATAACTTATTTGCAATTGGGTGATCAATTGGTCAAATTACTCAACCCTAGACCTTCAAATGGTCTTGGGTGATTGTCCTCACGGTCTTGAGGTCATGTGGGTGGACCCCACATGGTCTTGAGACCGTTTAGGTCAATCAACCCTAAAAACCCTAATTATGTCACCATAATTTCAGTACTAATTTTATCTAGGGTTAGCCCTAGTATTCACCCTTCAACTCTTAGCCCGTTTGGAATTAGACCATCAAACTTGGTGAGTTGTTAATTAACATAATTTTGAACAGTAATCTCATGGGGTCAACGCTTAGTCAACGACCTTTCACGGTCTTGAGACCGTTTGCCCAAAAAGGCAATTTCAGACCGTTTGAAAATCAGCAATTAATTCATTTAAAGTTGTGACTTAAAAAGGTCATATCTCCCGATTCCTTTGGAGTTAGTCTCCCAAATTTTGAGGGTATTTAGCCTATATAATTAGGAACAGGTTTCTTATATGGTCCACGCTCGGTCAACAGGGCCAATCGGTCTTGGGACCGCGAGCCCTCTCACGGTCTCGAGACCGCGAGGCTCTCTCACGGTCTTGAGGTCGTGAGAGCAAACTGTTAGGACCGTTTAGGGAAAAGAAAAGCGGTGGGTTTTTCTTGGAAATCACGCCTTCATCTTCTAGATCAAGAACAGTACAGATATCCCACGGGTTTGCTTGCAAAATAGCAGGGAAAAGTAGGGAAATACTAAGAGCTATCATTAAATCGCATACAAAGATGCACATAGTAAAGCATAGGTTTAGAGTTATAAAACCCACCTAAAGCTTTCTTCTTGAACTCCAAGCTTTCAAGATCCAAGCTCTAATGGCGTCCTTGAGTCCCCACAGGTTGGCCAAGGTGAAAACTCCAAGGAAGGATGAAAAGAGACGGCTAGAAAGATAGGGTTTCGAGAATTAGCCATGGAGATGACCTTGAATTCGAATTCTAACCATGGAATTAGGCAAGAAGAGGGGTTTAAACCTACCTTGCACCCCTTGTTCGTCCTCCTTAGCTCCAAGGCAGACCTTGGTCGTCTTTGGTGAAATGAAACAGTAAAGGGAACGAAGGTTAAGTTCCCTTGCAACTAAAGGAAGGATGGCTTATATACATGGGATAGGATTTTCAACATTAGTTCATAAGTTTCCCTTAATTCCAACTAAGTCCTTCTTTCATTACTTGCTCGTCCCTTCCTCTTTATTCTAAGGACAAACCTTATCTTAATGTTATAGAAAAGAAGGCAAGGAAGAACAATCTAATAATAAAGTTCATACTTAAAGGGTTATTGCACATATACCCTGATTATTCAATCACAGAGCCTATTTCTTAACTTGATAACTTAATTGAGGTGAATTCCTCATCATTTCTTCTCTAAATGATGGCAAGAGTCTAACAAGATACTTTAGATAACATTCTTTACAAATTGCTTCCCATTATTTGGGTAAATTGCATTTTACCCCAAATTAGGGTTTCAAGTACCGGGATTGCTTCCACAGCTGCACCTTGGTGCTCAAGCTTGGGAAATCCCTCAAACTTTACCAAAATGTTTCTCATGATGTCTCAACATCAGAGGAACACCTCATCATGTGCAAATTGCAGGTTAACCCTTCTAAATGGGTAAATTGCACATAGGTCCCTGTATTACAAAACAGTGCTACAACTTTATATAAAAAGGAGCAAAAACTGAAATATACATTTCTGAGAAGCTTAATTACATGCTCAGAGTTAATCACAAAGATTTAATTACATATTTAGGCAAAACACCTAGGGTTAGCTCATAACCCAGGTCAGGGATGTTACAAATTATCCACCCCTTACAAGGATTTCGTCCCCGAAATCGATAAAACATATTACGAGAAAAGGGTAGGATACTTCCTTCTCATCTCATCCTCTAACTCCCAAGTGGCTTCTTCAATACCACGATGATTCCAGAGGACTTTCACAAGACTTATATCTTTTTTCTTTAACTTTTTAATTCGTTTATCAAGGATTGACACTGGTCCCTCCTCATAGGATATGTCATCATTCAATTCTACTTCCATAGGTTGTAGAACTGACTCGGTGTCTGGGTGACATTTCTTCAACATAGAAATGTGAAACACAGGATGTAACCTCTGTAATTCTGGGGGCAGCTCTAGTTTATATGCTACCTTTCCAATCCGTTCAATGATTGGATAAGGCCCCATATATCTAGGAGTTAACTTCCCCTTCCTTCCAAAACGAAGGACCCCTTTCCAAGGTGAGACCTTAAGATACACTTTGTCTCCAACCTGGAACTCTAAAGGTCTACGACGTTTGTCAGCATAAGATTTCTGCCTATCCTGAGCAGTCTTAATCTTATGTTGTATAACTTTAATCTTTTCCGTGGTTTGCTGTACCAAGTCAGGACCTAACAACTGGTGCTCACCAGTCTCAAACCAACACAAGGGTGATCTACAACGTCTACCATATAAGGCTTCATAAGGTGCCATATCAATACTATGCTGATAGCTATTGTTATAGGCAAACTCTATCAAGCTTAGGTGTAGGTCCCAACTTCCGGTAAACTGGAGAACACATGCTCGCAACAGGTCTTCTAAGGTTTGTATGGTCCTTTCCGACTGTCCATCAGTCTGTGGATGAAAGGCCGTACTAAACCTCAGCTTAGTGCCTAAGGCACTGTGCAACTGTTCCCAAAAACGACTTGTAAACTGAGGACCTCTGTCCGAAACTATTGTGACAGGAACTCCGTGCAAACGCACTATCTCTTGAACATACAACTCTGATAACCTTTCAGCAGAATAGGTTGTTTTGACAGGTAAGAAATGTGCTGTCTTAGTCAACCTATCAACAATTACCCAAATGGAATCATGTCCTTTGCTTGTCCTGGGTAGGCCAACAACAAAGTCCATGGTCACATGGTCCCACTTCCACTGTGATATGGGTAAAGGTTGCATTGTCCCTGCAGGCTTCTGGTGTTCAGCTTTAACTTGCTGACACACAGGACACCTCAGAACAAACTCTGCAACGTCCTTCTTCATCCCAAGCCACCAATACAGATCCTTCAAATTCCGATACATCTTGGTGCTCCCTGGATGCATAGCATACATGGAAGAATGGGCTTCTTCCAGGACTAACTTTCTTAAGTTGTCCACATTCGGCACTATCATTCTTCCATTATAACAAGCTACTTGATCTTTTGAGTCATGAAACCCATCTTGTTTCTCATTTCCATACTCAGATCTTATATGTTGAACTGCAGCATCATCTAGCTGTGCTTCTTTAATCTGCTCTCTTAGGGTAGGTTTAATATGCATCTCAGCTAACAAACCGGCTAGCAATGACACCTTCAACTGTACATTGTCTTGCCTTAAAGAGATAAGCATATCTCTTCTAGAGCATACTAAAGAGTTTAGTTGTGCTCTATTCATGGTTGATGTTGCTGATTTCCTACTCAAGGCATCTGCAACAACATTGGCCTTACCTGGATGGTAATCAATTGCACAGTCGTAGTCCTTGATTAACTCCATCCAGCGACGTTGCCTCATGTTGAGCTCATGCTGAGAGAAGATATACTTAAGGTTTTTGTGGTCTGTGAAAATCTGGAATGTCTCTCCGTAGAGATAATGTCTCCAGATCTTCAAAGCATGAACCACAGCTGCTAACTCCAGATCGTGTGTTGGATAATTCTCCTCGTGTTTCTTAAGCTGTCGGGAAGCAAAAGAAATCACTTGTTTATCCTGCATCAACACACATCCTAGTCCATTTTTGGAAGCATCACAGAAAACTATATACCCTTTTCCTTGCTCAGGTAGCACTAGCACAGGTGCACTTGTCAACCTCTCCTTCAGCAGCTGGAAAGATTGTTGACACTTATCACTCCAAGAAAAAGGAACATCTTTCCGGGTTAACTTAGTCAAAGGTAAAGCTATAGAACTAAAGTTCTTTATGAACCTTCGATAATAGCCAGCTAACCCCAAGAAACTCCGAATCTCCGTCGGTGTTTTCGGTTGTTCCCATTGTAGAACAGATTCTACCTTTGTAGGGTCAACACGAATTCCCGAGGTGGATATTACATGTCCAAGAAAAGATACTTCCGGCAGCCAGAACTCACACTTGCTAAACTTAGCGTACAGCTTATGTTCTCTTAGCAAGGTCAGAGCTTGGCGAAGATGCTGCTCATGCTGCTGAGCATCTTTACTATAAATCAGTATGTCATCTATGAAGACGACAACACACTGATCAAGGAAAGGTCGAAAAACTCTATTCATGAGTTCCATGAATGCAGCTGGTGCATTGGTTAGTCCAAACGACATAACCGTGAACTCATAGTGACCATATCTTGTCCTAAAGGCAGACTTGGATATGTCACTATCCTTAATACGAAGTTGATGATATCCAGACCTCAAGTCTATCTTTGAAAAGACTGTTGCACCACGCAACTGGTCAAAGAGATCATCAATCCTCGGCAGAGGATACTTATTCTTTATTGTCACTTTATTGAGTTGTCTATAGTCGATGCACAACCGCATTGACCCATCTTTCTTTTTAACAAACAAGACCGGAGCACCCCAAGGTGAAGTGCTTGGTCGGATAAAACCTCTCTCAAGTAGCTCTTGAAGCTGTTTCTTGAGTTCTGCCATCTCGGCAGGAGCCATTCTATACGGAGTTTGAGCTATGGGTTTCGTATCTGGAATCAGATTGATTTCAAAGTCAATCTCCCGAGGTGGTGGTATACCAGGAAGTTCTTCAGGAAACACATCCTCGAATTCCCTGACTATGGGAACTTCAGCAGGGTTGGAACTTTCCTTGGTAACATCTACCACATGGGCTAAGAATGCATAACATCCTTGCCTCAACAGCTTATCAGCAACCATAGCTGACACAAGACAGGTGGGCAGAATCTTTCTTTCACCTTGAAAGATCCATGTGTTGCTTTCATCAGCAAACACAGCCAACTTGGACTCACAATCCAAGACAACTCTATACCTTTCTAAGGTATCCATCCCAAGGATTATATCAAACCCCTGCATATCAAGTGGTATAAGGTCCACTTGAATGCGATGGTCAGAAAAGAAAAGGATGCAGGGAGAACATACCTCCTGCAAAACGGCAGACCCACTCAACGGAGTCTTTAACAACAAACTATCTGCTCTATGACTAACAGTCATATTGCAGTTACGAATCACTTCACGAGTGATGAAAGAGTGCGTAGCACCCGGATCAATCAGAATAGATACATTACAGGATATAGACATATCAGAATATAAAAGTTTCATCTGACCTGCCACTACCCGTGGATTGACAACTGCCTCAGGTGGGTTCATAGCATAGAACCTCGCAGTCGCCTGGTGTTGAGGTGGTGCTGATGATCCAGCTTGAGACGCTTGTCCACGTCCTCGAGCTGCTCCTTGATGTTGTCTATTCTGAGATCCCTGTTGATTCTGTCTCGGAGGTTGTTGTGTCACACCGACAGGCCTAGAACGGCAATCCTTCATCAAGTGTCCCACCTTACCACAGTTGTAGCAACTCTTCTCCTGTTGTTGTGGTCTGGGTGGTCCAGTAACTGACACTGATGCAGAACTGTGTGTCCCTTGAAGCGGTTGACTCCGTCCTCTACCTCTACTTGGTGTCCATTGAGTTTGAAAACTCGATCTGGGTGGTGGAGGGTTAGGTGCAGAGAATCTAGGTTTCTTGGAATCCCTAGATGAAGAACCCTGGAACTGTGGATATCTTTTATGGGTTTGTCTTTTCTCAACCACAGATCTCTCTATCCTTCGGACTGACTCAACGAAGGTAGAGAATCTCTCTCTGTTTTCTAAGGCAGACACAGGGGTTGACATATCGGAATTCAAACCCTTTTCAAATCTTCTGATTCTTTCCTCATCTGTAGCAGCCATATGCGGACAAAACCGCAACAGCTCCATGAACTTAGCTTCATACTCGCTAATGTTCATCATACCCTGCCTTAGTTTCTCAAACTGAGAGATCTTCTCATCTAGGAAGGTCTTTGGAAAATATCTATTGATAAATTCCCGACGAAACTCTTCCCATGAGAACTCTACTCCAGGTCTCTTCTGCTCTTCCATGTTCCACCAGTGACCAACACTGCCTTTGAGAAGATAGACAGCATGTCTAACTTTCTCAGCTTCCGGAATCATAAGAATCCTGAAAGCCTTCTCCAACTCTGTCAACCATAAGTCAGCATCTGCAGGGTCGGCAGTTCCGAAGTACTCGGTAGCTCCGACACGACGAAGTCGTTCGAATGTCTTACCAATACCTTGTACTTCAGGCTGGACAGGTGCCCTAGGTGCAGGAATGGTCATCCTATCGGTTATATGTGTCATGGCAGTCATAAACTGCCCGAACATCGTCTGTATAGCTGGATCACTCATGTCAGCTGGGTCGAACTGGGGTGGCTCTCTTGGCGACTTAGGTGCAGGTTGTTCTATTCTCGGAACTCTTGCACCGCCTCGAGGTGCACTAGCACTACTCTCTGCCACGTGCTCATCACGATGTTCTGACATTCTTATGTATCTTCTTCTCCTGAGGAGCAGAAGATTCTATTAGATAAGGAAGGAGTACTAAAGGTAGACTCGACCATCCTAAGTCCTATGCCTCTGTAGACTCAACTGAACCTGGAGCTCTGATACCACTAATTGTGGGGTCTGATCTCCAAACCATGACATAAACACGAATAAAACTTAGCGGAAGCGAATCGGTAATCAGCGGAAGACAAAAATCACGGGAAATTAAAACTTTTCGAGATAAGAACTTGTATCCATAAAAACTCCTTTCATAAAGAGAGGTAACTGTTTACATCTCAGGATAATTACTTCTTGAGTAATTATATACATTCAAGATACAAAATCTCAAGATCACATAACACAAGACTCCAAGACCTGAGAGTACAGAGGACACATAGGACTGACTCTAACTACACCACATGGCAGGACAAATCTCCACCTGAGATTACTGCTGCCCCTGGTGCTGCTGCTGAGATTGATCACTTATAGGCTGGTTTCTTCGTCTCCGACGTCCACCTAAAAAGTTGAAGTCTACGGGGTGAGACAATTATACATAATTGTCCCAGCGAGAGTTATAACTCTTCGCCAGAAGCTTTATTATAACATCAAAGATTATTTTAAACAGTAAAGCCTTCAAAGCATTCTATAACAGTTGCAGATATAACAAGATCTCTACAAATTAGGAGATATGGAGAATATCAACATTATTGCAATGTAACATCAATCAACTAACTTGGAGTCATCTCTAACAAGTTATACTACATGGTTGATTATGTTTTACAAACAACATTATGCCCTGTGGAGATGAGGCTTACCACTCATACTCCAACTGATCGCTGAGAAGCCGCATCAGTATCATACATAGGTCATTAAGAGAGCCGGATTCTCATGACCTTCATCTTCCTCAGTCAGTAAGAGGATCACTTGTAGGACATCTTGTGTCTCTACTACTATAGCTCACCAGGGTAAACTGGTCCTTCGCTATTCTAGAGTCACAGTGGCGTTCTGTACTCTCTTCGTCATCAGGAGGTTTCATATTTACCTACCACTGATACGGATATCTGTGCTTTCTTCGTCATCAGGAGGTTTCATGTTTACCTACCACTGATACGGTATGGAACTATAGTGAAGGATGGATGGATTCCACATCTACATCACTTTCCTACACTAGGATGTAAGGTTCTACACATCCATGTACCCCACATACTCAAAAGTATGTGCTCCAGGAGTTCCCTATGGAAAACCTATTTCACCATCACTTAATTTCTGACAATGATGGATCTATGATCAGGGCTCTACATTATACTTGATTAGTTAGGTACATTCAGTATTCTTTAACAGCATACATTGTTCTTCAAACAATAACAGTAGCATAGCAGCTATAAAAGAAGAATACTAAATGTAACAGGCCTAACTCATATCAATCATCATTTCTCATTATCCTCATCACAAGTCATCTCTAAAGCATGACCTTGATGGTATTCATGGCTCTCATAGCCCATTATCAGCATAGGATGCCACTAGCAAGGCATCAGATTACATTACTTATTCATAAGGCTACAACATGCCTTCAATGAATATATCATCAACATCCATACCTGGATATGATTACCTTCATATCAGAACCTGCATGATTAATACATCTGATAAAGGTAATATAACAATAAGGAATGTACTTCCTACTCTTGTCATAAGAGTTAAATCTTTAATTTAAATCAAATAGAGTTTATTGCTCAAAAGCATGCCATTACCCTTGAATTAGGGTTTACTATTCATATTACATGTCATCACCCTTGAATTAGGGTTTACTATTCATATTACATGTCATCACCCTTGAATTAGGGTTTACTTATTCACATTACAGGTGAATTAAACTCATAACATCATCATGTATGAGTAACACCTTCATTGATGCTCTTGGATTAGTTAAAGGTTCATCATTTATCATAATTAGGGTTTCTATGATCTCACACAGGTGGATCATACCCTAATTATGCTCATTTCTGTGTATTGGGGATGCTTCAATTGAGTTTCCATTTAAAAGAGGTACTTTCTCTCTCTAGAAGTACTTTCTCTCTCTAGAAGTACTTTCTCTCTCATCATAAGGTTAGGTGATATCAACATCACTCTAAAACAGGTTGGGTTGAGTCATCATAGGCTATCATAGCCAAAAACATCACCATTAAGTGATTAGAGTTACTTTCTCTCTCTAGGGTACTTTCTCTCTCTAGAGTACTCTCTCTTTCATCATACTAATGGTTGATGATAACATTAGACTAGATCAGGTTATATAGAGTCATTATGACTAAAAACATCATTCTCATGTAATTAGGGTTTGAATTGAGCAAGGTATAACTCAATTGACCCTTCAGGGGTATCTTGGTAATTCACCCCATTGATCATCATCATAGTCAAAAACCTTAATCAAATAACTCCTTACTATCTTAGATTATCATTAGTGTTTGATTTGAGCAACATTGAACCATCACATGATTGAATTCGGTTGAAAGTGTTGACCGATTGCTCACTTTGACCTTTCAAGTCCGTGAGCCTCTTCCTAGCTCCAAGACCGTGAGCCTCCTCATGGGCTTGAGATCGTGAGCCTCCTCACGGTCTTGAGGTCGTGAGCCACCTCACGGTCTTGAGGTCGTGAGCCACCTCACGGTCTTGAGGTCGTGAGCCACCTCACGGTCTTGAGGTCGTGAGCCACCTCACGGTCTTGAGGTCGTGAGCCACCTCACGGTCTTGAGGTCGTGAGCCACCTCACGGTCTTGAGGTCGTGAGCCACCTCACGGTCTTGAGGTCGTGAGCCCCCTCACGATCTTGAGGTCGTGAGCCCCCTCACGATCTTGAGATCGTGAGCCTCTCATGGTCTCAACCGCAAGGTCCTTCAACAAAGGTTCAACAAATCAAACGATGATGTCAACCGATGTTGAAGCCTTCAAAAGGTCCAATAACTGTTGACCACCTATGGATTGAGTTAATTAAGGTTATGCTTAACCAAATGGTCATTCAATTGACCCTCAATTGTTGACCAATTAGGATTGAAATCGATTCAATTAAGGTCTATCAATGTTCACCCATCAACACTCAACAATGTGTATCAACACAAGGTTGAACCCTTCAATTGAGCTCCAATTGGGCCCAAACTTGGCTCAAACGGTCTTGAGGTCATGTGGGTGGACCCCACATGGTCTTGAGACCGTTTGCCCAAGATTTCATCAAAATCTAAGGTGATTTGATAGAGGTTGAACCATGATTGGTCACAGAATCCGAATTTTGATTAACTTGATAACTTATTTGCAATTGGGTGATCAATTGGTCAAATTACTCAACCCTAGACCTTCAAATGGTCTTGGGTGATTGTCCTCACGGTCTTGAGGTCATGTGGGTGGACCCCACATGGTCTTGAGACCGTTTAGGTCAATCAACCCTAAAAACCCTAATTATGTCACCATAATTTCAGTACTAATTTTATCTAGGGTTAGCCCTAGTATTCACCCTTCAACTCTTAGCCCGTTTGGAATTAGACCATCAAACTTGGTGAGTTGTTAATTAACATAATTTTGAACAGTAATCTCATGGGGTCAACGCTTAGTCAACGACCTTTCACGGTCTTGAGACCGTTTGCCCAAAAAGGCAATTTCAGACCGTTTGAAAATCAGCAATTAATTCATTTAAAGTTGTGACTTAAAAAGGTCATATCTCCCGATTCCTTTGGAGTTAGTCTCCCAAATTTTGAGGGTATTTAGCCTATATAATTAGGAACAGGTTTCTTATATGGTCCACGCTCGGTCAACAGGGCCAATCGGTCTTGGGACCGCGAGCCCTCTCACGGTCTCGAGACCGCGAGGCTCTCTCACGGTCTTGAGGTCGTGAGAGCAAACTGTTAGGACCGTTTAGGGAAAAGAAAAGCGGTGGGTTTTTCTTGGAAATCACGCCTTCATCTTCTAGCTCAAGAACAGTACAGATATCCCACGGGTTTGCTTGCAAAATAGCAGGGAAAAGTAGGGAAATACTAAGAGCTATCATTAAATCGCATACAAAGATGCACATAGTAAAGCATAGGTTTAGAGTTATAAAACCCGCCTAAAGCTTTCTTCTTGAACTCCAAGCTTTCAAGCTCCAAGCTCTAATGGCGTCCTTGAGTCCCCACAGGTTGGCCAAGGTGAAAACTCCAAGGAAGGATGAAAAGAGACGGCTAGAAAGATAGGGTTTCGAGAATTAGCCATGGAGATGACCTTGAATTCGAATTCTAACCATGGAATTAGGCAAGAAGAGGGGTTTAAACCTACCTTGCACCCCTTGTTCGTCCTCCTTAGCTCCAAGGCAGCCCTTGGTCGTCTTTGGTGAAATGAAACAGTAAAGGGAACGAAGGTTAAGTTCCCTTGCAACTAAAGGAAGGATGGCTTATATACATGGGATAGGATTTTCAACATTAGTTCATAAGTTTCCCTTAATTCCAACTAAGTCCTTCTTTCATTACTTGCTCGTCCCTTCCTCTTTATTCTAAGGACAAACCTTATCTTAATGTTATAGAAAAGAAGGCAAGGAAGAACAATCTAATAATAAAGTTCATACTTAAAGGGTTATTGCACATATACCCTGATTATTCAATCACAGAGCCTATTTCTTAACTTGATAACTCAATTGAGGTGAATTCCTCATCATTTCTTCTCTAAATGATGGCAAGAGTCTAACAAGATACTTTAGATAACATTCTTTACAAATTGCTTCCCATTATTTGGGTAAATTGCATTTTACCCCAAATTAGGGTTTCAAGTACCGGGATTGCTTCCACAGCTGCACCTTGGTGCTCAAGCTTGGGAAATCCCTCAAACTTTACCAAAATGTTTCTCATGATGTCTCAACATCAGAGGAACACCTCATCATGTGCAAATTGCAGGTTAACCCTTCTAAATGGGTAAATTGCACATAGGTCCCTGTATTACAAAACAGTGCTACAACTTTATATAAAAAGGAGCAAAAACTGAAATATACATTTCTGAGAAGCTTAATTACATGCTCAGAGTTAATCACAAAGATTTAATTACATATTTAGGCAAAACACCTAGGGTTAGCTCATAACCCAGGTCAGGGATGTTACAATATTGACCAACACCCAAGATGGCCCATCCATGAATGCATTTTCATCAAAAAAGCAACTCAATCAAGTTCATGTTGTTGGTATTACTTAACCCTTTTAAGTTGTTCCTATTGATTTCTATATTTTTATATTAGGTGCTAAGGGTTTTCATCAATCTAATTATTCAGCTATTCCGGTTGAGTTCAAACTTGTTCCTATATCATTTCTTACTCCTCCTTCCTGAGTTGTTTTTAGTTCCTATTGATTTTTCCAAAAGGTCATAATTAATTACCATTGTGTATATTGTAGTTTATGATTCTTCAATAATTTTTAAAGTTCTGTCTTATATGAGACCATCATTCATGTAGTTGTTTCCATTTGTGAAATTTTTCTTATTTTATTTGAATATATCTCGTTTATAATCTTACCTAGCATGCTCAAGTTACTTATATCACTTCTTGAATGTTAAATTATTATTGTACGATTTCTTCTATTATGAAATGTTGGCACTAATTTCTATTTTTTGATGAAGCTAAGTCGGGTTAGTGAATTGGGAGCGGCCGGTATTAACCAAGAAGCCCTTGTCGGGGAGTCTTCTCTCTTCCCCAAGCTATTGGGTCTATTCTTCTTCTGTTCTTTCATCCAAAAAAAAAATCTACTAATAAAAACAGACGTGCGTGGATATGATAACATGCCATTGTTAAGTTTCACAAAGTCAACTTGAAATCGTATAGCTTACATTAGTCAAAAAAATAGAAATAATAATTAATATGTTGCAGCTCAGTTTACGATCATTTAATATGAAGCGAATTTTGTAGGGAAAATATTAAACTGTGTCGACATTGTTGGCTTAATGAGGAAAGTGGGATAAACAACAGTGCGTGTTGTTTTACATTTTCCTAACTTTTATTAATAAACTAGAAACCACATGATATGTATTGATAAAGAAACCATAATTTATTACAGAATATTAGATGTAGTAAAATTACTTTTGGTCAACAAACTTTATATTGTACCAATTAGAGATTACCTTATGACCAATATTGGAACCACACCCTAGTTACCGGCCTCAACTAACATCATACCAATCAAGATGGAATAGCAAAATATTCACTGCAAAAACTATTGTTAATCCATTATGCATATAATCCAAACATGTTGATCATTCACACAAGGAACGGTTGAGTAACCATATAAAGGCATGGGATGTGACACAAATATAGCTCATAAATAAGGAATAAAGTTAGTTGTTAAAACTATTACTGTTTCGTATATGTGCACCACCTAAAACTAGTTATGAAGTTTCCCAAAGCCCATAAAGCATATACTTTTTAGCATGGTAATATGAGGTATACATATATTTATAAATGTCATCTAGCAAAAAATGATTTCTCTTATGGTATTGGTCATCCAAATGTCAACTAATTTAAGAAATATTGTTTCCCGCTAGGAGTAAACTTCGGACAAAAAAATGCGACAGATAAGTGTTTCGACCAAGCAACATTATAAAAGTGTCTTAGAGGTGAGTGACCACCGCATATCTGATTCCAAAGTTTATTTTATTAAGGGAAGTCCATTAATGACTCGTCTAGGAGTTTCTCATTATTAAAAAAAATCATGCATTAATGAACCTGAACTCAATCTGTACTGTTTTTTTTTCAATTCTAACATGGCAATTAAATTAAATTCTAAGTTAGTTAGTTGTGCACTGTTTTCTACCAAGATGAATTCAGTTGGAATGAAAATCTAAAGCCCATCTTTGCTTTTCAATCTTCAACGCACCTAAAGTACAGCCCATACAAACAAGTTCAAATCAGTGATCCGGACAATAACATTACTACCAGGTCCCCTGTTCTCTACGCTTTTAGCAAATTCGCTATTTCTTCAAGACTTCAACCATAAAAGTTGACTACCACTGCCTTGTGTGCCTCTAATCCATTATACACAAACACCAAGGCCGTGCTCCCTGTGACAATCATGGGTCGACGTGTACAGTTTACATCACGCCCGGGCGAATATGAAGGGGGAAGTAAGGCACCACGAGATGTGGCGCCGCGCCTGAATCTCCATTGTCCTTCCTCTTCTTATTCTTCTGGTCGCTCTTCTTGGTTTGCAGCTGCTGCTTCTGCTCTGTAGCGTGCTTCTCTTGCTGAGCCTCTTCAGAACTGGTGACTTTATAGGTCGAGGTTGGACTGAAGCAAGCAAGGGTGAACAAGCCCATTTCTACCGAACTCGTGCTTCTGGATAGTTATGCTTGAGAGTTAAGAACAGTGTTGCGCTCCAGTACTTGTTAGATTGGATTCTGTTATGGACTCCTGGGAGTGGCCTGATTTTATAGTAGCTAGCTGCGAGCAGGAGGGAAGGGAAAGGTCGTCATCCTGACGACTGCCCGTATTACTTGGTCCGCAAGGTTCAAACTCGGGCGTCCAGCCCCCATGACGTGATACGAAAGAAAACGTGTGGCAAATGATGCTACATTCTGGCCAAGAGTCAGATACCCGTCAAATAAAAAACAGCTGATCACGTTGTCGTTCATTGTAGATTCACTTTTCTATTTTAGTAAATTGAAAAGCAATTCCTATTTCCATCAACCTGATTGGGCACACTAGCTACTGGTAAAGAGATATGGAAAATGCTAGGTGAACACAACTTTTACACTAGCAATGAGACCAGTTTTTTTTTTGAGCTTAAAACAAGTGGCATGACAAATAGATCATGTTATTTTATTTATTTGTTCTTTGAGTTTGTGGCTCACAACAACTTGAGTTCCATTTCTGGTCCCAATTCTGGTTTGCATAGCAAACCCCAAGAGATATGTTATATACACGACCTATGTTATATGCACGACCTGTCATGCCCACTGCCAGACGACCAGCGACATCCGTACCACTGGCCGAGGTGATGGGTTACACTCTCAATGCCAGCCATGTTTCCCACTAGGTCGTTGTTTGCTTCCAATGTGAGAGAGTGAGAGAGTGAGAGAGAGGAGAGAGGAAAGTGGGTAAAGAGGCTATTGGAGAGAGAGAAAAAGGAAAAATTATTTTTTATTAACTTTTGAACTGTAAGGAAGTTTTAACGAAATAAACACAGTTGCACTCCTTACAAAAAATACGTTGCAATAAAATCAAGTCCGGCATATTTCAAACAAATATAATTTTAAGTCAAAAAGTAGGAGAGAGAAATTTGATTTGATTATAACTCTCAAACTATGATCATTTTTCTGACGAAATAAAAATTGACGAGTTAGTAACTAAAAATACTTTAAAATGATACTGATATCGATATATTTTGATAGTAATTTTTTAATAAAATAGCTATAATGTATGAGTTAACATGTTATGACGTGGAATAACACATGAGATAGGATGGTATATCCCATGATATAACATGTGATACATGTTATGACATATGGGATAACATGTGATACATGTTATGACGCAAATGAGATAACATGAAATAGCATATTGTCTACATTTATAACACAAGGATCATATGTTATAATATACGAGATAACATATTATAACATGAAATAAACATGGATAACATAGATAATGTGTTATTTCATGTTATAATATAAAAAATTATAATGTATGGGTTATCGTGTTGAACATATTATAATTATAACGTAGATAACATAAAAAAATATTGAATAATATTTATAACGTAAAAAATATTTTCATAACGTGGATAGTATGATTAGCATAAATTTTGAAATGGGATAGCATCAAAATTATGTTTAAAATATTTTTGTAGCAAACACAAAGATGTTTATTTTGTCAAAAAAAATGATTTCAATATGATATAGAATAACAAGATACCATGGATACCATTGATAATATAGAATAACGAGATAACATGGAATAACAAACTAACATGGAAGAGCGAGACAATATGGAATAACATGCTGACATTGATAACATTAATAACGGACTAACATGCCCAACATCGCATAACGTGCTATAATATGTTACAACATGTTGTTCCATCTCTTACTCTTATTTTGGAAGAAAAAAATTCAAAAATATGTCGGTAATAGTTTTATTTTAAGGTTTATTTATTAATGTGAAGAACATGTTACAACATTTTATTTAATGTGTTATACTTATTTCGCAAAAAAAAAAGATCTCAAACAACATTTTATTTAATGTGTTATACTCATATTTTCCAATTTCGAATAATGCAAAGATAATTATTAATTTTCCAAAATTGTGAAACTTGTCATTCAAGCAAACTTTAACTCAAGGAAAACGAATCTAAAGTTATCTTTAACCAATTAGTATTCCTTTTATGAATTTTAGCCCGTTATCCAATATTACCACTATTTCTCATATTAAATAATTCCATATCACATTAACATGTTTAAAGCATTATTATTCATTCCTTTTTGTCTTCCATGCTCCATAAGGCTAAGGAATGATCTAGAACGAATTATTTTATCATTATCTCATATATGTGGTAAATTTGCATATTAGACTCTAATTAAAAATATTTACTGAGGTATTTGTGCATAAACCCAAATGTTGCCATAAATGGTGATCAAAATCACCCCAAACCACTAATAATTCCACCAATTCAACATAAAGGCCAATAAGGATAGAAATGAAATTAAAAGCTTAGAAAGAGGGTCAAAAAGATAAAATGTCTAAGTTTTGGTATGTTACAATTTGTTTTGGGGAGATGAGTGTGGGAACAAAAGTTGAAATCCTAGATAAAAGGACTTTGGAAACAATTGTTAGGGAGCCATTACCTACACTAATGGGTCTAAAATCTTGAAATCATTATGGCCTCTCACAGTTTGGTAAACAAACCAATTTAACACACCTAAGGCTCCAATTACCTTGTTCCCTTTGATGTAGTGTTGATCAACTCAACAAGGTCATCTTTCACTATATCCTATACAAACTGGTAGAAGGTTGTGGTAAGATCGTTCGGCCCAAGATGTTATCCACATCCATGTTCATGATAGTGGTTTTGACCTCATCTTCTGAATTCAACTCTAACATGCTATTGTTCTCATTCTCTAGAATAAATGGTTCAAGGATCCCAGTGTATGGATCTGCATCCAAGGTGTTCTCCAAGGTGAAGGCTCTAGAGAAATAGTTAGTGGTTTCTAACATGACTTCATCCTTACCTATCTCCCATGCCCCCATTATCTTTCCTAAGTTTGTCGATCATAGCTCTCCTCCTTCTAGATTTGACATTTGCATGAAAAAACATCGTGTTTTTCTCCCCCTATTTAGGCCACCTAACCCTTGATCTCTCTATATAAAATCATTCCTCCTAGATGAGGAGTTCATTTAGTTCTTCCTTGGCCTGGTGCAAGGCTTCTAACTCTATGGAATATGGTGAGGCAATCAACCTAGATTGGAGACTTTTAACTAGTTCTTCACCTTTTCTAACTCTATCAAAATAATCTCCCACAACCTCCTTGTTCCATCTCTTAAGGCCACATTTAAGGGTTTTTATTTTTCAAAAACCTATATGAAGTTTCTCTCCAAGAGTCCATCACTCAATACTCATTAATTACTTCCCTAATGGTTGCATGTCTCAGCCACAAATTTTCATATATGGAACTCGTTAGCCTGCCCACTTCTCTTGATGAGGAAAGATGAAGGAGTAAGGGACAATGGTCAGATGATTGAGTTCTAATCATGTGTTCTTCCATGATCTGCCAAGATTTGGACCAATATTTAGAGGTGAAACCTCTATCCAACCTTGCCCCACCATGTCGACTTAACCTCTTGGCTATCCACCCATGTAAATCAACTACTTGAAATAGGGATTTCATTTACATCTAGAGAATCTATCAATTTAGTAAAGTCCTTCATTTCTCTATCATTCAAATCTTCCCCCCAAACCAATCATTTGTTGATCTATAAGAGTTAAAGTGCTCTACTAAGATCCATAGTAGGTCCCATGTGTGATCATTGAGATTGTTAAGGTTTTCCCATATCATCCTCCTCTCGTGTGCGCAACACGATCCATAAATCACAATGAATTTGACCTTACTCCAAGGTCTAAATCAAGAGAAATGTGTTGCCTAGACGAATCCACCACCTAAGGTGAAAGAAAAGATAAAGAGAAGATCCATGCATTCCCTCCATCGGACTCGTTTGTTGTCACCCAATCAAGCACGACCAAATTTCTGAATTTATATACTCTCATGTGACCTAGGAAAGGCTCAAGAATGGAAAAGGTTGTTAGGTTATGTTCCCTGGATAGCACCTTGATACATTCTCTGGTTCTCTCATTCACGACACCCCTAGCATTCCATACTATGATTTTACCCATCATTTTGAGTTATCGCCTTGACCTCTCTTCCACAACTAATCCTAATAACTCCCCATCTTCTCCACCACCTCATCCACATCCATGTCAGCTCAAAATAGGGATTAAAGGAACATAAGCTTATCTTCCTCCACATCATCTCCACTCTTATGCTCTCCCAAGCATCCTGAGGATGGCCAATAAGTATCATCTAACTCCCTCATCCTCTAAGAGGAGCCCAAATCCAAATCATCTTTGGACCAAAGACCCACAACTCTCACATAACATCCTCAACTCCTTGATGGTTCACCTCTGTGGATGGTGTCCCTCACCATTTTCTCTTATGAGCTCACCCCCCATTTGAGCATCACAAACTTTGTGGGCCTATAAATCTAGTGTGCTCCTTTAATGGAAATGAGGTGTTTGTACCACTCAAGCAACTATTTGAACAGTCAATTAGGTTCCAAACTAGAACCATGGATGCAACCATGAAAGATCTTAACAGGTTCCCAATCCTATCTCTATACTCCTGAAATGAATAAGTAGTTACATTTTGATGTGAAGACCTATTGTATGCATCATTTTGGGGTTGGATTATCAGAATGGACACCTCAAGGTTATCTTCATCTTCAGTAGCCTCTATATCAACTTGTGGGTTTACACTGATCCCCATGGATGACTTCCTCACCAGATGGCTCTCTGTAGAAATCGATGCCTTGCTGGAAGTTCCCTCCACTAATGTCAACATGGATATTCCTTTCTATCTCAAGATTGTTGTTGCCTCAAAGCAATCTCTCGGTGTCATGCTAGTAGCATTGAACAATTGCTTTGTCTCTAGAGGAGGTAGGTTCCAGGAAAGGGGGGAATCAAGCATGTTGGTCACACACCTCAACGTATCTAGTTGGTAGGAGGGATTTCCCTTACCAACTAGAGTGGACATAGTGTTGTGCATAGATACATGTAGCTCGACTTTAGGACAACTCGATGGAGGTGAAGGATGTGCGGTCTAGGGGACATATGTGATCAGATCTCTAGAGAGAATGGGTGCATGAGCTAGTGCACATCATACCAGGGAGGAAGTAGAGGTTGGGTATGGCTGGGTGGCCCAAAAATAGGTGGATCAAACGATCCTACCTTCCTTAAGAAGTTACCAAACTATTTTTTTAGGGAGATCCCCTCCTCTAACTTAGCTATATTCCTGACCACTCAAAGATCCTCAACTGAGATACCTTGGTCCACTGCAAAGATTGTAAAGTGTATAGGTTTGTCACTGCCAATTAATGTGTGCTATTGGATTGATGGTGATGAAGTGTTTTTCCATGCCATCCACCAGTGTTATAGTTGTGGGTGGGATATTACCGTTGATCTAAACTAGGTTGAGGGTGGCAGAGAAGTTGGAAAGATCCCACTTCCATGCCAAGTAGGCCCCAAAGAAACCAAATTTCTTCACTATCTTAGAATAAGTCTCTGTCCCTTAGATGGATGAGAATATCTTCCACAAGAATCAACTACCAATCTGGGGCATGCTCTGAGTATCAATGATCACCACAGCATGACATAGAAGGTGATTCCTTTTTCTATAAAGGTGGCTATTCTAACTCCGTTGCAAGGGGGTTAAATGATGACCACTGAGTTGGATGTCAATCTAAAAATCATAACAACTCGGAAAAGGTAAACCAGATGGCCTCTTTGGTCTCTACCATGGAATGTCTCGGGGACATGTTACCATGGTTATTGGGACTAATCGAATGATTTCTATCTTCTCTAAGGGACAACGGTTCTGGCAACATCATATGGGGATTTGTTTGACCAAAGGCAGAGATCTAGTGAGTTGGGGGGAGGGCAGTCAGGCATAGATAGGCTCTCAAGGTACATAGGATCCATTACAACCACCAAGGTTAGGGAAGTGAATGGGATTGTGAACAAGAGGGTAATAGGTGGGTGAAAAGAGGGTTGTTGATGTTTATCATGATATTGGCACAGTTCCGTCTACGGATGGGCCGACAAAGGACAATGAGAGGCATGATGAGCTCGGCCTCTATAGATGAAGCAAACGAGGCCATGTGGAAACTCCCCTTTCTAATATCCCCTCTCCAAGCAGAGGTGTCAGTACTCATGACTTGGGCCAAGTCTTACATTAGGGGGGCATTATAGGCCTTGCGCCCATCGACCTGCCATTGTCGGTCGCGATGATAAGTGACATAGGTCCATTTTTGTCTGTGTCCAGTCATAGAGGAAAGAAATGGTACAAATCTTGAGGCATCTTCCTTGGTGAGTTTAGGAGGTTGGATACCAATTATAAGCTAGGCCTCTGGTTGCTAGGATGCATCAATATCAAGGCCTTTGTTAGTCGGATTAGCACCCTCAACGTCATCATCTATGACATGGGCCTAGTTAGGCCCTAGGAGTCCCGAGGGGCCATCCGGAGCGGACCAAAATGGGGCATGACCACCCCCTACCTCTGGAGATGGTACCACTTCCTTGCATGCCTTCCCAAAGTAGCTGGTGGAAAAAGGAAGATGCATGTAGGCTCATGAGGGGGGGGGGGATAGAGGTGAGCTGGGGTGAAGTACCAAAGTGGTATGTAGGAGGAAGATGGGCAATCGTAGAGGTAGCTTAAGGTGTGGATGGAAAGAACCAAGGAATGGTAGGATTTTTGTAGTGTCAGAAGAAAGGGAGGTGAGGATGGCTACTTGGTTGGAATAGGCTAGGTTATCTATGGTGTTGGGAGAATAAGAAGTCATTGTTGTCAGGAGCACGGGGCATCAGAGAGGAAGGTATCCATCTCCAGGGAAGGTGTTGTCACCTCCGATGTGCTCAACCCAAATGTGATGCTCAACAAGAGAGGAAAACGACCAACTCTCTCTTCTAACATCTCTGGAATGTCTATTTGGTTTATTTCTAAACATCAGTATGGACATAGGAACAATGATGGTGATGACTAGAGGCCTGACTGGGGCCACCATATTAGGAATGGATGGAAATCCTAGCCGCTAGATAGAAGTGAGAGCTTTTCACAAATGATACCATCACATACAAGACAAGCCATTACTTTAGCATCTACCAGGTCCCTTAATAGCCTCACAGGTGCTCGAAAAGAAGATCAATCACCCTTCTAGCAATGAGTGGAGAGGTTGGGGAAGTAGCAAGCAACCCCATCGGGGGTGAGGAGATTGAGCAGGGAAGAACATTGCTTTTCCCTGATGGTGTATCCTATGGTATTTGGAATAACAAGCCCTAGGATGATAGAAGATGCTAATGCATAGGAGAAGAAGATGGTCAGGAAATATATTATAAATTAGGAGAAAAGCTTACACTAACTTCATTACAGTTGCAAGGTTAAATACAAATAGCATTAACCAACTATCGTATCTAGGAAACAACTATCATGCCACAACACTACCAGATCCCACAAATTCAAATACAACATAATACTATTACTCCATTCCAAAAATAGAAAAAGTGATCAATATGATGAATGTGAGAACTTGCATACTGAGTTGTGATCCACACATACTCAGCTTGAGACTCGGTCATGATGAGTTGGCACATATTCTCAAGTCTTGATTATTTTCCAACATTCTCCCCTCAATCTAGACTTTTCTGTGTGATATCTATGATTCCAAGAAGATTTCTCTTTGGAACAAAATTGATTATCTCCAATGCCTTGGTGAGTATGTTATCCCATTGTTCTTTAGTATAGACATACTTGACTGTAATATCCCCTTTCTCAACACGTTTTCAAATGAAATGGGCTCATGTTTCGATATGTTTGCTACATTGTGGAATAATTTTTTTTCATTAGTGCTATGAAAGATTTGTTGACACACGATTGAACTAGTGCAACCTATTGACCAGTGAGCTAACTTAGGAGGTTCTTTAGCCATATTCCTTGGCATGTTGTTGTTGTGTGTAAAGAAGCACCATCACCTCTCTACTAAAAATTTGAACAATAAAACCTCCAGTCCAAACACACCTTCAAGGTATCTTGGAGTTGGTGTAAAATTTTCAAATCTTTATATAATGGTAATCTAAATACCAAAGTGTAGAAGAGGAATAATAATCATGACTATATTCAATTATAAACAGGGGAACATGTTGAACTTACATCATAAGGATCCATGTAGAGGAAATCTAAACCACCTCAAGATTGTCTCCAAGCTTTAACTTTTCAATCTATGTCCTAGTCAACATGCCTTGTCAACTAGTCCTCCACCTAGGGTTGGAAGCATACCCCAGCAAAAGAAGAGAAAAATAGAAGACATCAGCAAAGGCTGGTATGTGCATATAAAATAAGAAATTGAGAAATATAAAGAAATGAAGGATATCAAATAAAGTAAGGCTTCCCATAGAAAAGATAGGTACCACCCAAGCTGGTATCAAGAGGAAAGATCACATTAAAAGGGATACTTGCCATAACCAAAAAATAAAAAGAATGTACTATACAAATACATCCACTACCATGGTGGGAAACAAAGCACATATCATTATCAACCTGCATGCATGTGAGATAAGCATAGCCCTAGAACAATACAAACACAATTGGTGGCCAAGGATTCACATCCTTGCAAACCTGATGGAGAATGACTCACCGCCAAACTCCCAAATATATATAAAACATGGGCCAAGAATCACACATCTTGCCCTGGGTATGAGGTTCATTGCCATCCGAAAAGAGCAGGAAATATCACATCTACTCGACAGAAAATAACACATTTGCCATAAACAAAACCAATGCAATTACACTACTCTAGTGCTACTAAATCACATAGCATGTTTAATGTAGAGGCAAGTAAAAAGTATAGTCAGATTATACCAAAGTAATCACCACATAAGTGACCAACATGTACATCCACCTCAAAGTGGGAAAAAGACGTCACATGTCAACTAGTAAACATCCACATCATAGTGGGTATATAATATCAAAAGTCCAACTTGCACCAAGTCAAAAGAAATAGAGTTAAGAGAATATCTATGATCACAAGACCAATAACAAATAAGATAGTTCATAAGAACCATGATTTTCAAAAGATAAGAGCAATGTGTATAGGCTATTGTCCATAGGACCAAGAGAAAGAAGAAAATAGGATAATTGCTCAATAAGAATAATCGGGGATGCAAATATACCTCAACATCAGAGTCAAACTGATCCAAAGTCACATCTAGGTCCAAGCCTAGGCATCCAAAGAACCTATTAAGCACATAAGAAGATTTTGTATCAATTTCATGTAAATTGTCCAAACCCTTAAAACCACATTTTTGATTATATGTGAATTAGGTTATCAAACCCATGCCATATTTTAGTATATGTCATTAGTAGTCTAAAACATATTTTATTATATTTTTCTAAATTATAAATAATTAGTTATGATTTTTTACAAGTTAATTCATCATTAATTAGATCCATAGAAAAACACTTATTATTAAACATTGGATTTAGCCATCACAACTTATACCATTAGAAAGCCCTTCTTTTTCTGAACCCAACAAGTATTTATTTGTAATCTTCTGATTTGTAAATAATTAGTTATCAATTTTTGAAGATCGACCAATCAGATAATTAGATCATGCCACGTAGATGATAGAATCCATGACATACAGGCCAGGCCCCGAATGACTTGGCCCAATAAGAATAGCTTGCCTCACTAGTAATCTCCACAGTTGACCTCGCCCAAGGTAAAAGAAAAAGCTTGCGAGAAGACTAATATACCCCCGAACGATAAGATAGGAGAGAGGAACAAGGCGAGGGTAGAAGAGGTATTTCACAAGGGAGATCCATCCCCGCTGCCTGGCTCACGCCATGGCTAGAACCTCATGAGTAGAAGCTTGTGCTTGTTTGGGGAAAATTTCATTTCACGACGAAACCAAAAACTAACAAAATGGAAAGGTAGAGGAGAAGAAATTGAACCTTTCTCTATGCCTGATTGAAGTCTGATGAAGCAAGGAGCTCGGACGAGGTGCCGCAAAGCCAAGAGAAGAAACCGCTTTTTGAAAGCTAAGACAAACACAAACATAACAATTGGTGGCGTAGAACGGTTGTGTGAAGGACCATGAACACCCGCATGCCTAAATTTATAGGCAAGGGTCGGAGGAGGGGTCGTAGCAAAAAAGCCAGGAAGTCTAGTAGCTATGGGATTTGGGGTTTCTGCAAAAAAGGAAAGATAGATCACGAACAAGGGCTCAATATATGTTGACCAATCTCCCAAATTAAATGGGAGTGATTTCAAGGAAAATGATGCACTAGGGATCGAGGAAAACCCAGCAGACCGAGACACGCCTCCTATTTCCTAAACATCAGAGTACCATCTCCTACTCAAGGTAGAAGACGCAATCTAGACCGTAAAAACAAGATCGGACGGTTGATATTTAATGCAAAATTGAGGGAAAGTACATAGGCACCATGTGATAGATTTTAATGCGAATTGAAATCCAAATCAAATAAAGTGTAGCCACATAAATCTCTTATGTTCTCTCTCTTCATTTGCGGGTGAAAACCACACCCAAATTAGATGAAATTATGCACAGAGGATAATTAAAACATGTAGATCCCCATTATGAAATTAGATTTTCCTTTTGAGAACTTTTAATGCATTTATTATTCAAAACTTAGTTTGTCTTTCGTTATGCATTAATGACTTCAAGATTATCCAAATTAGGTGAAACTTCAACCACAAGTTAAATTAAGTGTGTTGAATACAAATTTTGCATTTGTTTCCAACTTTTGGTGTCATGAATTACATTTTTTCTGAGCATTAATGCATTTTATCAACTTTCTCTCTCCTAAACATACCTTATTATTTTAAGGTGGTCCAAATTAGATGAAAATAGACATGTAAGCTTATTTTAATGTGTAGATTACAAATTTGAAGTCTATTCTTTAATTTGAGGCTTTCTTACATGGGTTATGTTACTTGGCCCACTAATGGCCCATTAACTTCATTACTTAACCAATTAAGTTATTTATCATCTTATTACCATCAAATGAATTATATGGCATATTAGATAACATTATTCATGCATTAGATTATTAGGATCACTCTAACCTCAACCTAGATTGGTCAAACCAAAAAGGTCAAACTTCCAGGTCAGGGTCCAAGATCAGGTATGTTATATTGTGCCTGTCATAAAATCTACATCACATGAGGGAAGGAATACAAATTTCTATTTTTGGGATGTCCACAAAATCAAATTACCATTTAGGTAGAATTCCATACTAGAGGTGCTTCTTTGTCATCTACATCTCCAGCTAGATCACTTTCTGTGAAATCGATGATTTGTTCTTCCTCATCATCTTTTTTGAATACCAGACCAAGGTTGATAGTGCCTTTGATATACCCTAGTATATTCTTAACAACCTATTGGTGTATTGTTTGGGGCTTATCCATGCACCGACTCACCAACCTGACTACATAGGTCAGGTCGAGCGTGTGTAAGTCAGGTACCTCAAACTTCTGACAGAGCTTTTATACTCCATAGGATCTAAAAATGATCCCTAAGTGCTTTTTTCCAGCATTAGCTTAGGCTCTATTGGAACCTTTCTCGAATTGCACTCGCTCATTCTTGCTTTCTCCAATTGCATCTCACATATGCTATCTACTTCAAGGTTATTCCATATATTTTTTGACCAACTTTGGTTATCAAATGATAAGAAGATGACAAAGATCGCTCATCTCAAATTCTCACATCATTTTCTCTTTAAACTGGTTGATTTCATCTATGTTGGGGCCAGTCACAATTAGATCATCAACCTACACGCCAATGATGAGTAATTTTTCTCCACGCTCCTTGTGTATACAACTTGTTGTTGTGTGCATCTATTCAACCTGAGTGTTTTGAGACTGTAGTCCAACTTGATGTTCCATGTCCTCGGTGCCTTATGAAGACCACACAATTCCTTGGAAAGTTTGTACAATTTATGTTCCTGGCCATTCACGTTGAACCCTTCTGGTTGAGCTACATACACTTCTTCCTAGTGTTCTCTGTTCAAGAAAGATGACTTGATATCTATGTGATGAACCAATTAGTTGTGATGATATGAGAGGGCTAGCAGTAACCTCACAATTTCCATCCTTGCTACTGGAACAAATACCTCCCTAAAGTCAATTCCTTGTCATTGTACATACCCTTTTGTGACTAATTTAGCTTTGTGCTTGATGATTTTCCCTTTTGAGTCTTTCTTGAGTTTGTATACCCATTTCAGACCAATGGTCTATCTCCAACCAGTAGTTTAGTCAGAATGCATGTGTTATTCTTCTCATTTCCCTCCATGCTCTATGCATGTGTCAACCCACTCATTCTTCTTTGCAGCTTCATATAAGTAGTAGGTTCTTTAGAGCCTATAAGTGGTACCTCTCCTTAACTATCAGCACCTTCTATGTCCTCATAAATGTCTTCAATTGATCGATATTTCATCAATCTGACTATAGTTGAGGAGGAGCTTAGCTACATGGGGACTCTTGGACACTTGGTGGAGAACCTATTGATGGATTTCCTTATTGATTTGACTACGAGGATGCCACTGACACACAATTGTGTGGGTTCGGAAAATATAGGTGCGAATTCTCCATGATCGACATGCAAGTCCCCATTTGTAAGTGTTGTTAGTAGAGTCTCCTACCGTGAATGTGGCCCAATTGTATGAGTTGGGTTCCTCACTTGCATCCCACTTCTATCTTCTTTTCCCATGGAAGATCACATCAGAGCTCACATTTATCCTAGTTTGTTTAGGATCAAACATACTATGCACCTGGCTCCATGATTCTACCCCAAGGTGTACCATAGGAATGCTTTGATCATCAAGTTTCCTACTGTGTACACTTGGCACCTTCATATGAGCAATACAATAAAAACTTTAAGATGTTCCAAGTGAGGTTTTTTACATGTACAAGCTTCATATGGAGTGATTTCATCTAGAGACGTCATTATCATTTGATTTTGGAGGTAGGCAACATGTCTCACTACCTCCCCCCACATGGTGATAGGCATGTTCATGATCTTCAGTGGGCTTTGGGAATAGCCATCACAGTCCTATTCCTTCTCTCCATGATTTTGGGGGTTGTAATAGGTTGTAAGGTGCCTCTGAATTCCCTCCTTCTAACATAATGAAGTGAACCTACATGACAAAATTTCATCTCCATGATTTTTTCTCAAGAATTTAAGAGTGTGCTCTGTCTCCTTCTCAACCTTGCCTTCAAATTTTTGAAGTCCTCAAATGCCTCAAACTTTATCTTTAGTAAATGTACCCAAATCAACATGCTAAAGTAGTTGACAAGTAGTAGAAATTACTTATTTCCAGCAGATGTGCATAAAGATATTGGTTCACACAAATCTGTGTGCACCAACTCGACTTCCTTGGATATACTTTGACTCATTAGGGAATATGAACCTTGTTTGATTTGCAACCAAACACCCTTTAGATCTTTTATTGGGGTGATTGATTTTTGGAAGCCCCAGTACCAGATCGTTATCAAACATCATCTTCAAGGATTGGAAGTTTACATGACCCAACCATGAATTCCATAACCAATTTGGTCCTCCAAACATCCCTTTAGGCATATTGGTTCACATGACTCTAGTTTCACCTTGTAGAGTCTGTTGGTGGAGAGCTTCACCTTCAACAATATCTTGCTGCATCTATCGTACAGACATAGATGTTCTCCAAGTAGAATCCCGTTGTTCCCTTTCTCAGTCAGCTACCCAAGGTTGATGGTGTTGTTATCCAGGCTTAGTATGAAATACACCTCTGCTAGCAATCTTTGTTTTCCATTTTTGAATAGTAACATCACTCTCTCTTTTTCTTTTATCTATACAGTTGATCCATCACCAAACTGAACCCCCCATGGACATTTTTGTCGATTTTGTTGAACTTGGTTTCTTTTTCCCATCACATGGCTTCTAGATCCATTATCTATGTACCATAGATCTGATGGCCCCTTTCTTGTGTATCTGTGTACTAGGCTGGTACCACCTTCTCATCATTCAATAATACCATGTGGAGAGATTTCTTCTCACACTTGGACATGAGAATTGCCAGTTCCTTATCATGGGTTTGGATGAGATTTGCCCCATCGCCTAGATGCTTGTCGTGACGTTCAGACACCCAGTGCCTAAATTTATTGCAGTGGAATCATTTTACCTTGTTATTTTGTAGCCATTGTCACAAATTCCATATGATCCTTGGCGTGAATCGTACTCATCACCTCAGCCTCCCTTTCCATGTACTCAACCACATCCACAGCCAGGCAAGTTGCTATAACCTCACCCATAGTAGGATTTTGAAGTTGTGTCCTCTCCTCTTGATGTTTTGAAGTCAGGCCTTTGATCCTTCTTCATGAATCATACCTAATCATGGCACCCTACATAGTCACGGTAGTGCTCTTCATGAGCTTTTAGGGATCTGACCACCTTGTCAACCGACATTTATTTGAGACCCCAAATTGTTCCATGTTAGCTACAATCTGAAATAGTTTGGGGGTACATTGTGAAGAAGCTTGTTCACAATGTAGCTTTCTTCCATTTTCTCTTTGAGAGAACACATTTGGTTCACTAGGGTAAAGAGTTTGCCAGAAAAATCATCCACCAGTTGTGCATCTTCCATATGCAGATTTTCAAATTCCCACCATAAGGCCTCGAGCTTGACTTCTTTCACATGTTTCACGCTGATGTGGATTGTCTTGATGGCTTTCCATGCCTGGCGTGCAGTTTCCTTGCTAGAAAGATGAAGCATTGTCTCCTCCAGAATCGCTTGGTAGATGAGTGGAATTTCCATCAGATCCTTCTTCTCCTCGCCCATGCCGCCATTGTCTAAAGCTTCAATTATTGAGCGTGCAAATTGGCTTTCATCTTCATTACCCACTCTAGGTGATTGGATTCTAACATTATTGGATACCTAAGGGTTACAAACCCCTACCTTGATGTTGTAGTGTCTGTGAGGTCCTTATTGGAACTCTTGTTGGGTGGCGGTATTTTCTTAGGCATCATAAGGCTTAGATACCACATGTAGTATATAGAATAGCAAACCCCAAGATCACATCATATGCTAATGCATAGGAGAAAGAAGATGACCATGTGATATATTAAAAACTAGGAGAAAATCTTGCACAACCTTTATTCCAATCACAAGCTTAAATACAGATTGCATGAACCAACTATCTATCTAGGCAGAAACTATTGTGCCACTACACTACGAAATCCCACAAATTTGGATCTAACACAAGACCATGACTCCTTTACAAGATAGAAAATGAGATCAACATACTGAGATGTGCTCTACATATATTCAACTTGAGACTCAGTCATGATCGGCTGGCACATATGCTCAAGTCTCAATTATTTTCCAATAGCGCCGCTAGGCCATACCACTGAAGGGAAAACAAGAGAGAAGTGAGAGATTTCTCACTCTAAGAATCCAACTACAAATATTAAATATTGTTCAAGGACACAAAAATAATTAGTTTGAAGCAGTTGACATCCACCAACAAGTTGTCATTGAGTATTCTTCTCGCTTCCCCAAGTCTATTGGATCGATTCTTCTCTGATTCCTTTATCCACATCTTTTTTCTAACTAACAAAATAGATGTACATGGAAATGAGAACATGCCACTATTAAATTTTAAAAAGCCAACTTGAAATCTTACAACTTACATGTGTAAAAAATCACATAAATAATAATTAATATGTTGTAAATCTGGTTACAACCATTTCAAATGAAGCCAACTTTATTGGGATAACATTAAACTGCATTGACATTATTTGGTTGGAATGGGATTGGATATACAATAGTGTGTGCTATCTTATATTTTGCCTTACTTTTATTAATTAACCAGAAACTATATTACATATATGGATAAACAAACCAAAGGCTATAACATAATGTCACTTGTAGTAAAATGACTTTTGGTTAGTGAACTTTATATTGTGCCAATAAGAAGCTAGCTTATGACATATATTGGAACCACACCATAGTTGTGAGGGCTCAAGAAATGTCATATGAATCAAGATGGAATATGGAATTTTTTTCTAAATTTATTATTTGATATAATCCATACACGATGAAGACAAAAAAAGCATTTACCAAAGGAACATCTGATAGAATCATACAATGGCACGGGGTATGTAAAAAATATATCTTATGGATATGGAATAAAGTTAGTTGTTAAAACTTTCACTATCTTGTACATGTGCACCACCTAAACTTAACTAATTATGAAGTTACCCATAGCTCATACATCATATGCTTCTAACTATGATGGTAGAACGTGGCCATGACACTACATTCAAATATGATAAATGACATCTAACAAGAAAAGATCTATGTTATATGATTAGTATTAGATTTTGTGCAATTACTCAAATTTTAGGCCCATAGACACCTTTGATGAAATATCCTTAGTTTTAAAGATGCTATTGAACAAGAACAAAATTAATAATAAAATTTTTCAATAAGTACATTATGTTGTCAAAGATAATTTATATTTATATGTGTCTCATAATGTAACTAAAGTTAAGGAAAGTAAAAATAGAAGAGAAGGGACTAGAAGGAAACCAGCGACATGAGATCATACTCAAGGAGAAATCTAATAAGAAGTATAATGGTTAAAGAAGACTTGAAGGTGTATGGTATTGGAGTAAAAAGTGCATATCCTAACATATTGTAGACATAAGCACTAAGCTATGAAGTCCTTAAAAGGAAGATGAAACTTATCTGGGGTTCTCCAATATGAACTCACCTCATGTTCTAATGATTTTTTCCACAAAGGATTGGGAAAACATGAGAATGTACAAGGGCACCTCATTAGCAACACATATTTCCTCTTTAATGTGATGATCCACATGCAATGAGAAACAATGTGGATGATATACAAGCCAGATGACTTCTCATAAGTTGTGTTCTCCACAAAGGATTAGGCACTACAATGTTCCTTATCTTGAAGATAATGTTGTTACTTGGTCTAAGAGAAGGGTTTGAATTGCATATTATTTGAGATATATTGGTGATGGGAGACTTGAACGACAAGGCCCAATGATCTTATTATGGAGATCCATAATCATGAGATGAAAGGAATATGATTTGTTGTGGTTAAAAAAATTCTCAATGTTGTATTCTACATTTACTAGAGGAGATGATATTATTGATGAATAAATTAGAGAGAGGATAACTAAATAAGAGATAAGAGTAACTCAATCCCCTTTACACTCAAATGCCAACATTAGAGGAAGATAGTTGCTTGGGGAGGACCTCTTGGAGGCTTGAAACACTACGAGAAGAACTAGGTATATCTTTTGTGTTAGTTCTTTGTAAACCAACATCTCTTGTTCTCTCTTCACAGCATAGCATTTTGGAACAAGTTGGGAGGGTCTATTATATGGATGGACCGTCGCTAAAGTCCTAATGTCATACATACTATTTGTGGTTGCAATTGTATTTTGACAAGACCATATGAAGTCCTTAGTTAGAGGTTTAGATGGACCATATACAGTATACCACTAGACCATAAATGGCCCATTTGTTACTCCTACCCATATACAGTGTATGGGGACCGTATATGGTCTGATGGAGGAATGTAAGTGCATTTGTAAATGAAAAATTGTATCCCACAACGGCATATATTGATGTAGATATCTTATTCATTAACAAAGCACTTTTGGATACTTTCATATACTCTCTCAACAAATATTCCTTGCATTCAACTTAAAAATGAAGGAAGTAGAAAACACATTGAATCTTCATCAATATAAGATTTATATATAATAATAACATCTCATGCACATAACCTACATAGGAAAAGGTAAAGTAGAAAAAATATCAATTCATTTTGAGAACGTCAAACTTCTACAAAATTTTCTATGTTTGAACTTACATTATAAAGAGAGAAGGCTGAAAAGGAGCATTATACCCTTATCCCAAATTATCAAACATTTTGATTAATAGAAGACAAATGCTAAGACACATTCATTTCAATATGACCAGATTTACATCCCTTTATCCCTGTGTTATGGGATGAAAGGATAATGTTTGGCCTTGATGTGAAGGATAAACATAAGTTATGATGATAATGTAGCATGTTGAACCATCTGAATGAGAACATGTTTAAGATGATAGTTTACCTTGTCAAACTTATGATATGCATTGTATCTTTATTGTTTCCTATCCATACAACTATTCATTTGAATGAATGTTAACCATGTGATAAGATCTTAATATAAGTTAGTCATATTTTAAGAAAGAGAAAATCTAATGAACATAGTTAGGAGGCATGAATAGTTTGATATGTTAGCATATACAAGGATGAATAAATGGGTTAGTATGAGTTACATTAAATCCCAAGTGATTTAAACCTAGAATGTATTAAACTGTGAGAGCTCATCTATGAAAGGTTAGGGGAAGATCCACAGAGGTGGAAGCTAGACCCATCCTTTGTGTTCAATTGTGATATAGAATTTAGGGTGAATCCTCAATTCATCATGTGATATAAAAGTGGGATAAAGCATGATGTTTACGTGTTATATATATGTTTTGAGCCCCAACCTTATACCAAGGTGGAAAAGATGTAGAGAGGCTTCAGGATCGACCTTCCTAGAGGCACTCTTGCACTTGTTGATTGTTTAGGGTGGCTGAATAACCCTAAGGAATTAATGGTGAGTCGTAATGATGTCTACTTGGCTTGGAACTTGTGAAGTAAATTTAGAGCAATAAATAAATAAAGGAGAAGTTGTTTTTAGTGAATTCGTGATAGCTCTATATTTTTTTACCACTTATTCATTTTATCCTTCCATGTATAATACAACTTATTTTATTGGTGCATTTCTTGCATAGAATTTGTTAATACTAGCCTAACTATTAAGAATGAGAAAGAGATAGTATTTTTGTACTTGTATTTTATCTTCGTACTTGGACATTCTCTAACTAAGTTATGAACAAAGTTGTCAGTCCTGGAGCTGACCTAATAGCTATCCAACCTTCCTATCCTACTTAGTGACTGTACTACTTGGCATGCATGGTTTTTGAGGTCCATACATTCTTATACTAAGGTCTTGGGATAAACCAAAAAGCTTTAGTAATTTTTGTAGCATTATGTTTAATAAACAAATTCTCATTTATACTAAACTAGTAATGTTTGTTGTAAATGATGTAATGTTATGGAAGTTGTGTGATACATGCTTTATGAACTTATGATACTTTGAAGAAAAATGATATTATGTTGAATTGTTGAATTCATGATGAGATTTCCACCTCGCATGTTTTATCATAGGTGATTAGTATTTTGGGTTATTTTTAATCAATGTGTAATTGTATATTGCAGAAGAATCTCTAAAGTTTAATATCAAGGCCAATCACTGAGTTGGTACACGTACATATCATGTATGGAGTCTCTTTCCCATGCGATAGACTATAATATTTGTGCATCTTATAGCTACGTAGCCTAGAAGAGAGGATCCATCTTTAGACATAACCAATAGCCTAGGTGGATCCCAAATATCTACAGAATGCCATAATGAGAACATCCCTAACCCTCAACCTCCTCTCTTATAGTAAAGACGGTTAAAGGAATTGAGTGCATACCTAATGTAGAGGAAGCATTAAGGCCTCTATAGCAACCCCAAGTTCCTACTCCACATTTTATTAATGAGATGTTAGCTATGGATCACATTTTCATGGATTCAATTACTCAACCAATTTGGGGCATGAGACTGCCTTCACACCTACGAGATCCAATTAGGGATATGAGTATATCTTATGTTAAGTGAAAAAAGATGAGGTTTATGATTTCTTGGGTAGTGTTGATCCTGATGAAGATGATGCATGGTTTTCTGAAATAAAAATATCCTTCGTGTTTTCTCATGTTCTTAAGGAACAAAAAGATGAACATGCATTATACTTCTCAAAAGGCAGTGCTAGCCATTAATGGAAACTAGAGAAGACGCAAGTGGTATGTGAATCTATCACTTGGAAAAAGTTAAAAAGGTGCTTCTAGTGATTCTTTTATCTCGAGACATATGTGGGTGATAAAACTAGATAATTTGAGACTTTAAAACAAGGAACAATGTTAGTGACATAATTTGAGTTTTTGTTTTGAGATCTACTGAGGTTTTGTCGTCATCTCTATGAGACTAGTGATGAAAAGCTTACAAGGTTTAAGCATGGTCAAAATCTTTGAATTCAAGAAAGGGTGGCTATTAAAGAGATTATATAGATTTTTATGCATTTGCGGATGTTTCCAGAATGGTGGAAATGGCAATTCAAAATAGGAGAGATGTTGGTGAAAGGGATCAAGAACATAGATGTCTAAACCATGTCCTACCAATTAGTAATGAACATAAAGACAACCTCTAAACGTGTCAAACTTCAATTAGTGTGCCACTGATTCAACAAAGTATGGAGGAAGAATCATAGATGATTGACATCTGGGTAGAGGATACCAGCCTAAAAGGGTAAGCAATGTAGAATCATCAGTAGTCATGAGTTCATATGAATCTAGAGAACCTAGTTATGCTTCAACATCAAAATAGTTTACAACTTACACACTTGTCCTTAGGGGCCAATTTGGGGTCCCAACTTGCATATTACATGTGTGGGTGATTTGAGAATTATACCAAAGAATGCCTACAGGGAGGACATCTGCAAAACTCATGAAAAAGCTAAGAGGACAATATTATAAAACACAACAAATTCAAAAAAGTAGAAATAGAGGTGCAACATCTAGGGAAGGCCCTACTGCATAAGGAGATACATCATAGAGTGGTGCTAGAAAGGTAGAGGAAAGTTTTTCATAACTGGTTAAGATTATGTGATGAATCAGCAAGAGGGAGTGGTGTATCTACAAATAATGATGTGTCAAATTCCATTATTTACTAATGTCACTACTCATGTTTCTATTTTAGTAGTATTGGGTTCCACCATTCTCTTATGTAACTACGAGTGCGATAGCCAAGAGTCATCTGTTAGTGACACATTTTCCTTATTATTTGGAAATCCCTATAGATGAACCTATATATAGAATAGTTAATTACTAGATGCATTTTATGAGATGGGATACACAACATTCAAGTGGATCTATTACCACTTGGGATGCATGGATTCATTGTAATCCTAAGCACTAAATTCTTAGAAAAGTATAAAGTAAGGATAGATTGATCACTAGGGAAGTAAAATTTGATTAATGATTATAAAATATGGAACTTTGTGAGAGATAGTGTGAGGAGTGGGACTAGAAAGGGCATCCACTCCTTATGTAATTGAGTATTTAACCCACTCTATCAAAATCACAATAATAAATATGATGATTAGGCATATTTTTATTTCTCTAAAGAATGGTATACAAGTAGCATGAATACATAGAATCAAAATAATCACAACTATTATATTATTTCCAAAACAATTTAATTACATCATACCTCACTCATTAAGGTGGCATGATATCCATAAGAATTTACAAAATTGACTTATACAAAGCAATTAGTTTTTGAGGAGAACTTGTCCATGTGAAGATGTCCTCAAAGTTGTACCTTTAGGTGCATTTCCAACTTGAGACATCATCCTTTAAAATACCTACATGTGGGTGGTTTGGAAACATCACCAAGAAATAGGAAAAGAAAGAAAAAGAGAATAGCATAAACAAACAATGTGCAATATAAACCATTTGAGCATTATTTTTGGGAAATGTTAAACAAATATGAAGATTCCAAATAGGAGAGTTCCAATTAATAGATTGTAAAAAAATTATATCAAAGAGATTTAATAGGTCAATAAATGATGAATTTAAAAACATAGAAGATGATCAACAAAAAAGATATTATTGTCATGATAATTTAACATCGATAATACTTAAACATCAACATCACATGCCAAAAAAATTTAAATAACATTATTTAAGGACTCAAAACCCGTGAAACATCAAGCTTAAAAATGTTGTGCAGAAAAGGGCACCGTGGGTGAAAAGATGTGCCCCTATATATATATATATATATATATATATATATATATATATATACATACATATATATACATATATATACATACATATATATATATATATATAGTATAAATACACATTGTGTGTGGAAGGACTAACCTAATACTATTATGGTGGTGCATAGGTACCACTTCTATAAATAATTTTAGTATATTATACATGAACAAATGTAGATACCATATATATGTTCTGTCAATTTTTAGTTTAAATAATGTAAAAGTTTAGGTTTTATGACCATAATTAGTGATTTCATATGATCTTAGCAACAAGTCAAGGACATAATATCAATATGAAAGTAATATCAAAGGATCATGAATATCAAGCAAAGGATAATCATATTCAAGGTAAATGCCTCATATTAGAAATCATGTTTTCAGTTATAATAATGTACAAATAAATTGAGTGGATGCACATACCATATATCAGTTTTAGAAAGTTTAGAGTTAAACCCTAGGTCCACATCAGGGTATGAACATACCTAGTGCCATTTATAAAAGGATTAGGGTTAATTTCTCAGTAAGTATTTAAAACCATAAATAACCTTGTTCTTATTAATCAATTAGGTTAGAAAACCTATTCCAATATGCAACTATTATTTTTATTATTCCATCGACTATTTATTTTCTTTCTTAACCTAAGAATAATTACTGCAATTATCTAACTTAATAATTTATAAAACAATACACATTCAGAAAGGTATTTTTTCCCTTGCATTGGGACTTCAGAGTATATGGACAAACACTATATAGGAGTCAATTATCTCTAACAAAACTCACGTGGCTAGAAGTAAGAAAATAGGAAAATTACTAATATGCCCTTGGAATGAAAAGTAAATGGAGGATCAGTGAGAGGGTACACTTGGGAAAACACAACTAATCATGTATGATCAACATATAAAAATGAGACCTACATAGGTATGGACTTCAAATTTTAGGTCCATTTTCGGGTGAATCTCGCTGATAGCTGTCACCCAAAATCAAATTCCCTAAATTAGTGCAATTCCAAGGACCCTTGACTTGGGTCACTTGGCATCTGGAGATGCATAAGCATTGTCATGTCTGAAAGTGGGTAAAGACGATTGGGAACTCTAGTAGAGAGAGAAACTTTATCTAACAACTAGTTGATTCAAAGACTATGATCAAAATAGAAAAATAGTTGTGAAAAGGTGAAGAAAAGAAAATGGGGCTTACATCCAATTGAAGCAAACTAAAAGTGATAGGAGCTTCTAAAGGTTTCCATGTACTCATTGGCACTAACACTGATGCAATGGAAGGTCTAAAGCACTATGGAAAAGTAACTTTATAGGCCTTCACCAGGGGTAAGGACAAAGGTCAAAAGCATCCTAAAGAGAAATAGGTTTGGAAGTATTCTATAAGGTATCGGGATGGTGCAAGTGAATTTGATTGGTAAGTAGCAACATTTGCATGTATTGTTGGACCCAATAACCTAAAGGAGGACAATGTGGCTTGTTGGAATTCAAGGAAGGATACTCCCAAAATTGATTGAGCGGCCTTTAGGATGAGGGTGATCAAGATCAAGTTATGTATATCTTGGTGTTACCATCTTCATTTCTACAATAGTACGCCAAAATGTTATGACCGTTTTGAGAAAAAGTATGTTTGAACAATAGATATATGATCACTCGATTTGGCACAAATAACATTACTCACGAGTTGAAATATGACTCTACTATTGGACTGAAGGGCTAAGATCTTTACATATACATACTTGTTTTTCTCACATTTTGATCCAAAAGGACAGACATGGAAAACGTGGGTGATATTGCTATTAAATGAGGAAGTGAGAACTAGAGATAGGGAGAAGAGACACACAGAGCCTCAGCTGGTTGGGATGGGTGGTGGTCATAATTTCATTTAGTACTAAAATATGTGCAAGGTATTTTAGAATGAAAAATCAATGAGTATTTTGAGGAAAGTGTTCTGCGAGTAAGCGTAAATTGATAAAAATATAAAAAAGATCGTGTAAGTAATAGTGGCTTAGCGATTGCAACATTACTTGACATAGTAGTGTTGTTTGCCACTAGAATTGAGAAAATTGATTAACAAAGAGTAAAGAGTTAGTTTGTGACAAAAAAAAATTGATAACATAGAAAAAGCATGAGAAGAGAGAGAATGAGTGTGAAGGAGAATAAAATATTTTCAAAATGTTGTAGTAGAATTAGCTAGACATTTCCTAATGAGAAGAAAATAAAATGGTTGTAACTTTTAGAAAAACTCGCTCTTTATATAGTGTTATTATATATATAAATAATGAGTTAGTGAATTATTTTAGTCACTATTTATCTTACAATCAGCATGCATACTACTAGTCATTCTTAACATACTCTCGCATGTACTGTAGAAAATAAACAACACCAAGAGAATGCCAATTAAGTAGAAAACCAAACTCCTAGAATAGTTAAAAATCAGTTGGGGTATTGGGATGGAGCGTGTAAGGCTCCTTTAGGTGGTTTCTTCGATCTTAGGGGTGGGTCAGGTGACCTTGGAGTTCCGCCCTATCCCCATGTTTGCATTTGTGTCTATATTAGTGGGGGTTGTCGTCTTCTAGAGGTGCTTGGCTTTAGTTTCCGTCTTTTTCCCTTTCCCTTTCCTCAACGGATTGAGTGTGGCTTTCTAGATCTGTATTTAAACTAGCCACATGAGCGGTGTAGAGATCTTAGTTGCACCTCTAATTGTTGTTGGTCGTTTGGGCACGAATAGTCCGCCTCTTGAATCTTAATTCCTAGTTGACGTGTGTCCCCGTCTCTCCCTTTCTTTTTCTTTGATTGTTTTTCCTTTTGGCTTAAAGGTTCTAGCTTCCCTTAATGTTATAGTCGCCGTTCATTGGCATTTGGTTATCTCCTCCGTGTTTGGAGTTAGTTCACCTCCAAGTGTCTAGGCTTTTTACATGGGTTTTTCCCTATTTTGTGGTTGAGATCAGGGTTTCTCCTGGATCTATTTTGTGTTCTGGACTGCATAAGACCTTTTGTCATCATGGTTCAGTGTAGAGGGATGATTGTTCATAGTTTATGTGGTGACTGTTAGGTTGTTGTCAGCCACAAAAATGAAGGTATTGTATCTTCATGTGGTGTTCAAGATTGTGAACTACTTCCGTCTAAAAGCTCCTTATCGTTGGTCAAAAGGGAATGCAAACAGAAAAGTCTTATCCTTAATTAATCTTGTCTTGTTGATAATATATTAACGTTGGTAGATGTCATATGACTTCCAAAATTATCGCAACTTGTTTAGTTTAAAAGTAAAAACTTAAGAAGAATTTAGCTCCGTTCACATTCAGCTCCGTATAACTTGTTGAAGGATTTGTCCATTTACTTTCTAGGATTCTCCTGCTACACACACGCATTCACAATCCATGTGATATGTGAAGTTGCTCTTAAGTTGTATTGTATGTTAAACATATGGTGAATGATTACATTAGTCACTCTCCATATATATACAATTAGCATACATTGGCATGCATGGTAAGAAAATAGGAAAGCAACATAATGATGCCAAATACTAATAAGAATTCATTGTCAACTTAATTTTGTTGAGATAATATTTTTATTCTATTTTTTATGATATTAAATATTGTCTAATAATATTTAAAGAAACCACAATTTGTAGTCTAAAATAATGTTTAACATTATCTTTTCTTACTTTGTATTTAGTTTGTCATTATATTGTATTATCTTTTTTAATATATTAATCTTTTGTACTGCCTTAACTAGGTTGCTTTATCTTTTGAGATTTTGTTATCGAGCACCACGAGAGAATTATAAATAGGATAAAAACCCAAAATAGCACACTTTGATAAAAATATGTACTAAAATAGCACCAAACCCATCTTAATTCCCGAAATAGTCCACTTTCAAGAGAAAGCGCCAACACTTTTGGCATTTTACTGTTTCCAGGACCAAAAGCGTCAAAAAAATGGCGTTTTACTGTTTCCAGGACCAAAAGCGCCAAAAAATGGCGTTTTCAATTGAAAGCGCAAAAAAAATGGCATTTTTCACCTGAAAACGCTAAAAGCTAGGCGTTTTTCATGTAAAATCGTTAAAAAAAATGCCTACTTTTTGGCGTTTTTCAACAGAAAACGCCATTTTATGGCGCTTTCAGTTGAAAACGTCATTTTTTAGGCGCTTTTGCTGCTGGAAACAGTAAAACGCCATTTTTTGACGCTTTTGGTCCTGGAAACAGTAAAACGCCAAAAGTATTGGCGCTTTCTCTTGAAAGTGGGCTATTTCGGGAATTAAGATGTGTTTGGTGCTATTTTAGTACATATTTTTATCAAAGTGTGCTATTTTGGTTTTTTATCCTTATAAATAAGGCATTGTCGTACGATACAGTGCATAAATGGGTGTACCAACTTGCGCCAATATTGTTGGCCAACAAATAGAAGTCAAAAAATAGCCAAACATAATAGTACGGGAGTTGGTTAGGAGATTCTATATGGACAATGAATTGTGAAAAAGCGACAATCCTTATAATTTGTGAAATATTTTGGTTGATATAATTTTACTATCTTCTTCGTTAATTTGTTTATTAACTGTATAGATGGGTTATTATTTTTTATTGTACATGTTTGAGTTGTATAACAAATTTTTCTTAGACTTAGAAGGTTCCCCGTAAAATTACTTCAACTTTGATGAAGTAAAATACTTGTTAAATGTGATTTACAGAAAAAGGACATCAATCAAATACAATAACTCAAAATGCTTTGGATTTGAGGCAGTCAGTTCCATTTCAACGAAGACGAGTGCAGTTAAAATGAATACACAGATTCGGTCTCTGCTTTTCGATTTCAACCACACCAAACACAAACAGCCCTCAAGTCAAATTCTTGAATCAGTCCGGAGCCCGAACAGCGACGCTTCCCTGTTCCCTTGCTGCTTCATGAGCAAATTCGTTGTTCCGGCTCCGACCCAATAAATTGACGACTTTTGCATTGTATACGCTTCTGTCGCTGTAAATGTATATACGAACGGAAAGGTTGCGCCCCCTCTGGCAATCACCTGGGACGCGGGTGTATTCCAGATCACATCACCCCCGGGCGAATATGAAGGGGGAAGTAAGGAACTACCAAATGCGTTGCCGCGCCTGAATCTTGCTTCTCCTTCCTCTTCTTACGCTTCGGGTCGCTCTTTTTGATCTTAAACTCCGCAGCATGCTTCTCTTGACGAGCTTCTTCTGAACTGGAGACTTTGTAGCTCGATGCTAGACTGAAGCAGGCAAGGGTGAACAAGCCCATTGATTCTGTTGACTTCTTGTTTTCTAGAGGGGTTAGACTGGGTTCTGTAATTATATGCTGACTCCCGGAAGTGACTTGGTTTTATATTTAGCTGGCTATGAGACTGCGAGCGAGAGGAAATTAAGCGAACGACTGAAGTGCATGCCGTCAGCCTCATCGGCCAACTGTTCATATTACTTGGTCCGCAAGGTTCAAACTTGGACCTCCAGCCGCCACCATGACGTGATACCATGGAAAGCGCATGGCAGATCGTCGCTATCAGATACCCGGTCAAATGGCCGTGGAAACTGGAAAATCACGTCATATGCGTGCAAAATGGTAACCGCCAGGACGTAAAACCGCTGACTTGGTCGATTGCCGAGCGACTTCTCTTTATCCATTAACAAAAAAATCCTCCTGTTTCCATCAACCTGTTTGGACACATTGTTGAATACCCAATAGAGAAACTCACTTACTGACTTTGTTACGAAAACAATACTGTTCTCCTCCGAACCCCAGGAAGCTACTATGTTTGTTTATATCCTCCTCTCTTTGGCGCTATGTTGTTTATATCCTCCTCTCTTTGGCGCTATGTGAGATGAAATGTTTGCACAATTTTTCCTATTTGTTGATGAAGATTAAATCGGATTTGTGACTTGGGAGCGGCCTGCATCCACGAAGAAGCTCTAGAGGAGTCTTCTCTCTTTCCTATCATGTCTATGGGATCTATTCTTCGTTTTTTTTCCTTCGGATCCACATCATTTTTTTTTAACTATAAACAATACACGTGCTTGCACGTGAGGACAAGCTATCTTTACATTTTATGCACAATAATGTTATGACTTCTAGTTCAATGGAAGTAGTATTTCAAAGAATTGATTTTCCCATCCAAAAGGAACTGACAGCGCAACTTGTTGCCGGTTGCCTTCTATTTCATTGTAATTTTTATTTAATATATTTCCAAATAAAGGTCAGCTTGAAATTGTACTACTTATATCTGGAAAAACCCTATCAGATGATGGAAACTACCTTATGACCTAGATTGGTACCACACCATGGCTAAAAAGCTCAACCAACATCATACCAAACAGAAAAATGTGCACACCTTTTTTAAATTTATTATTATAAATTTATATGTATATGTATAAAAATATGGAGTACCTGTTAGTGGATATTGTTTAGCTCTACAGCGGTATAACCAAGGAGATGATGTGCAGCTGCATCAAATAATGTTAATTTAATAGAATCAAAAGCGCCCATGACTTCAACTTTCATAATGTACCTATAATCAACAAAACGAAATATTAATTTACAAGCTAATTATAATATATAGATGTATTACATGATAAAAGAAGGTAAATTGTCCGAGGACACTATCTTTTGCTCCACATTTGGGGCAGACCTTGCCTTGACCATTTTCATCATATACTTTCTTGCTACACCTCACACATGCATTGTACCAAAGGGTTCGATCACGGTAAATCTGTACAACTACAGCCTTAATTTCATAAATGTGATCCTAAAAATATTCAACATGTTATTTTCATATTATATACATTTAAGTATTTGTATAAGTTACAAACATTGAGGTATCTTATTATGCGTAGTGTCCCACTCTGTAGGGATTCATGCAAGATGGAAAGATTGATCCTTATTGCTTCTATATTCTCTTTTTGCATGGACACATTCACAAGTGATGAAGAACCAACACCGCTTTCAAAAAACCTATTGAATTTATAGAATTCAATTTAGAAAGAAATATATATGAACTACAGTTTGAATGTGTAATATGAAAATGACTACCTTGACTTCATTTCATCAACTCGTGGCAATGGGGTGTTAAAGAGAAGTCTTGTTGTGTAAGTACTTGATAGGTATAAACCTATAATTATTATTAAATTAATATAAAATAAGTCTCACAAATAGAATTAAATTTATTGATTGTGTCTTATCTTGGAAGCATCGAACTTGTAATCCAGTAATAACAACTATACTTCTCATTTCATATTGTGCTTTCAAGTTGTCATGTGACATCACAACTATTTCACCCCACAATGAACACCTAGCCATAGTGTGCCTAAATACCATAAATATATATATAAGTGTTAGTAAATGAATACTTTGTTTTAGTGATTGAGTAATTTAAATAATTTGAATTTATTACATTTCATTTTGTAATATGATGTCATACTTGGAAACCTATTCACCAGATCTCTTCGTAATGCTTTGAATATCATCAACATTGGTAATCATTCCAATGACATCTGTAATTGACATAAAAGACTTTATGAATATTATAAAATAATATTATAAATGAAATCAAAGTAAAAATACCTATAAGAAATGTCTTCTTATCTTGAAGACCCTGAAAGTCATCAAACTCAATAAACTGAAATGAGTAAACATGTATTTTTTCACAATCTTCAGATGCTTCAACAACCACACAATAAGTGTTAATTATGCACTCTTCATTCCGTTTTGCATTTCTATAGTCATTGTGAATGTCTTCGACACAGAAATTATTCAATACATAACACTTTCCTTCATTAAAAGTATTATTGAATTTATTAACTGCATCACCAGTTAAACTTGCTTCCATCCTCTCTCCCTAAGAAACAAAAGATCTATTGAGGCATTACATAAATGCATGAACGTATTTTAAATAAGAACAAATTCAGAACTTTGTAATCTAGTATACCTCTTCATCCATAAATAATAATTACTGCTTCATTCTTGCCCTTGATATTTCATGTGCTTTCCATTTGAAGGCCACGCAAACCTTTAAATTCCAGTTTAGGTATCGATGTACACGTCGAAAGGGGGTATAGTTATCTTTCATCATCCTATTTATAACATGTAAATATGTTAGCTTAGAAAAGTTGAAAATACAAATAATCAGCATGAAATACTCAGATAAAAGTATACCATCAATAAAGGATAATACTTCTTTGTATACTATATTTATTATAAATGTTCCACCATTGAAATTCTTCTCTCCTGGTTTAATCAAGACCTTCATTGTATTTTGGAATGTCCCTCTTGACAGTGCTACGTACAACTGTCTATGAGAGAATATAGGATGGGGCAAATAAATTCCGAGATTAGGGATAGTTTGACCATGTGACTTCTTTATTGTCATTGCAAAACTCAAACACACACAAAATTGTTTCCGTTTAAAAGCAAATGGAAGACAACCATTGTCATGCGTTATAAGAGGTATTCTAGGTATGAAAACTCTTTTTCCCCGTGCTTGACCAACTGTAACCTCTGCGTCAATTATATTTGTCTGAAACCCTTTATAAACCAGTCGTGTACCATTGCATAACCCATTTGCCGGATCAATATTTTGCAACAACATTATAGGACAATTTTTATTTAGCCGCAATACATGAGGGGGCAAACCATTTGGAACCAGTGAATTGAGGAATTCTTCAGGGTAGTTATGATTTTCATCATCAACAACGCTATCAAAACTATAATATGTGATCTCCTCCCCAGGAAATTGTTGTATGAGATCATTATACATTTCATCAACATACTCATTCTTCGTGCATAATATTGCACGATTCATCATGTAGTCAGTCGACGTTGCATTATCATCGAGAGTTGGAAAGACATATTTTATGAGTTGTTTCTTAGAGGTCGCATCATCCATGTACTCAAGAACCATTTCATGTGGGAGGCGAACGTAATCGTCATCGAATACTAGTTCTGTTCCTTGTCCTATACGTAGTAGAAAGTTTAAGAAGGTGGAATCTAAACAAAGCTCTCATATTTTGCTTTAGTTTCAGTTTGTGCATTTTATCCCAAATAAATGACTTTATAAGACTCGAATCAATCATCTCACCTCTAGTTGCACGTCGAACAATAGGCAAAACTTGTCTGAAATCACCACCAAAAACTACCACTTTCCCCTGAATGGTAGGCTTGATCCCGTGATATCTTGCAAAGTGTGATCTAAGGATTCAAAGGCTTGTCTCCTTGTCATGGATGCCTCATCCCATATAATTAATTTTTCTGTTCTAATAAGTTCTTCTAGACTACTTTGTTTGCTTACATTATAATTTGAATTGTTTTCAACTTTAATTGGAATTTTGAATCTACTATGAGCAGTTCTCCCCCGGGTAAGATCGATGTTTCAACCCCAGATGTCGCTGTTATGATTTCTATGAAACCCATAGACCTTACTTTTGCTAACAATGCCTTGTATAGAAATGTTTTTCTAGTTCCACCAGGACCATCGACAAAGAATACACCAGGCTGGTTTTCCACTATGTAGTTGAATATCTAATTGAATGCATGTTGTTGGTCATAGTTTAGTGATGAAATGAATGATATATCGTCTTCACTTACTTGTATAATCATCTCTTCAACAATTTCACGTGACATATTTTGTCCAGTATTTATTGAAAAATCATCATCAACAGTTGGCAAGTCATAATCCTCTATAACCTTCCCCATGCTCTCAAGAATAGATTTAATATTTTGTAGCATTGTCTGCTCCAACTGATGCTCATCGGTGATTCCGGTCCTATGAAAATATTCCGACATATCATTGAGGCTTGCATCCCATTAAGCTCTTACATTTGTTAGTTCACAATAAACTAATATTGTAGCAAATAATCTCCGTAGAGAAATTGGAATTCAAAATGTGTTGCCTCAGTTAAACATTCTGAAATTGTAGCGTCACTCTCAATAAGACCCCGATGTTCAGCTAAAAGTTTGAATGTTGGTTGGATAACACCATTGACGGTCCTCAAACTCTCAAATGAAGTTGAGCCCTTTACATGATTTAGTAATATCCTCAAATAATACCTCTCACGTTCAACATGATTTATAGTAATGATACGACCAATAACCTCTCTTTGCTTTCTTTTCTTCCAATATTTTCCAGAGCTATTCCACACATAATGCTCAGGGAATTGTTTATAAAGATATTGATGAGATTCTTCATCGTGCGAGTTTGTCAAAAAATACTCAGTGAGCATTGTCCTGCAAACACCATCTCGTTCCATAACATTTTGCAAGTTATGATCTTCTAAGAATGTGACACTATGCATGTTAGGTAGATGCAATTGCAAGGAAACTATGGATGGTTGTATTTCACTAAGTTTGAACTCAAATATCCTCCACATTTCCTCCGGTGGAGATATCCATCGAGCATCTCTAAATTGAATCACCTCATTGATGGTCTGGTCTGCAATATCAGGTGCTATGTTGACTGAAGCCTTATCATGCCCCTTATATATACTTGAAGAGGTATTTGACTCCTTTGATGCTCGAACATACCACCATGTTAATATGAAACCTATATCTCTGTAACAAATACGGATTATATGGCGCCACCCATCTATTATCTAGTGTGGATCCTCTTACATCAACAGTGACTCCATTGTCTCTTCTCCTATAAATTGGATATGAATCTCTACCTTGCATGGTATTGGAACAAAAATTCCTTGGATATCGGAAGCGACACTCCTTGTTTACCATGCAAGAATTTTTAGGGTTTAGGACACCACACGGTCCATGCAACATGTGTTTGACAACCAATGCATGTAATAAAGGATATCATTCAGGATCTGGAATTTCAGCACCAACTATGTTATCATACTGATCTGGATTGATGATCTTATAGTCATGTTTCATGATGATAAGAATGTGTGCATGTGGAAGTCCTCTTTTCTAAAATTCAATAACATGAACACGTAAAATTACAAATACTTTCACCACCCTTTGGACAACCTTCACCTTGAAGTAGTCTCACCAACCTCGAAGCAGCCTTCCTTGAAGTAACTTCAAGCTCCCCCTTGAAGTAGCCTTCCTCTTTAAGTAGCTTCTCGTTGAGACAGCCTTCTTGAAGTAGTCCAAAGTCCTCCTTCTCCACCGAGAAGATCAAACCATCTCCAATCCGCAGCCTCCAACCCTAGGAGTAGCAAGGAGAGTACAAGCAATAAGAAAGAACGAGAAGGGAAAATGAAAATTACAATTACCGTTGTAGCACAAGACTTGATTTCCTATATCAAACGTTTTGATCTCCTAACCAATGTGTATGGAAGTGCAAGTGTAGTGGGTAGGAGATGCTAGCCTATAGGACACGAATTTGGAGTAGTGGAAATGAATAACAAATGTTGGAGTTGCTCAATTGCTCACAAGAGTGGATTGCCAATTACAAGTATGTATGCTCAAGTATTGCACAAGTGTGTTTTGGGTGTCCTAAGGCATGTCCTATTTATAGGAATGGCCTATGAGTGCTTAAGAACATTCTAAACACTTTTTATGGGGTTCTTAGTGCTTAACTAGTCATTAGTTGTCCACTAATTGCTTTAGCAACAGTTAGTTAATTAATTCTAAAAAGTGCAGACAGAGTTCTTCTCGGTCGAAGAATTGTCGATCGAGACATCAGTCGGTTGAAGACTGTCGACCGAGGGATGGTCTGGAGCAAGTGTATATAACGTTCAATTCTAACTCCCAACTACCTTGTCTGCTATGTCTAATGACTATTTGGGTCAATTCTCGGTCGAGGAGTTTGTCGACCGAGAGTGTCTTGGTCGAGAAGTTTTTCGACCGAGAATGACTCTGTTTCAATGTTTTAAACTATGTACTAAGTGTGTGTATCAATGTGCAGTTGTAACACTATTGTAGGGAATGACCTATCTAAGTATTGTGGTTGGCTAGGGAAGATCTAAACGCTTGATTTACATGATGTCTAAGTACTTGTACATTATATACTTGTACAAGTTTTTACATTTGATTACAATCATGGAATTAAAGTATTTTGAGCATATAGATCTTCCAAAGTTGTGTCATCTACCTAGTTTCGGCAATGCTCAAGTAGCACGTTAGATCTACAAGAATGAAATGTTTGTCATTATCAAAACAAAGAGATTTAAATGATGTCCATTTAGCCAACAATCTCCCCCTTTTTGAAGATGACAAACATTTCAAAAATATAAATCTAATAATCTTAAAATGAGTTGAGTTTCATACTTGAGATTTACCTTATGTATTCCTTCTCTTGTTTATAGAATGTGTGTTTCTTATTCCCAAAGAAGTATGGGACATAAAGTCCAACTCTTAGGGAATATAGCAACTTTTAATGTAAAGCCAAGAGATTATAAAACTCATTGATTGAGTATTTAAGATTTAAGATGTATATTATTTCTCCCCCTTTGTCATTTCAAAAAGATAGCCATTAAAATCATGTGTAAAAACTCCCCCTTAATTTGTTCTCCCCTTAAAAAGATAACCATCAAATCATTTGAAAAGATGTCCATTTGAAGCCAAAATGTAAGGATCAGAAAAACCAACTGATTTAAGAAGCACAAATGTCAAAGAAAACATCTTCTATGGGAGTAATGAGTAGTTGCTTCCTGATTTTATTGAATTGATCTAATGGAAGTAGTTTTGTGAAAATATCAGCCAATTGATCTTCCGTATCAACATGATGAAGGGATACATGTTTTTTAGAGATATGGTCCCTTAGAAAATGATGAAGGGTTTCGATATGTTTGGCACGGCTATGTAAAATAGGATTATGTGCTAAGTTTATAGCGCTTGTATTATCACAAAAGATAGGCGTGGATGAAAAAGTAAAACCATAATCGTTTAAAACTTGTTGCATATAAAGCACTTGAGCACAACAAGATCTGGCTGCCATATATTCAACTTCAGTTGTAGAGAGGGCAACCATGTTTTTTTTCTTGCTAAACCAAGATACTAAGGCTCTTCCTAACAAGAAACAACTTCCGCTTGTTCTCTTTTGATCAATTTGACAACCAGCATAATCGACATCAGTATAAGCTTTAAAGTCTAAAGATTGTCCTTTAGGATACCATAGACCATAACTTGTTGTGCCGGCTAAATATCTTAAAATCCGTTTGATGGCTTAAAAATGAGTTTGCATAGGTTGTGATTGAAATTTAGCACAAAGTCCAACGGAAAACATGATGTCCGGTCTAGAAGCGGTTAAGTAAAGCAAGCTACCAATTATGGCCCTATATAAAGAATCACCAATAGATTCCCCATTTTCATCCTTATCAATTTTAGTAGAGGTAGCCATTGGAGTGGTAGCATGTTTGCAATGTTCCATCCCGAAACGATTTAAAAGTTCATTTGTATACTTCTCTTGGCTTATAAAAATCCTGGCGGGCGTTTGCTTTATTTGAAAACCAAGAAAGAAAGTCAATTCTCCCATGAGACTCATTTCAAATTCTTTTTGCATAATATCACTAAATTGTTTGCATAAAGATTTAGTGGATGCACCAAAGATAATATCATCAACATAAATTTGAACAACTAGAAAGTCGGATTCATATGTTTTGAAAAATAAAGTACAATCTGAATTTCCAATGAAAAAATTGTTATCAAAGAGATAGTTTTTTAGCCTTCCATACCAATTTCTAGGTGCTTGTTTTAAACCATAAAGTGCTTTCTTAAGTTTGTATACATAGTCACCTTTTTCTGGTATTTCAAAATCAGGTGGTTGGGCAACATATACTTCTTCTTGTATTATTCCATTTAGAAATGCACTTTTGACATCCATTTGGAATAGTTTGATGTTTTTGTGGGCAGTTGTAGCTAGTAGCATTCTAATGGCTTCAAGTCTTGCCACTGGTGCATAAGTTACATCAAAGTCTATTCCTTCTTGTTGATTATACCCTTGTGCTACCAACCTAGCTTTATTTCTTACTACTTCCCCGACTTCATTTAACTTATTTCTAAAAACCCACTTAGTTCCAATAATGATTTTATCTTGAGATTTAGGAACTAAGTCCCATACATCATTCTTAGTGAATTGGTTTAATTCTTCTTTCATTGCCATTATCCAATAGTCATCTTTTAGAGCTTCAGTCACCTTCTTAGGTTCAATTATAGATACAAATGCCATATTTGCAACATCTCTAAAAGATGAATGGGTTTTTACTTTATCATTAGGATTTCCAATGATTAGTTCTTGAGGATGATCCTTAACGAGTCTAGGAATGGGTTGTTGTGTCTCAACTTGTTGATCATTTATAGCATTTTGATCATCTTTAGTTGATATGGTTAGATTTTCTACTGGATGAGTAATATCAATTACATCATAATTTTCAGTTCTTAGTTCTTCATGAAAAGTAATGTGAAAGGATTCCTCAACTTTTCTAGAGATAGTGTTGTAAACTCTAAATGCTTTACTAGAGGTTGAATATCCCAAGAAAAAGGCTTGTTGTGATGAGTCAAACTTTTCTCTATCATCTTTTGTGTTCAAGATATAGCAAGTTGAGCCGAAAGTATGAAAATAGTCAACCCTTGGTTTCTTAGTATACATGATTTCATATGGTGTTTTCTTCAAACAAGAGTGTATGATTACTCTATTTAGCACATAACAAGTTGTGTTTACTACTTCTGCCCAAAATGTTTTAGGTGTATTATGTTCAATCATCATAGTCGTAGCCATTTCTTGTAATGACCGATTTTTCCTTTCAACTATGCCATTTTGTTGTGGTGTGTGTGGAGCAGAAAAATTGTGAGTGTAACCTTGAGATGTGCAAAATTCTTCAAATAGATGATTCTCAAATTCTCCACCATAATCACTCCTAATTGTGCATATTTTGTTTTGTAATTGATTTTCAATCTTTGAACAAAATTGTATGAAAACTTGAATAGTATCATCTTTATTTGCAAGAAAATGTACCCATGTATATCTACTATAATCATCAACAATAACAAAGAAACATCTTTTCCCACCAATAGATTGTGTCCTCATAGGTCCGAACAAATCCATATGAATAAGTTCTAGTGATCTACTGGTGCTAAGCATGTTTTTGGGTTTAAAAGAAGTTTTAGTTTGTTTACCCAAAGTACATGGTTCACAATTTTCAGATTGATCAAAAGATAACTTAGGCAAACCATGAACAAGATCATATCTAACTAGCATTTTGATAACATATGAACTAGCATGACCTAATTTTATATGTCATAGTTGTAAAGAATTTTCTTTTGCAAGTAAGCATTTTCCAACTATAGATTGCATAGAGTTAGGTCTAAGGATATATAGATTTACAACTCTTTTTCCTTCGTAAGCAACATTTGTAGTATTTTCTATTAGTAACTTATAGCAATTTTTGTTGAATAAAACATCATATCCACTATCACATAATTGACTGACACTTATTAAATTATGGTGCAAACCATCAACAAGTAAAACATTCTTTATTCCAAGGTTTGTACCAATATTACCTATTCCAACAATTTTACCTTTACCATTGTCTCCAAAAGTGATTGTTCTGCTTTTCTTTTCCTCAAAAGTTTGAAATGCATCCTTGTTCCCGGTCATGTGTTTGGAACATCCACTATCAACTACCCAATCCTGCAATAAAATATAGGTTTTGGTACTCATGTGATGGTCCATTATGGTTAGGTACATTTAATAACAAACTGAACATGTTTTGACAAAGTAAACTGAATAGAACTTCATTCGGTCGACAAATAGTTCGACCAACAGATGTCTCGGTCGAACAATTTGTCGGTCGAGAAAGTTGTTGTTTTATAGGTTAAAACTGAACTAAAAAAGAAATTCACTTGGTCGACAATTTCTCGACCAATTTTTTGCTCTGATCAAACATTCTTCGACAGGAATAGTTGTTGTTTTCACTATAAATTTGCTATAGATTTTAGATTTGTCACAGACATTCTCTTAGTCAAATATTTTCTCGACCGAGGATGTCTCGGTCGAACTGTTTGTCGACCGAGAATGTTTCTATTTGTTTCAGTAATTTGTTTGTATCAATTTTGAATTTAAATCAATACATGAAGCTATCTACTTAGTTGAGATAGGACATTTAGATGTTCAAAAGAGGTATTAGATCATATCCCAACTAAATTATATTCAAATCTTCTAAGTTTGAGTTTTGGGGACCCAAACTAATTCAGAATCCTTCTTCTTATAAGGTCATGAAAAGGAGTAATGTCCAAGATGCAAGAAATAATGACAACAAATAGAATCAATTTCATTTCTCTTTCTAGGATTTGGAGTTGTGTTCTTGGGTACAAACATGATCTTGGTCTAGGATTCTTGAGTTCTCCTAGGTTTAGGTTGATAGGATTTTTCTTTTGGAACATATCCTAAACCTCTTCTTCCATTGTAACTAGAAGAATATTTCAGAATATTATCAAGAACATCATTGCCCCTTAAACCATTAATTTCTCTCTGTAGTTTAGCAATCTCATCCATCTTTTTATTGATATCTACCCTTACTTGATCTAGATCGGATAATAAAGAGTTTCTCTCTTTAATGACAACATCATAATCTAGATGATTACATAGAATAGATTGAGTCTGAAAATTATTCAGTTTTGCAAGAAAATCAACCTTTTCTTGAGAAAGAAGATCATGATTTGTTTCTAAATTGAGTAACTTCATATTGTAATCATTTAAAGATGATTTCAAAGTCAAATTTTTAGAAGCAATACTGTCCTTTTCAAAAGAAAGATTATTCAATCTAGCATATAGATCCTCATTAGTTCTAGTAACCTTCTTTAGTTTCTTTTTGCAATCAACATATTTGTCATGAGTATCTTGTAGACTAACAATTAGATCTTCTTTTGGCAAATCAAGAAGGATTACCTCTTGAGAATCGTCACTATCATCTTCTTTGTCCATGAGACGCTCTACATTCTCTTCTCCACTTTCACTATCACTTGACTCATCCCATGCAGCTTTGTATGCTTTTTCTCCCTTCTTCTTGGATGGGTTTTTCTTTCCTTTCTTTTCTTTAGGACATTCATTTTTGAGATGTCCCTTCTTTCCACATTCAAAACACCTAGGAGGGTAAGAAGAAGAACCAACAACTTTGTTAGATCTAAATCTTCTATATTTCTTACCATTAACAATTACAGCTTCTTCTCCTTCTCCATCACTTGTTTCATCACTTTCTTACGTGATGATATTTGAAGCTTTTAGGGCCATATCTTTCTTTCTTCCTTGTTGAAGTTCACACTCTCATTGTTCTTCTTCCTCCAAGGCTGCCTCATGTGCTTCTAGGTTGCCAATGAGTTTCTCCATCCTTAGTCGGGTGAGATCATTTTCTTCTTCAATAGCAGTCACCTTGGGCTTGTACTTAGGAGGAAGAGACCTAAGAATTTTTGATACTTGATCTTCTTCATTGATCACTTTACCTAAAACATTTAAACCATTCACAATAGAAGAAAATTTTACATACATTTCACTAATAGACTCATTTTGATCCATATGAAACTGTTCAAATTTTTTCTTAAGCATTCCGATTTTAGAATTCTTAACTTGAACAGTTCCTTCATAGGCTATGGAGAGTCTATGTCATATTTCATATGATATTTCACAATTTGATATTCTATTGAATTCACCAACAGAAATTGAACAATAGAGTATACTTACAGCTTTTGCATTCATTTGGGCTAATCTTACCATATTAGCATCCCAAGTTGCATACTCTGTTTGAGGAAAGTCATATGGATTTGACACCATCCTCCATAGATCCCAGCTAATTCCTTGGAAATAGAACTGCATCCTCCTCTTCCAATAGGTGTAGTTAATGCCATCAAAAGGTGGAGGTCTAGCCACGAGTGTCCCTTCCAAGTTGAGGTTGTTGAGTACCCTGTCACCCATTCTTCAAGACTTTGTTAGAGTTCCTTGAAGCCTTGCTCTGGTACCAAATGAAAAACCACTAGAGGGGGGTGAATAGGGTTTTATAATTATTTTAACAATAATTCAACTCAAATAACCACAATTGAAACTTTAAGAAGGAGGCAAGGTGTTTAGACTGGTTCCACCTTTAGCAAAAACTAAAAGAGTCAGTCCACTACCTAATTGTTTCCAATTTGGATTTTGAAAATATTTAAATTTTATTCCCTCGCAAGGATGTTACATAAAATTACAAATACTTTCACCACTCTTTGGACATCCTTCACCTTGAAGTAGTCCCACCAACCTCAAAGCAGCCTTCCTTGAAGTAACTTCAAGCTCCCCCTTGAAGTAGCCTTCCTCTTGAAGTAGCTTCCTATTGAGACAACCTTCTTGAAGTAGTCCAAAGTTCTCCTTCTCCATCGAGAAGATCAAACCCTCTCCAATCCGCAGCCTCCAACCCTAGGAGTAGCAAGGAGAGTATAAACAATAAGAAAGAATAAGAAGGGAAAATGGAAATTACAATTACCGTTGTAGCACAAGACTTGATTTCTTATATCAAACGTTTTGATCTCCTAACTAATGTGTATGTAAGTGCAAGTGCAGTGGGTAGGAGATGCTAGCCTATAGGACACGAATTTGGAGCAGTGGAAATGAATAACAAATGTTGGAGTTGCTCAATTGCTCATGAGTGGATTGCCAATTGCAAGTATGTATGCTCAAGTATTGCACAAGTGTATTTTGGGTGTCCTAAGGCATGTCCTATTTATAAGAATGGCCTATGAGTGCTTAAGGACGTTCTAGACACTTTCTAGGGGGTTCTTAGTGCTCAACTAGATGTTAGTTGTCCACTAATTGCTTTAACAATGGCTAATTAATTAATTCTGAAAAGTGCAGACAAAGTTCTTCTCGGTCGAAGAATTGTCGACCGAGACATCAGTTGGTCGAAGACTTTGTCGACCGAGGGATGGTCTGGAGCTAGTGTATATAATGTTCGATTCCAACTCCCAACTACCTTGTCTGCTGTGTCTAACAACTATTTGGGTCAATTCTCGGTCAGGAGTTTGTCGACCGAGAGTGTCTCAGTCGAGAAGTTTGTTGACTGAGAATGACTCTGTTTCAATGTGTTTTTTTTAAAACAACTAACATCAATTAACTAGCAAAGCTAACAGAGGTCCCGAAAGACTCTAAATCCTTGAGATATGTAGATGAGAGAAAGTCTGGGCATGTGTTCCAGCGGCATTCCGGGTCAGGTTGCTTGAGGTGCCTTTTGGCCAGATGATCTGCAAGCTTATTCTAGTCTCGGTGCCTGTAAATGAGCTGGGATGAGCAAGCTTGAAGGCCGTCCATGATTGCTCGAAGAAGAATCTTGTACTTGAGGGGATATAGTTTTTTGCTTCCGACCCAATCAACAGCTTTACTAGAATCAATAACTACTAGGAACTGTGATAGGTTCTGACTTTTGGCGATATTGATTCCTTCGAGTATAGCTCGCAGCTCCCCATCCATCAGATCAGTGCCTTGATGCTTTGATGCGCTCGCTGAGATCCAGTGGCCTGAGGCGTCCCTCAGGACACTGCAGGTGGCCTTGGAGCCTTTGTTAGAATCCACCACAGTGTCTACATGAACAACAGCCAAAAGAGTTCCCGTTTCCGTGGAAAGCGGCCTCACAGGTTTATTGTGGTGTCGTGCCTTTGGAGTTGAGCAGAAAGCTGCTTCTGCGCTTGCAAGGCATGCTCTGGAGTTAAGAGCAACAATTTCCGGAGGAGGGCAATGGTCTTCAAAGATGAATTAGTTGTGAGTTCTCCATACCCACCAACATGTTATGATGAACAAAGCTTTCCACGCCTTGTCCTGGAATGAGGTTGTGAGATTGTACTCCATCCACCCCTCCGTTGTCTGCTGTTGGAAGAAGGAGGTGACTGAAGAAGGCAGCAGGAGCAACCAGGTGCGGGAGGCAACCGGGAAATCCCTCAAGGCGTGGAGCACTGTCTCCTCCTATAGACCACAGCGAGGGCAGCAAGGGTCCTCTGTTAACTTCCGCTTGTGTCTCAAAGAATTTGTATAGAGCCTATCATGGAAGATGAGCCATCCCGTGGTTTTCATGCGCCTCTGAATGAAGAGCTTCCATAAGGTGTTTAAACACTTGTAGTGTGCCCCATTATTCTGGTCCGTCATACGATCATATGTCGAGCTTGTCGTGAATTCCCCATCAGTGGAGAGATTCCATATTCTGCCATCTTCACCCAAATCCCCCTTAGGCGTGGGCATGCAGACCACCTCATTGACAGTGGCGTTTGTGAACCAAGCTTGAAGAAAGTCCCTGTCCCAGTTCCCATCATCGAGAACCAGACTGGAGACCTTCAAGTCTTTGATTTCCTCAGGAACTTGTAGGCCAGGTTTCAAAGCTGGGGTGAGTCCCTTGCTGACCCACGCATCCGACCAGACATTGGTTTGCATCCCCGACAGAGGAGTCAGCCTCGAGTTTTCCCAGATAAACGGAAAGGTTGAGTTGATGCTTCTCCATGTGTGTGATCCTGAAGAGGAGTAGTTACGAGACCTAGAATACTTGGCCTTCATAAGGGTCACCCATGGGGCTGATCTATGCTGTATAAATTCCCACGCAAGCTTCATTATGAGAGCCTCATTGAACAGACACGCTCTCTTGATACCCAACCCGCCATGAGAGACTGGTTTACTGACATGTTTCCAAGCTACCAGGCTGGAGCCCTTGTAAGTAGATGAACCAGACCGTATAAAATTGTGTGTCAGCTGCTCGATGCGGTCTGTAACCGAGAAAGGCAACTTAGCTAGCTACATTGTGTAGCAAGGAAGCGATAGCAGAACTGAATTGGCAAGGGTGACCCTTCTGGCCAGCAACAGGTGCCTGTTTTGCCAGTTCATCACATGTTGGTGAAGTTTATCGATAAGATGTTGAAAATGCGCCTTACTCTTCCACTTATGAATGATTGGGATACCAAGATGGCGTCCCAGATCCTCAGTTTCCAAGATTCCTAATTTGCGGCTGACCTGCGTTTGGATTGCCCTTGGAGTATTGCGGGAGAAGAACACGAAGGATTTCTCATGAGGTAGGAATTGCCCTGAAGCCTTGCTGAACTTTTTTAGACACTGGTTAATCATCTTTGCTTGTCTAGAGGACGCCTCCCCAAATAAGATTATATCATCAGCGAAGCTGACATGAGAGAAAAGGAGCTTTTGTTTGGATAGGATCACCGACTTCCAGTTGCCCGAAGAAATCTCAACACTGATGAGCTGACTAAGCCTATCCAAGCACAAAACGAAGATGTATGGCGAAAGTGGATCGCCTTGCTTGACTCCACATGCGGGCTTGAAGGATCCAATCATCTCCCCGTTCCATAGAATCGAGGTGTTGCCTGATTGTATAAGATCCATTATCACTCGGATGATGTTCTTGGGAATAGCTGTTCTGTTGAGAGTGTCCTCGATAAAGGGCCAACTGAGCTTGTCGAAGGCTTTCATCAGGTCTAATTTGATCGCCATAGTGTGCTTCCTGCTTTGTTTCGATTCCATCGAGTGGACTATCTCTTGGACCAGGACAATGTTGTCGCCTATTCTCCTGCCCGGGACAAAGCTTGATTGGAACGGGGATATCCAGTCGTTCATGTAGGGTTTAATCCTGGACACTATAACCTTCGATATGAGCTTAGTGCAGACATTGTTCAGGGAGATAGGCCTGAGCTGGGAGCAGGTTTCCGGTGCCGCAACTTTAGGGATGAGCACTAGAGTCGAGTCTGCAGACCCTGGTGCGAGAGAAGAGTCGTTGAAGGTGTCGGTAACAAAGGTACACACCTGGGATTGGAGCAGCTCCCAGTTGTTCTTCAAGAAGAGTACGTCCACTCCGTCGGGCCCCGATGCCTTAAGGGGAGCCATGGCTTGGAGAGTTGCCCAGATCTCAGCCGACGTAGGCATCGCGCCTAACAGCTTCAAGTCATCACAGTTTAGGATAGGAAAAAACCCTATGAAAATTTTGCTGGCTTGGCGACGTTCCTTCTGGTTATGGTCCTGGTAGATGTTTGAGAAGAAGGAAAGAATGAGCCACTTGATTTGGGCATCATCTTCCACCCAACATCCGTTAGAGTCTTTCAACTTCACGATCTTGTTAGCCCGCCTTCTTTGCTTAACCATGGAGTGAAAATATTTGGTATTGCCGTCTCCGAGCTTGATCCAGTCACAGTGGGCCTTTTGCTGCCATTCGATCTCCTCCTGTCTCAGCAAGGCGTCGAGCTCGACCTGTAGGGCCACAGTGTCCTTTGCCAGCGAACTGTCGAAATTAAGAGACAGTTGGACCTGATTCCATTTGATTTTATTGCGTAATTTCTCCTTCTAGCTGTAACTGTGCCTCCTTTCACGCTGGTCCCAGAGGGTTGCCTTAGAGAGGAAGTTAGAACATGCTTGATGGAAGGGGATGCTGGTATTTCATTGTGATGAGATGAATTGCTTGAAGTTGGTGTTTTCTTCCCATCGTGCTGAGGTGCGCAGATGTGGGGACTTCTTCCTTCTAGTATAGGAGTCAGAGACGAGAAGCGGTGCGTGATCAGAGTTGTTCCTTTCGAGCACCTGGATGGGATTGAGGTTTGGTCTTTCCAGCCAGGCTTCGTTGCCCATAACTCGGTCCAGGCATTCGTGAAGCATCCCTCTTCTGAAAGTGGTGTGGGCACCATTATATCCAAGATCATAGAGCTTGCAGTGAGCCATAGCATCTATGAAGTCTTGGCTGTTTGCCTTGTCAAAACTATGACTGTCGTGTTTCTCAGATTGATACATTACGACGTTGAAGTCGCCCACCACAATCCATGGCCGTGATATAGAAGCGGACATCCCTTCAAGATGATGCCATAGGAAACGTCGACTGTTACGAGTGGTGCCCCCATAGACAAAGGTGCAGAAGAACTGCTGGTTGATCATACAGTGTATGAACTGCTTATGAGAAGCAAGAATGACCATATCTACTCCCGCTTTCCACAGGAACCAGATTCCGCCAGCGAACCCGACAGCTTCAACCCTGTGAGATTGAGGGAAACTGAGTTTCTTGATAATGGAAGAGGCTCTAGTGCCACTGCAACGGGTCTCATATAACTCGATGACAGAAGCGTTGTATTTCTGAACGACCTCCTTAATAGAGTTCTAGGTGTCGTCGTCATAGACCCCCTGATCGTTCCAACTGATAATGTTCATGGTTCAACCTCTTCAAGAGTTGAAGAACCCATAGCCTGCACTTCTTTTTCAAGGTCCTGGATCATCGAGGTTTTGCTACGTTTCCTGGTCGAGGCCCTTGCGGGGTCCCCTGCCTGAGGAATTTTGCGATTACGGAGGTGAATCCCGTGCGATCCTTTCGTAGGGCTTCTGTACTTGGAGTAGTTTAGGTTAGGCGCGCCATAGGATCCTACCTTGAAGGTAGTGCTGAGATCATATTGTAGTTGCTCCCCCCGTCCTGCTATGACTTCGTCTCCGGAAGGTATGGCAGCAGTATGACTTGTGTCTGGCTGTGGGGTCGTTGCAGGTGTCCTGCTTGGGAGCGTTTGTGTCTTCTCTTGCACCGTCTGTGGTTCTGGCTCCGTATCTGCAAGGACCTTTGCTTGTTTGCTTTGCTTCTTCCTCAGGCTTCAATCAATGCCTGCAACGCGCTTCGCAACCTGGTTCATGTCCATGATTTCTACAGTATCGTCTTCCTCCTCCCGCTCTTGCAACCCAGCAAAACGATTGCCTCCCTGCGGTGGTTTCTGCGTCTGCACGCTAGCAGCCGGCTTCTATTGACGGTGTGGGATTGGTTGAGCATGGATGGACTCCGTGAAGCCTTTTTGTCTTTGGGGACTCTCAGGAACGATACTGCTAGCTTCCACGCTCGCTCGTCTCGCCACGTTTTCCTCTTCGATCCTTTTCTTGCAATCTTTCTCGATGTGCCCCGCTTTCCCGCAGTGGAGGCAGATAAACGGGATGTTTTCATATTCGACCTTGTACTGGATGCCGTCTATAGTGATGAGGGGCACAAGCGGCATCTGTATATCGAGTTCGACGACAAGGTGAGAAAAACGGCCACGCTTCCGTTGTGCAGTGTTCATGTCGACCTTGATGGTCTTCCCTAGGCGATCCCCGATCTCCTTAAGCATCACTTCCTGATAGAGATGAATTGGGAGATTTGGGATACGAGCCCAGGCCACCAGATTCGGCGACGAGGATATGTCGGGTAGGAAATTGGGTGTCCAACGCTGGACGGTGAGGTAGGAACCAAAGATCGGCCACGGCCCTCCCGCTAGCGCGTTGATGTAATCTTCTTCCGATTGGAGTTGAACCAGAAAGAAATCGTTCGCGACGTCTATGAGATTAAACCCTCCCAAGGGCTTCCACATCTTGGAGATGCGATCACGAAGCGTCATGTACCCAATCTCTCTGGATAAAAGCTTGACAATCACAGTATACTTCCATGGCCGGAGCAGGACCTCCATGGCTTCATTGCGTACCCAGAAGGCAGGAAAACCTTGTTCAGTCGAGCACTCTATGTCCGATGGTTGTAACTTGACTCCGTTTGTCTCAACGTCGATCCTGATGAAGTTATGGGGATTGTCTGGGGGTCCTCTGCACAACGAGTCACAGTAAGAAGTGCCCTCCGTTCCTTGTTGAGCGTTCTGCTCTTTGCCCGTGCTTCCAAGCGGCGGGAAACTGCAAAGTGGATCCCCGCTATCCACGTCCATAGCAGACCGGGGTTGTGCGGAACCATGTTGGGTTTGTTGGCCGTTGGGGAATGAGAGATTCAGGCCCGAGGCGCCAAGGGGAATAGAGTCCCGCCGGCGGGACGGGTCGCCATCACCTTCGTCTTCGATATCGCCTTATGTCGCTCTAGGAGTAACCCTAGCCGCCATCTTGATAAGTGTGTGTAATAAGTGTGTGTATCAGTGTGCAGTTGTGACACTATTGTAGGGGATGACCTATCTAAGTGTTGTGATTGGCTAGGAAAGATCTAAATATTTGATTTACATGATGTCTAAGTACTTGTACATTATATACTTGTACAAGTTTTTACATTTGATTACAATCATGAAATTAAAGTATTTTGAGCATATAGATCTTCAAAAATTGTGTCATCCACCTAGTTCCTGCAACACTCAAGTAGTACGTTAGATCCACAAGAATGAAATGTTTGTCATTATCAAAACAAAGGGATTTAAACGGTGTCCATTTAGCCAACAACTTTTGTAATTATATGTTGACTCCCGAAAGTGACTTGGTTTTATATTTAGCTGGCTATGAGACTGCGAGTGAGAGGAAATTAAGTGAACGACTGAAGTGCATGCCGTCAGCCTCATCGGCCAACTGTTCATATTACTTGGTCCGCAAGGTTCAAACTTGGACCTCCAGCCGCCACCATGACGTGATACCATGGAAAGTGCATGGCAGATCGTCGCTATCAGATACCCGGTCAAATGGCCGTGGAAACTGGAAAATCACGTCATATGCGTGCAAAATGGTAACCGCCATGACGTAAAACTGCTGACTTGGTCGATTGCCGAGCGACTTCTCTTTATCCATTAACAAAAAAATCCTCCTGTTTCCATCAACCTGTTTGGACACATTGTTGAATACCCAATAGAGAAACTCACTGACTTTGTTACGAAAACAATATTGTTCTCCTCTGAACCCCAGGAAGCTACTATGTTTGTTTATGTCCTCCTCTCTTTGGCGCTATGTGAGATGAAATGTTTGCACAATTTTTCCTATTTTTTGATGAAGCTTAAATCGGATTTGTGACTTGGGAGCGGCCTGCATCCACCAAGAAGCTCTAGAGGAGTCTTCTCTCTTTCCTATCATGTCTATGGGATCTATTCTTCAATTTTTTTTCCTTAGGATCCACATCATTTTTTTAACTATAAACAATACACGTGCTTGCACGTTATCTTTACATTTTATGCATAGTAATGTTATGACTTCTAGGTCAATGGAAGTAGTATTTCAAAGAATTGATTTTCCCATCCAAAAGGACTGGCAGCGCAACTTGTTGCCAGTTGCCTTCTATTTCATTGTAATTTTTATTTAATATATTTCCAAATAAAGGTCAGCTTGAAATTGTACTACTTATATATGGAAAAACCCTATCAGATGATGGAAACTACCTTATGACCTATATTGGAACCACACCATGGCTAAAAAGCTCAACCAACATCATACCAAACAGCAAAATGTGCACACCTTTCTTAAATTTATTATTGCAAATTTATATGTATATGTATAAAAATATGGAGTACCTGTTAGTGGATATTGTTTAGCTCTACAGCGGTATAACCAAGGAGATGATGTGCAGTTGTGTCAAATAATGTTAATTTAATAGAATCAAAAGCGTCCATGACTTCAACTTTCATAATGTACCTATAATCAACAAAACGAAATATTAATTTACAAGCTAATTATAATATATAGATGTATTACATGATAAAAGAAGGTAAATTGCCCGAGGACACTATCTTTTGCTCCACATTTGGGGCAGACCTTGCCTTGACCATTTTCATCATATACTTTCTTGCTACACCTCACACATGCATTGTACCAAAGGGTTCGATCACGGTAAATTTGTACAACTGCAACCTTAATTTCATAAATGTGATCCTAAAAATATTCAACATGTTATTTTCATATTATATACATTTAAGTATTTGTATAAGTTACAAACATTGAGGTATCTTATTATGCGTAGTGCCCCACTCTGTAGGGATTCATGCAAGATGGAAAGATTGATCCTTATTGCCTCTATATTCTCTTTTTGTATGGACACATTCACAAGTGATGAAGAACCAACACCGCTTTCAGAAAACCTATTGAATTTATAGAATTCAATTTAGAAAGAAATATATATGAACTACAGTTAGAATGTGTAATATGAAAACGACTACCTTGACTTCATTTCATCAACTCGTGGCAATGGGGTGTTAAAGAGAAGTCTTGTTGTGTAAGTACTTGATAGGTATAAACCTATAATTATTATTAAATTAATATAAAATAAGTCCCACAAATAGAATTAAATTTATTGATTGTGTCTTACCTTGGAAGCATCGAACTTGTAATCTAGTAATAACAACTATACTTTTCATTTCATGTTGTGCTTTCAAGTTGTCATGTGACATCATAACTATTTCACCCCACAATGAGCACCTAGCCATAGTGTGCCTAAATACCATAAATATACATATAAGTGTTAGTAAATGAATACTTTGTTTTAGTGATTGAGTAATTTAAATAATTTGTATTTATTACATTTCGTTTTGTAATATGATGTCACACTTGGCAACCTATTCACCAGATCTCTTCGTAATGCTTTGAATATCATCAACATTGGTAATCATTCCAATGACATCTGTAATTGACATAAAAGACTTTACGAATATTATAAAATGATATTATAAATGAAATTAAAGTAAAAATACCTATAAGAAATGTCTTCTTATCTTGAAGACCCTGAAAGTCATCAAACTCAGTAAACTGAAATGAGTAAACATGTATTTTTTCACAATCTTCAGATGCTTCAGCAACCACACAATTTTTGTTAATTATGCACTCTTCATTCCGCTTTGCATTTCTATAGTCATTGTGAATGTCTTTGACACAGACATTATTCAATACATAACACTTTCCTTCATTAAAAGTATTATTGAATTTGTTAACTGCATCACCAGTTAAACTTGCTTCCATCCTCTCTCCCTAAGAAACAAAAGATATATTGAGGCATTACATAAATACATGAATGTATTTTAAATAAGAACAAATTTAGAACTTTGTAATCTAGTATACCTCTTCATCCATAAATAATAATTTCTACTTCATTCTTCCCCTTGATATTTCATGTGCTTTTCATTTGAAGGCCACACGAACCTTTAAATTCCAGTTTAGGTATCGATGTACACGTCGAAAGGGGGTATAGTTATCTTTCATCATCCTATTTATAACATTTAAAGATGTTAGCTTAGAAAAATTGAAATACAAATAATCAACATGAAATACTCAGATAAAAGTATATCATCAATAAAGGATAATACTTCTTTGTATACAATATTTATTATAAATGTTCCACCATTGAAATTCTTCTCTCCTGGTTTAACCAAGACCTTCGTTGTATTTTGGAATGTCCCTCTTGACAGTGATACGTACAACTGTCTATGAGAGAATATAGGATGGGGCAAATAAATTCCAACATTAGGGATAGTTTGACCATGTGACTTATTTATTGTCATTGCAAAACTCAAACGTACAGAAAATTGTTTCTGTTTAAAAGCAAATGGAAGACCAACATTGTCAGGCATTATAAGAGGTATTCTAGGTATGAAAACTCTTTTTCCCCGTGCTTGACTAACTGTAACCTCTGTGTCAATTATATTTTTCTGAAACCCTTTACAAACCAGTCGTGTACCATTGCATAACCCATTTTCCGAATTAATATTTTGCAACAACATTATAGGACAATTTTTCTTTAGCCGTAATACATTAGTGGGCAAACTATTTGGAACCTGTGAATTGAGGAATTCTTCAGGGTAGTTATGATTTTTATCATCAACAACACTATCAAAACTATAATATGTGATCTCCTCCCCAGGAAATTGTTGTATGAGATCATTAATCATTTCATCAACATACTCATTCTTCGTGCATAATATTGCACGATTCATCATGTAGTCAGTCGACGTTGCATTATCACCGAGAGTTGGAAAGACATATTGTATGAGTCGTTTCTTAGAGGTCGCATCATCTATGTAATCAATAACCATTTCATGTGGGAGGCGAACATAATCGTCATCGAATACTAGTTATGTTCCTTATCCTATACATAGTAGAAAGTTTAAGAAGGTGGAATCTAACAAAGCTCTCATATTTTGCTTTAGTTTCAGTTTGTGCATTTTCTCCCAAATAAATGACTTTATAAGACTTGAATCAATCATCTCACCTCTAGTTGCACGTCGAACAATAGGCAAAACTTGTCTGAAATCACCACCAAAAACTACCACTTCCCCCCGAATGGTAGGCTCGATCCCGTGATATCTTGCAAAGTGTGATCTAAGGATTCAAAGGCTTGTCTCCTTGTCATGGATGCCTCGTCCCATATAATTAATTTTGCCGATCTAAGAAGTTCTGCTAGACTACTTTGTTTTCTTACGTTACAAGTTGAATTGTTTTCAACTTTAATTGGAATTTTGAATCTACTATTAGCAGTTCTCCCCCCGAGTAAGATCGATGTTGCAACCCCAGATGTCACTGTTATGATTGCTATGAAACCCCTAGACCTTACTTTTTCCAATAATGCCTTGTATAGAAATGTCTTTCTAGTTCCACCAGGACCATCGACAAAGAATACACCAGGCTAGTTTTCCACTATGTAGTTGAATATCTCATTGAATGCATGTTGTTGGTCATAGTTTAGTGATGAAATGAATGATAGATCCTCTTCGCTTACTTTTATATTCATCTCTTCAACAATTTCACGTGACATGTTTTGTCCAGTATTTATTGAAAAATCATCATCAACAGTTGGCAAGTCATAATCCTCTATAACCTTCCCCATGCTCTCAAGAATAGATTTAATATTTTGTAGCATTGTCTGCTCCAACTGATGCTCATCGATGATTTTGGTCCTACGAAAATCTTCCAACATATCATTGAGGCTTGCATCCCATAAAGCTCTTACATTTGTTAGTTCACAATAAACTAATATTGTAGCAAATAATCTCCGTAGTGAAATTGGAATTCAAAATGTGTTGCCTCAGTTAAACATTCTGAAATTGTATCGTCACTCTCAATAAGACCCTGATGTTTAGCTAAAAGTGTGAATGTTGGTTGGATAACACCATTGACAGTCTCAAACTCTCAAATGAAGTTGAACTCTTTACATGATTTAGTAATATCCTCAAATAATACCTCTCACGTTCAACATGATTTATAGTAATGATACGACCAATAACCTCTCTTTGCTTTCTTTTCTTCCAATATTTTCTAGAGCTATTCCACACATAATGCTCGGGGAATTGTTTATAAAGATATTGATGAGATTCTTCATCGTGTGAATTTGTCACAAAATACTCAGTGAGCATTGTCCTGCAAACACCCTCTCGTTCCATAACATTTTGCAAGTTATGATCTTCTAAGAATGTGACACTATGCATGTTAGGTAGATGCAATTGCAAGGAAACTATGAATGGTTGCATTTCACTAAGTTTGAACTCAAATATCCTCCACATTTCCTTCGGTGGAGATATCCATCGAGCATCTCTAAATTGATTCACCTCATTGATGGTCTGGTCTGTAATATCATGTGCTATGTTGACTGAAGCCTTATCATGCCCCTTATATATACTTGAAGAGGTATTTGACTGCTTTGATGCTTGAACATACCACCACGTTAATATGACACCTATATCTCTATAACAAATACGGATTATATGGCGCCACCCATCTATTATCTAGTGTGGATCCTCTTACATCAACAGTGACTCCATTGTCTCTTCTCCTATAAATTGGATATGAATCTCTACCTTGCATGGTATTGGAACAAAAATTCCTTAGATATCGGAAGTGACACTCCTTGTTTACCATGCAAGAATTTTTAGGGTTTAGGACACCACACGGTCCATGGAACATGTGTTTGACAACCAATGCATGTAATAAAGGATATCATTCAGGATCTAGAATTTCAGCACAAACTATGTTATCATACTGATCTGGATTGATGATCTTATAGTCACGTTTCATGATGATAAGAATGTGTGCATGTGGAAGTCCTCTTTTCTGAAATTGAATAACATGAACACGTGCCGCTACGATGCCAAATATATTTTTGTTAAATAGCTGGGCATTTAGATCCTCCAATTTTTCTCTAAAAACCCTAGCTGTTAAATCGGGTCTATTTTGAGTTAGTTATCTAGGGAATAACTCTATTTTTATCTCATCCCAATATGGATTACATGTCATTGTTAAAAAGATATCTGGTTTGTCATATCTTTGTACCAATGCCATGGCATCCATGTATCTATGACGCATATCACGTGGTCCTCCAATAAAGGACGAAGGTAATACAATTGTTTTACCTACCATGCTGCTATGGACTTCTCCAGATCTAATGCTATTAGTGATTCCTTGATACAAATCAACATGTATTCGCTTTTTCTCCTTTGTGATATAGTTTAATCATGTTGATTCTATCTTGATGTACATGTCGACAACATACTATTGAAGGAGACGACCCGCATACAATAAGATTGATTTGTCAAGCACACGAATTTGTAGTTTATAACAATAGTAGTCTCTCACAGATATCCTATTTCGACCACCACCATCTAAAAAATATATGAGAATGATGTGAAATACAATTTTTTAATATTGGTACATAATTTTTTAATCTATGAGTATATATATATATTCTACTAACCTGCTACATTCGAGCCCATCACATCTTCAACAGATTGTGATGAGTTATGTAGCATGGAATCCCATGGCACACCAACTTTGGGGAGGTGTGGATGCCAATCGAATTCACCATTGGGAAACACCAAGGGATATGATAGAGGATCACAACATCCTAAATATGATTGCACTATACATGGTTCACCTGAATTGGTATAAACAACTATGCTTCACTATTGTGCACCACTGACATCATTGCCCTCAATCCAGATACCCACAACTTGTGAAGCAGTTGGAGAATTATATGTTCTCTGATCTAGATGTGCATCTTTATTGATGGCAATACTAAAATTATCTGACATCAGAATATCCTTGAGGCTCTAAAAAACTATGCATATGGATTTACAGGCAATGTGTGCATCAATTTAGTAACTAATTCAGTATTTAGTGAAGGAGTTGCCTTCATTCTATTCTGTACCTCAAACTCAATGTCATAGAAATAGAGTTGTAGGTATTTTGATCCATCACTCCTAGGTAGTAATCTATTTATGAAATGATACATTTGACCCTGTACTTGAAAAACATATATGCCATTACACATACTATGCAAATTTTCATCTAGATGGATACTGTGTGATGTGAATACAAAGTGACTATTGTAACTTCGAATGGACCTCAGAAACTCCATAGAATCTGGTGTTTGGATGTGTAAAAATCATATAGTTCTATTGGAACATGATTGATAACTAAATATACCTTTCCCTTCATATAACAAAATGATGGTGGTTCAAATTGGAAACATTTAGCACCATAAAATTTGCACAAACTACGTGTGGAAAACTTATGTGGTTCATTGAGAAGATTGTCAAAAATTGGATTGGAAATATCAACACCAGAAGAATCTTCAACATTTTGATCCATGCTTGAAATATAGAAATCGTCCATCTCTTCCACGATACCTGCATCTAGTTTGTTATAAAACAAGATGAGTACACATGTTAACTCATAGAATAATGCATGAGGATTTGTAACTATTACCTTCACTACTTGGGACTGCCAAATCAGCAACATCATGCGGATTGTTACACTCCTCAAAGGAACTATCGTTAATTGTAGGGTCAGAGCAAACATGCATATCAACATGATCTCCATTGGGAACACTGTCAGTCCGAGGATGATAGGAAGTGCTCGGTTGTTCCAATGAATTCGTTGCAACATCGTTCAACTATTCTTGACATCGTTTTAGGAATTAGATCAAGAATCTTCATTGCTTTACTCGCCTATGAATTCCGTTGACAACATTATCCACATGATGTTGGAAGTTGTTATCGTTCGAGATAACAGGCTAAAACAATGCTCTTTAACTAAGTGCGGAGTCCACACCTTCATTGAGAACTTGAATAACTTCACTGACTCCGTCAAAATATGGGTGCATATTAATCCTTAACTTCATATAGGGTGGCAAACTATTGTAAATTGTAGCATATCTTGCAATAAGTTCTCCACCACCTTCACATCTGGCACGCCTATGCGTCTGTCTACTTCTAATAACCATTCGACGATGGTATCTACGCATTCGTTGAAAGGACCTCAAAGCATAACTGTAAATATATCTTCCAAGTTGTTGAGATCTATGTGAATGTATTGAAGTAAGACATGACGCAAGCGTGTCACAACTTTGAGATGTAGTGCCAGAAGATAGGCACACTTACACCATAGTTTGCATAAATCCTTCATTTTGGAAAGTGCAAACAATGAGAGGGATTCTATATGCAGTGATATGACTCATTAATTTATTAGCTTAAATTCTCATACGAAAAATAAAAATAAAAAGCCAAATGTGTTCGATTCAGACAGTTTGCAAATTTTGTCAATATTTGGTGACCAAGAATTCATATCAATTAAAATTTTGACAACTCTAGTTAAAATTACCATAAGGCATACACTTAGATTTAAGGCTAGTTTGGTTGGGTTAATGGGGTGTAGTTTTGAATTGGCAATGTGAAAATATACATCAAACACCCACTTTGTCATTCGATTATAGCATACAAAACATGCCCTGAATATTGGAATATTATGCGGTTTATTTTCATCGAACACATGCATTATTATTAGAGCTAGCTCAGTTGGTTAAGCCTACTGGTTGAGAAGTGTAGGTTGAGCCTTTTCCCAATACCAATATCGATTGGGGAGCATGCCATCCATTTCTTATGGTAAAAGTATATCTGAACACATTAATTTTTGAATTATGCTAGGTAGACCCCATTTTCAAACCCAAAACAAACACAGAGCATTCTCCACCACAACGCATATAACAAATAAAATATGTATTTTATATGTTGTATGTCCTGTAATATGTGGTGGAGATTGCTCTGTGTTTGTTTTGGGTTTGAAAACAGTGATGCACCCCTAAATTTCATTCGGTCCCCTCACTCCCCAATCCCCTCTCTATCAGGGAAGGACATCTGTCAAGATCCACCGGTAACATGTCAGGGATCCTGACATGTGTCCATTTTATCCCCCCAACAACTCCTCGGCTAATTTGTCCACCAACCCCGAGACCCCAGACCACCCCCCTCCATTCATCAATCACACCTCCCAGACCCCTAGCTCCCCGACCCCTCTCTGCTTCCTACCCTAATCGCAACAATGATTCTTTTGCTCGGATACCTTCACTCCCCAATCCCCTCCATGCTTCCTGCCCTAATCACAATGGCATTTTTTTTGCTCCCTTCCAACAACGCTTCATCCCGACAACGTAGCACTACTCTATCCCCTCTCTACTTCCTGCCCAAATTAATCACAACAGCGATTCTTCTGCTCAGATCCCCTCACTCCCCGACCCCCTCTCTGCTTCCTGCCCTAATCACATCGGCGATTCTTCTGCTCCCTTCTGACAGCGCTTCATCCTGGCAGCATAGCACTTCCTGACCCCCTCTCTTCTTCATGCCCTAATCACTATGAACTCATTCATCCAGTCGGATTTTCTCACTGTGTTCTCATCCAACCGGTCAGATTTCCTCGCTATGTTCTCGTCTTCCTTCCTTAAATATCTTCTTCAGGACGAATTCTTACTAAGTTGTTTGAACGGCTCATGTTGATGTTGCTTATGGACAAAGAAAGCAATTCGATCTGAACTTGGTTATATTTTGACCTGATGCTTGATTTGCTAATGTATAGGTCCTATATATATTTTTATGCAGAGGCATCATGCTACCTAACATTTGGTACTCTAGAAACCACTTACAGAAACTCACCCAAAGGTTTGATGAGAAATGGCTAATCCTCATGCAGGTGGAGGTGAAAGCTAGAGGACGCAAGAGGAAGTACAAAAAGTTGTATTTTTCCTGACTGTTACTATGATCATATTTTATATCCTTGTACTCTAAATATCAGTCGAGTTTGGTTATTCTAAATCTTACACATTTCATTTCAGTCGAGTTTGGTTATTCTAAATCTTACACATTTCATCTCAGTCGAGTTTGGTTATTCTAAATCCTACACATGGGTAGATACCACCATTAGAAAATCATTTAACAATTACATCCTTTTTAGTAGTAGATAGCCTCATATAAAATCTAATTTTCAATATTATTATATAAAAATACGTATAGTTTACTAAGGTCTCAAGGCACTAAATAAGACTTTGATAACTGTGTTCTAAAGTTTCCTTAATTTCACTAAGTTTTCTATGCAAAACGGTATTAAACTTCTAAAAAATAATACATTATTGTGAGTTGTAAACTATGCTGATGATTCTTTTTAAGTTACAACTGATAGAAGAAATCAGGTTGGTTCTTTGTTCATATGACAAATAAAGTAAAATGCACATTATATTAGGCCTGACTTCAATGCTAATATGGCCTTATAAAATTTGTTCCTGATTGCAATAAGTTGTCAGATTTCATGGGTGGTTCTTTACTGATAGACCAAATGAGGTATGGTTTACAAAATTGTATTAATATTATGTCCTCTATGTTGTATCTAGTTCTAGATTGAGGTACATAAGGGTATGTTCTTCTATTATCTCACATTTTTCTGATCATTGTTATACCTAGAATGCTAAATTCTTTATAAATAACATGGATAGTGTTTACATGTGATTAGTGTGGCCTTTAGAGGCTTTTAATTTGTATCTTGGTTACTAATTGATTTCTATAACTATGTCCTATTTCTTGATGCAAGTAGCCCCCCCTTCATTTATAACTGCATGTTGGTCGTTGATTGATTATTGATAGACCAAATCAGGTTGGTTCTTTATTTGTATGACAAATAAAGTAACATGCACATTATATTAGGTCTGACTTCAATTCTAATATGGATTTGAGTCCATGCTATGCATTATACTTAGCCATATGCAAGGTTGATTAGAAATATTTGTCTATGCTTGGTTGATTAATCATAGAACAACATTCAAGGATATTAAAAATATTATTCTATTTCTCTATTATGTCAATTATTAATAGGTGTTTTTCTCTCTACTTCCATACTGATTACACATGAAAATATTGGATTGCAGTGCATGCCAGTCTCTTATGAGATTGAGGTACATAAGGGTATGTTCTTCTATTATCTGACATTTTTCCGATCCTTGTTATACTTAGCCTACAAAATGGTGTCAATAGCAAATTGCAGTGTATGTTAGTCTCTTGTAAGATTGAGGTATGTAAGGGTCTATTCTTCCATAACCATTCATACCTTTATGATTCATGTTATACATAGCCTATATTATGCAAGGATGAATAGAAATATATGTCTGTGCAAATATGTTATACATGGGATGTGTTATGCAAGTATTTGTGTTTTTGTTATGTATGTCAAATCAATTTATATATCATTTGTGGGTCTGATTTGTGAAAAAATGGCTGATCTAGGTGAAAACATGTCTTGTTTGACCTTTATGATTCATGTTATACATAGCCTATATTATGCAAGGATGAATAGAAATATATGTAGGTCTGATTTGTGAAAAAATGGCTGATCTAGGTGAAAACATGTCTCGTTTGACCTTTATGATTCATGTTATACATAGCCTATATTATGCAAGGATGAATAGAAATATATGTCTGTGCAAATATGTTATACTTGGGATGTGTTATGCAAGCATATGTGGCCTTATGAAATTTGTTTCATATTGCAGTCAGTTGCTAGATTTCATGGGTGGGTCATGTTATTCAAATAGGAGAGGGAGGTAGGAGGGTAGAAGATGGAAGTCAATATGAAAAATCAAGAAACATGTTGTAGTGCATGCCAGTCTCTCGTGAGATTGAGGTACATAAGGGTATGTTCTTCTATTATCTCACATTTTTCTAATCGTTGTTATACCTAGAATGCTAAATTCTAATTTGTATCATGGTTACTAATTGAGTTCTATAACTATGTCCTATTTCTTGATGCAAGTAGGGCCCTCCTTCATGTATAACCGCCTGTTGGTCGTTGATAGATTCTTGATAGACCAAATTAGGTTGGTTCTTTGTTTATATAAAAAATAAAGTAACATGCACATTATATTAGGTCTGACTTCAATGCTAATATGGCCTTATGAAATTTGTTTCATATTGCAGTCAGTTGCCAGATTTTATGGGTGGGTCATGATATTCAACTGGGAGAGGGAGGTGGGAGGGTAGAAGCTGGAAGTCAATATGAATTTGCACATAAAGGTAAGTATAGATTCAACTAAATCTTTGCACATAAAGGTAAGTCTAGATTCAACTCTTTACCTTTATTGTGTATGTTCATACACAGACAGAAAATGGTCTGGTAGAGGCGGTTGTTGTTCTTGTTTCAACTATGCCTCGGATGCGACCCGATATACCATTTGGAAAACTTAGGCAAAGTCACAAGAGAAAGCCAGATTTCATAAAGGTATAAGTAATTTTGGTTCTGTGGCATAATATTTTCCCAATGTGCGCTATGTGATTGCAAGTATATGATGGCCACGTTATTTGTAGTTGCATTTGCTGTTATTATATGTAAAATTTATAGTCTTATCTTTTCTTACACATAAATGTGTGATAGGTCTCAGAACTTCTTTGAGGATTTCAAATGGGAGAGGCAAATGAGAGAGGGAGGTGGGAGAATAGAAGCTGGAAGTCAATATGAATTTGCACATAAAGGTAAGTCTAGATTCAACTAAATCTTTGCATATAAAGGTAAGTCTAGATTCAACTCTTTACCTTTATTGTGTATGTTCATATGTAGACAGAAAATGGTATGGTAGAGGCAGTTGATGTTCTTGTTTCAACTATGCCTCAGATGCGACCCGATATACCATTTGGAAAACTTGGGCAAAGTCACAAGAGAAAGCCAAATTTCATAAAGGTATAAGTAATTTTGGTTCTGTGGCATAATATTTTTCCCAATGTGCGCTATGTGATTGCAAGTATATGATGGCCATGTTATTGGTAGTTGCATTTGCTGTTATTATATGTCAGATTTATAGTCTTATCTTTTCTTACACATAAATGTGTGACAGGTCTTAGAACTTCTTTGAGGATTTCAAATGGGAGAGGCAAATGGGAGAGGGAGGCCATAGGGTAGAAGATGGAAGTCAATATGAATTTGCACATAAAGATAAGTCTAGATTCAACTAAATCTTTGCCAAAATTATATATCTTCTTATCTAGATAATTTGCTTGCTTTGAGTTTGCTATATGGCCTTATGAAATTTGTTTCTGATTGTAGTCAGTTGCCAAATTTCATGGATGGGTGATGTTATTCAAAATGGTTGTGCATTTCAAATGGGAGAGGAAAATGGGAGAGGGAGGCAGGAGGGTAGAAGTTGGAAGTCAATATGAATTTTCACATAAAGATAAGTCTAGATTCAACTTAATCTTTGCCAAAATTATATATCTTCTTATTTGGATAATTTGCTTTCTTTGAGTTTGCTATATGGCCTTATGAAATTTGTTTCTGATTCAACTCTGTTGTATTTGCTTTTAGGACTTTTACTTGCTACTTAGTTACCGATTGTATTTTATTTGTATAGATGATACTGGAATATCTGGATAATTTGGTTGCTTTATGTTTGCTATATCATCAACTCTGTTGTATTTGCTTTTAGGACATTTACTTGCTACTTGGTTATATGATTCTTTATCAATACATCGATATTTATTAAATGTGAGATATGAGTATTTGAGTGGATTTCAATTTAATTAAGTAATTGGTTTTCATGTATATTAATGACACTTTGAGTATGTTCATAAACTGTTTGAGAAAGAAAACCTTTTATGTTAGTATAGCTCGACATATCTCTGTAATGAATTTATTTTTTCTGTATAAGACTGGATTTATTAGAAAGAAAGGAGTGGAAGGATAACCATGTGAAAAAAATATAATTGAAGTCGAGAAAGAGAAAAAGGAGTAGGAGGTTAGATAGGATGGACGGAGTTGGAAAGACTGATTGGTAATCGAGCCAAAGAGAGAAAAACATTTCAATAATATATGAGAATTAATTGTATTTTATCATATTATAAAACTTATTTGTATTTACATGTGAATATAAAGTGGTTAAGAATTTAGAAGATGGAAGTCAATATGAATTTGCACATAAAGATAAGTCTAGATTCAACTAAATCTTTGCCCAAATTATATATCTTCTTATATGGATAATTTGCTTGCTTTGAGTTTGTTATATGGCCTTATGAAATTTTGTGTTCAAACCTAATTATTAAAGTGTATTAAAAAATGTAATGCATGATTGACATGTTAAAACTGCTGCTAAATAAAGTCTCAATGATGATTAGACTCTGGTACTTAGGTGACTGCATACTTTGAATACTCATGTAATGCATGATTGACATGTTATAACTGCTGCTAAATAAAGTTTCAATTGATTAGACTGTGGTACTTAGGTGACTGCATACTTTGAATACTCATGTCAGATTTAAACATGTGATAGTGAACACTTTGAAGATAAAAAATATTTTGTTTCAAAAGGTCTAAAAATATGTACCATGCATTCCCCAATTTAGTTGAATTATATTATACTTTCTTGCAACAAGTTGATTAGGTTTTTCTGCTTAACAAATAAGGATATTAAATGCATGTTACGCATATTAAAATAATACCAACTGAGCATCATAAATCTATTTTCTTATGTTCTACGATTAAAATATTTCATACAACTTATAGCTGATGCATGCCAAAATTTCATGACTTACTTGGAGGTTTTTTGGAATTTGTGTATCTGACTTTTGAGTAATTGTCTTCCGACACAGTCTTTTGATGTTTGGTAGTGAGATAGAATTGAGAGGTTTAGCTTATTAGCTTCCTGCATTAGGTGTTAAGTGTGTGAGAGAAACAATATTCATTGTGCATATTAAAATAATACCAACTGAGCATCATAAATCTATTTTTTTATGTTCTACAATTAAAATATTTCATACAACTAATAACTGATGATGCATACCAAAATTTAATGACTTACTTGGAGGTTTGTTGGACTGACTTTTGAGTATTTGTCTTCCTACACAGTCTTTTGATGTTTGGAAGTGAGATAGAATTGAGAGGTTTAGCTTATTAGCTTCCTGCATTAGGTGTTAAGAGTGTGAGAGAAACGATATTTAATATTTTAATTTGTATAAAACTGATGTTTGGTAGTGAGATAGAATTGAGAGGTTTAGCTTATTAGCTTCCTGCATTAGGTGTTAAGAGTGTGAGAGAAATGATATTTAATATTTTAATTTGTATAAAACTAACCTATAATTTTCTTGTTTGAGGAGTACCTGAAGTTGCCATTTGAGTGACAAGTGTATAGGTCTAGGCGACAGCAACACCAAAGCAAAGCTCCAGGAACATATTTCTTGGATGGATGAATAGAATGGGTGGACAAGAGGTAAGTGATGGTTTTAATTCTTTGAATGTTAAACATCAAAACAAATATAAATCACCTTATTTTATCTTGGGACTGTTTCAAAAGTCAAAATTTGTGATTTGAACAGCATCAACGACGTTCATACAACGCTCAACCCTTAAAGCTTGGTGTTAAAGACGATTGGAGTTGTTCTGGCCGATAATAATAGCAAAGTAAAGCTCTAGCAACACACTTCTTAGATGGAATAATAGGATGATGGGTGTACAAGCTTGCTGGTTGGAGTTTTGTGTTGACTCACCAACAACAATGTTAGATGATGTGATCAACACTTGAAGCCTGGTGTCGAGAAGGCCCAAACTTTATCTTCTCTACCTAATGGGATAATCAGCCTTTTGGGGGGAACAACTTTCTCGTGAATGATTTTCTGTGGAGGAAGTGGTGCATGGCGAGTGTACAACTTTCTTGTGGATGGTTTTCTATAGAGGAAGTGCTGCAGTGAATGGGGGGATTGAATGGGTGGGCTATGATTTTTGTGGGGGTAGTGAGGGTAGTGAGAGTAGTGAACGAAGGACGTTGGATTTATCCTAACTGACACATTTTTTTATTAATTAGTAGATATATTATAGCTATTTAGTTTTAAATGTCGAATTGATAATATCTATTATCTATGCTGGATTAATTGTAACTACTGACACATTCTTTTGTGAATTATCCTTTTCCGAAAGAGTGGAGAGATTACAACTATTCCGTTTTGAGTGGATTGTTGGAAATTCATTTATGACACATTTTTTTTAAATTATCCTTCTTCGAAAGAGTAGAGAGATTACAGTTGTTCAGTTTTGAATGAGGAACTGATAATATTTGATAACTTTTTAAGCAACGTGAGCGGAAAATTCGTTTTATAGAGACCACTACTCCCACCCAAAAATGGTAGAATACAAAAAGAGGGGTATGATGGTAGAGTCAGGAGAGAGGTGAATGTTTATCACGTCTCCACGTTGTAGGGTGAGGAAGTAACAATTCGTTGGTTTCCATTTTCGTTTGGTTGGACGGGAGTGGAAGTAGAACGATGGGAAGTGGTGGGCCTCGGTAGTTTCTTGGATTTGAATGGAGAAGTTGTCTATGTATAGAAGATGTGAAGTTGAATGTGTTTAACTTTGAAACGTTCGGCTATTTGTTTTTTATAGTTTTAAATGCAATAAGATAAAAGGAATTATGATGGTAGTGCAACAAACCATTCGTACGGTTTCCAAAATCTAGACCACATTTTAAGGAAGAATGAGATTCTAGACCATGTTTCAAGGAAGAAAGAGATTAAGCGAGAGTGGTAGTTAGGCATTGAGCGAGAGTCAGGAAGGAGGGTTTCAATATGTTTGTGAGAGTAGGGGAGAGATATGAGAGGAGGTTACAAATAAGTAGTGGGAAAGAGAATTTATACATTTGAGTTCCGGTTTTTTAAATTAATTTATTTTTTTGAAGTAAAAAAAGTTGAAAAAATGTGACAGCAGCTTAAGTGAAGGAGAGTGCAAACTTTTCCTACGTTGGCAAAACCTTAGTATGTGATTAGTCAATATGACTTTGAGCGGGTGTATTTGAACTGTCGGCAAAACTCGTTCTTTTTATAGTAGTATAAATGAAGTTTCCCAAAGCCCATACATCTTACACATTTTAGTACACATTTTAGCATGGTAGTGAGCGGCGATCCGGTAACAGTCAAATATTAAAATGAATATTCATAAATGGTATGCGACAGACGTTGCTCTGTACAGATAAGTGTAGAAGTTTGCGAAATTATCCAACTTCAAGGCCCGTCTACACCTTTGTATTTGCATACAACAATGATCTCATTATTTTTTTAATAAAATATCCTCACTTTCTAAGATGGGATGTGATAGTCCAAAACTATGTATACAGGATTGTAAGAAGAACGTATGTCGTCAAATATAGTTGATATTTATACGTGTCTCATAAAGTTAGGTAACGAAAAAAAAGAGAAGCAATCGAAGGAAAATAACGACATGAGATTTGGTTCCAAGAGAAATGAAATAAGAAGTAGAATTAGTCAAGAAGACGTCACACGAAAATGGATCAGTAAGCACATTTTCACGTACTATAGACATGAACAATTACATATGAAATTTGCAAAAGAGCCGTTATTCCTTATGTGGGGTGTCCCAGTACATACTGTGTTAGTTGTATGCGTATAGACATGAACAATTACATATGAAATTTGTAAAAGATCCGTTATTCCTTATGTGGGGTGTCCCAGTACATACTGTGTTAGTTGTATCCGTAAGTCTTAAATTTATAAACTCAAACAGTACCCCACAAGTATAAGAGTGTGTATAGTATATCCAGTTCGTCCAAGGAATAATGTATCAAGGGTATTGAATTTTAACAATCTAGATCTTTTTGGCAAGAGAGGATTTATTATGTTAACTAAGCAATTCAAAGAAAATGAACTAAAATATAAATCTTTTGTATTAAGGATCAAATTGGAATAAGGATCCTTGAGAATAGGGTTTCACATCCTCATCGTATTATGAAAATAATGTAGATCAAAAATACTAGAAATAACACAAGAGAGGTTTGTATCCTACACCCACCTCTCGGTAGTGTAGAATAATTATAACTTTATATAATACTCTCGTGAATGTACTCAGATTCAGACTACAAACCTTTGTTCCCCAATGCATCCTAGTCACCCTCATGTCAAGGTAGTGCATCTAAGGTACAACTCCTTACTTGTATGCATATCTTCTCAGATTATATAAGAACCATAAATCATACACACAAAGTGGTCTGTGAAGTATGTAAAAAGAATCACTATCGATGAACCTTAGTACAGTGAAATAACTAGCATAATATATGAAATTCATATACAACAGATTATAACATGAGGGTTACTCCCCCATGCCTAATAAAATGAGATCTACTCATCCATGGTTGTAAAAAGTAGATACAAGTATTAGGGAACATGGATAGACTATTGGTATGCGTGCCCAAAGAGCCAATCATATGATGATTGTAATGACATATCTTATAAATGATTTGATTAATAATAAAATGAAATTTTATCTATTCTATTTTATTCAATTATTAGATAATGATGTAACATAATAATTGTCTAAACAATGATGTTACTCAATGACAAATGTCTTTAGGTTGAGAACATGTATAGTGAGATCATACGACTGTTAAGAGTATATACATTCTGGTTATGTCTCTAGTCAGTTGTTATTGTGGAAGCTGATAGACATCAATAACAAATAAGACTAGAGTGTGCGTTGGTTGATGATAGAATCTCATTAGTCATGATATGTGAGATCAAAATAAACACATAGTTACTTGTTCCAGAACAATGTATCTGATAGACCTACCTTGTGAGTGATGTATGGAAATCATTGAATGATAATCAGAATCATCTCTCATAGTTATGGTGGTGATTGTAGTTCTTAGACCTGAAATCACTCACTGCAACAAAATCCTTTATAGGTCAAGGTTAACTAGTCAGGGATATAAGCCCTGAATAGATTAAGTTTTGTTTCCAGGGTCTATCCCTGGACAGTACAATTTAAATCCATGACTACATAATTTTTGTCTCTCAAATATTTCCCTCATGGCCCCAATAACTTAGCGACCTTTTGGCTTTTGTCCTAAACATACTATTAATTTTTTTATATATAGATCAGAGGGTCATAATTAGGGTCTGATCTGATTTTTATATTTTTCTGATGATTGTTCTATTTTCTAGAGTTAATATGAGACTAAAAGTATATAATTCGTCATTATGAGGAAAAACTATTATGTTGGCATGATAAACAAATTTAAGTTCATATTTGGTTTCCACATGATATTATGATTCAGATTTATTTTTCTGAGATACAACACTCATCATATATTAGTTACACCATGTAAATGAAACCTATGGTGAAGTATCATCATCTCTATTAGAAAGCATCATTAATTATTCTTAAAAAGACTGGTCTAGGGTTCTTATAATATACTAGACATCTTTATGAACCTGGGGGTATTTTTCTAGCATTTATAGGCCAAGGGAGCTATTTGTAGTCAATTGTCAATGATTAAATCTTTTAGTGGGAATTTGGAAGGAATTTACCTTTTGTGGTTTGTTTAGGCCGTTGATATCATCTGCATGGTCGCTTGGATGCTCGCCACACTGCAAGTAGTGTGGGGCACAACGCCTTAGCTTGGTTCAGCCTGGGCCGTTTGGTTCCTGATTTAGCCATTGCTGGACCAGACAATAATCATCAAGGTTGTGTTTGTTACATGGTGAATCATGGTGATAGAGAATGATAGGTGAAACAAAAATGTTGTTTGTTTGCCATGGTGATAGAGAATCATGGTGAATCCATGGTGAATCAGTGGTGAATTTTGATCTATTTTTGTCTCCATAAAAAAGCATGGTGAATCATGGTGAAAGAAGTTTCTTTCAATACTCCACTACTTATTTAGACAAATGTGCGAAAAAAATATTCTAATAAATATGATTCTTACTTGTGTACGATATTTTTTATAAAAAAAATCCTTTCCCCATCACTATAACCTTGTAACAAATAAAAACAATTTAATTCTTCGCTGTCACCATCTCTGTCACCATGCACATATTATCAAACAACATGTTTTAATAAATTCCCTATCACCATCAACGCCCTGTCACTATCACCATCAATTTTATTACCATCTACCAAAAACAGCGTAAGTCGCTTGATCTTTTGCTATAGCGCCCTCCGATGGCATTCTCAGGCTCGACGGCCGACGCGGGTCTTATTCATAGGGACGATCCTAGGTCTCTGCCGCTGCTAAAGAGGGTCGCCGGAGAGAAATGCAAGGGCTCGGGGGTCTTTAGCAAACAGGAAAGGAGGCCTCGAGTTCTACCGTGTCTTTATGAGAACCAGTGGCACCTGAAGTCCTTATAGGGAGGTGAGGGGATCAACCCACTGGCTGGCTGCTTCCTCCTCTGTCATAGGGCAGAACGAAAGGGGAGAAGAAGCTTCACCTCCGTTCGGGTTGAACTGAGGCTTCCAGAATGTCTTGCAGATTCTGTCGCACCCTAATTATTCCCTGCCAAAAAGTCTGGATCGCTGGTGAGTTTGTCACCCTCTCTGCTGTCGAGAAGCGAGGCTTTGATGCATCCCTTCCAGAAAGATGCCCGAGGCTTCAGAAACTCTGAAATATCCTTGAATCGTAGAGGGCTTGAGCATAAGGCTCTTCCAGACTCGTCATTCTCCTACGCCAAGAGTGGAGCTCCGCGGGAGTTTTTGGGTCGCCACACCTGTCTGCGCAGGTTCCTGGAAGGAATCACCATGCTCCTATGGTGGCTCTCCCTAGGAAAGATACTTGCTTTAGCTTCTGAAGTGGCGATTTGACGAGTAGGAGGGTCCTTCATTCATCACTGTTGACCTTAATCCCAATTCAACCATCACCTGAGGATCATTCTCTTCCATTCACAGCCCTATGAGAAGACCTCATCCATCTATTTCACCCCTCTCCCTCCTCCCACCTACAAGCTGTCGTGGAGAATGCTAGCGAGCAGGTGGCTCGTTCTCACTCACTGCTCCGTTAAACAGCCTATGACCAGGTTTGTTCGGAAGGCCCCTTTCTCTCAAAGTTATTGAATCGCACTAATAGGGTTGATCACTCCTGCAATCAAGTGGAGAGGAGGGGCGACGAGCAGATTTGTTTTCCCCTTAGGTTTCGAATCTAGGAGACGAGGTCTCCATTGCCGGATCAGCAGTGGTGACAGCCTCGATGCCACGCTAACCCTGGCTCCGTGAGATTGATATGTTACGGCCATCAATGTGTCCTAGTAACTATAGTCTTTAATGTACAAAGTATTAAAACCTAAATATTTTTTCATAAGAGTATCATATCTTCATCAAAATTTAACTGTTGGTTGATCATCACTTAGTCAACCTTCTAGTAAAGATTGATATATACCAAACTCCTATGTTTAACTACCTGATATCAATCCTTCCTAAAAACTTATATATAGGTATATTGAACTCCAATATGTGTCAAAGAACTTGCACTATCACAAAATAAGTTACTTAAAAATTCACACTTCAAGCTCCATCATTAAGTTGCTTGGACTCATATATTCCATTACTTGAAATCCTAACTTTGCAAGGACTCATGTGTTCATTACTATGTGATATTGATCATGACCATAAGTATAAGTAGTCTTGGTCAAATGCATTACCATAAGTATAAGTAGTCTTGGTCAAATGCATTATCTTGAATTGGACCTTCAACCATATTTCTTAGATAAAAGAAAATCAATTTTTAGTAGGATAAATCATCTAAGCATATTCATAAACTTCAAAAACTATATCGAGTATTGTAACTTGAAGTTATAGGTTATCACAAATTTCTTGTTACAATAAAGAAGATGAGTCACCCGAGGAACCAAATTGATCAACTAGAGGCCCATACGATCAACTGGAGGACCCAAAAGATGGTAGATCAGAGACCATACAATCGAGGAAACGACCAACCGATGTGACAGGAAGCGAGCCCATCGGTTCAAGTGTTGAATCGATCAACCTAGATTGGCAAGCGTGAATCTTCATCAACAATAGATTTCTACATGAGATGTAGACCCTAAGTTGTGGTAGTTCATTGTGGCTCTAAGGAATTACAATAGAATGGCCATAACCGTCGTTTATGTTTATTTCATGCTTTTGTTGTGGGATATATCATATATATGCCACATACTATATATGTGGTGATTGGATCATGTATATGTATTTATAAATATAAATCCCTCAATACATTATTAACCCTAAGATGCTTTCCATAAGAAACACACATGAAAAGCTTGATCGACCAAGCATAGATTACGCCAAAGCGTGGTGCGTTGTCTATCTCATGGAAGTGTGATGATAGATATGTAGATCTGTCAAACCAGGGTATATATTCTATCATGTTGGCTTTTGAGTCGGGCTTAACTAGGTGATCTTAATGATATTAAGTACCTAAAAGCATAGAGATGATTGTGACAAAGAGTTGTGCATGCCATCTATCCAAGATTTGCATTTAAATGCAATTGTCAAAAGTTTCTTCCTAAATAGTCAAGTCGTGAGCCATCAGCCAAAGCTGACTCATGATTTGATGAAATATGGATCTTGGTTCACTAGAAGATTGTATGTTGCAATCTTCCAAATTAGTAGTGAGGGCTATCGATTTGAACAAAATGGTGGGAGCTATAATTGACTAAAGGCCTAATTAAATATCATCAAATGTTATTCAAATCAAATCAAAAGCTATTTTGACAAAATGCAAAATTTTCTCCTATAGAATCAAATGACAATCAAATCGTCACTGTGATCAGTCCTTATGAAGAACAATATATATGAGATATATTTCCATAATTGGTTCAGGACTTTGATAAGTATTCTCTGTGTTCCTGAAACACCATTGCCAGTGAAATACACTCCATGTACACCTAAGGATGAAATGGATGCTTACTTGAAGCATGCCAATGATGTCGTGGACATTAAAGGCCTTATGGTGAGCTATATGGACTATGAGTTGCATGAGAAGCATGAATGGTATAATGCCTCTAAGGTGTTGTTTGAGTACAAACTGACAGAGGGAGACCCAGTAGAGTCCCATGTGTTCAATATGATTGTGCATGTGGAACATCTCAAAAGACTGAGATTTCCTTTAGGTCAAAAGTTTTCTATGGATATGAATTTGCAATCTTTGCCTAAATCATATAACCATTTGATCAAGTGTTGAGCCTTGAATAACATGGCTAGACTGTTGTTTGAGTTGCTTGACATGTTGGTATATGTTGAAGTACAAATGAAGAAGGACAAATTTATGATGGAGTTCAGCGGAATAGAGTCCAAGGACAAAGGCAAGACCAAGAAGTGTTATGAGGCTAAGCTAAAGTCTAAGTCTTCTACACTCAAAAAAAGGAGTACGATAAGGAAACCTAGGAAGATGAATCAACGGATAGAGATCTCTACTTCAACTATATATGTAATTGAGATTAACTTCGCTACTTCTTCGTATTTGGTACTAGATACCAGATATGGATCAAACATTTGCTCAAATGTGAAGGATCTGAAAAGAAGTAGACCTTTACCAAAAGGTGAGGTTGAATTGTGTGTTGCTAATGGAGCAAGAGTTTCTGCCAGCACAGTTGGAACCTATGAGTTATTTCTACCCATTAGGCTTGTAATAGAGTTGAAGAATTGCTATTATGTGCATGTCATTAATAGGAACATCATATATGTATCTTGTTTGGACAAGAACAGATTCAAATTCCTTATAAAGAATGGTCGATTTTCTATTAGTAAATATGAGATCTTTTTATGGCAATGCCCCTATGTCTTATGGTTTATACTTAATATATCTCGAGACAAGTGTCTATAACGTAAATAACAGAAGACAAAACCTGATAACTCAAATGAAACATACCTTTGGCATTGTTGTCTAGGGCACATAAATGAGAAACGCATATCTAAACTCTATAAAGATGGTTATCTAGACTCTTTTGATTTTGAATCAATAGAGACATGTGAGTCTTTTTTGTTGGCAAGATGACAATGACTCCCTTCTTTTAGAAATAGTGAGAGGTCTAGCGATCTATTAGGAATCATACATATTGATTTGTGTTGTGCATTTATAAGAAATGCTAGAGGTGGTTATTGATACTTCATTAACTTCACTACCTTAGTAGGTATGGTTATGTTTACCTGATGAAACATAAGTCAGAATCTCTTGAAAAGTTCAAGAAGTTTATGAATGAAGTACAAAACCAATTTTTATCACATGGACTCCACCTAGAACACCACCACAAAATGGTGTACCAGAAAGAAGGAATCTCACATTGCTTGATATGGTGTGATCAATGATGATTTTAGGTGAACTTCCGACTACCTTCTAGGGTTACGCTCTTGAAACTGCCATTTTTACACTAAATTGAGTACCATCGAAATTGGTTCAAAAGAAACCATATGGAATATGGTATGGGAAGTGTCCTAATGTGTCCTTTATGAGGATTTGGGTATGTGAAGCTTATGTGAGGAAAATGTTTCCTAAAATGCTTGGCCCTAAATATGATATATGTTATTTGTTGGATATCTCAAGGAGACTAAAGGATAATACTTTGATTCCCTATCTGATAACAAAGTGTTTGTTGCCAGAGATGCTGCATTCCTAGAAAAGGAATTTATTTCTAAAGGAATCAGTGGGAGGAAAGTAGAACTCAAAGAGGTTCGAGACCAACAAGAAAACATTGAATTGATAGATGCACAAGAGGAACAAAGAGAATTACAAAGTGTTGTGGAATACCAAATTCCTCAAGTAACACAAGGACCTTGTAGATCTAATAAGACACACCTTGAACATGAAATATTTGGATATCTTGTAACTCAGGCATGCGGTGAGTTGGTCATAGATGATGAACCAACAACCTAAGAAGATATTAAGGAACCAGAGCCTAAGAAATGGCTTGAGGCCATAAGATAGGATATGGAATCAATGTACACCAATAAGGTATGGACCTTGGTAGATCTAACTAAATGGGTAAAACCCATAGGGTGCAAGTGGGTATTCAAGAAGAAGATCAACATGGATGGTAAAATACAAACGTATAAGGGTAGATTGATTGCAAAGGGTTTTAGACAAGTTTAAGGTGCTGACTATGATGAAACCTCTTCTCTATTTGTGATCTGACTATGATGAAACCTCTTCTCCAGTTGTGATGGTTAAGTACATTTGATCATGCTTGTTATTGCAGTTTATCATGACTATGAGATTTGGCAAACTGCATTCCTTAAAAGGAATATTGAGAGGATGTGTATGCGAAACAACCTAAAGATTTTATAAATCCAATAATGAAAATAAAAAAGTCCATCATAGGATTGAACTGAGCATCTCAAAACTAGAATATTCAATTTGACAAGATAGTCAAAGAGTTTGACTTGAGTCAGATAGAAGAAGAAATTTGTGATTACAAAAGATTTGAGCATATTTATGTTCCACATACTAATAGTGAATAATATCCTTATAATGCATATGTTAAAACCTTGGAGGGAATTATCTTCTCTATGAAGGGTTTAGGCTAAGCACCCTATGTAATAGGAACTGAGATGTATAGAGACAGATCTACAAATCTTCTTGTCCTCTGTAAGATCACATACATTGGCAAGATGTTGAAGGGTTCAACATGCCAGAGTCAATGAGAGAAAACTTGTTCATGTTCCATGAAGTTAGTCTCTTTGGAGCCTAGAGTTCCAATTCTTGTGAAGAATGGGATAACTTGAGTATGAATTTGCAATGTTATGTACTCATCCCATGTCGTATGTGTTGGACATGATGAGAGGATACATACTCATCCAGTTGCATCATAGGTATTGGACATGACGAGTGGATATTTGTCAGATCCCAGTGAAAGTCATTGGAATTCCATAAGAACATCCTTAAGTACTTGAGAAGTATTATAAGGATTAGTTCTTTGGTTATGGTAATACGAAAGAGTTGGGTGTAAAGGGTTACACTGATGCAAGCTTCTAAAATTATAAATAAAATTAATGATCGCAATCTAAATTTGTGTTTGATCTTGAAATGAGAACTGTATGATGGAAAGGATTTAGAGCTAGAGATAGTTTGAATTCTACAATAGAATCTGAGTCTCTTGGTGTTATGAATAGAATAGGATACTGTATGGATCAAGAAGTTCGTATAGATGAACTTGTGGGAGGCTCCAAACCATTGATAACATAGTCATTGATAACATAGTTGAAATATTGTGACAATAATTAATCTACTAGATAGTCTGGCAATCTCAGATAGCATACCATGGAAATTCCATCTCATCTAAGAAGTCGTACAACAAGGAGATGTGAAACTTATAAAATACCGACATGAAGCAAACATTGCTAACCCTCTATAAAAGCACTTTGGTAGTAGAAGCATGATGGTCATGTTAGATCACATGGAATTAGATTCATGGATGATTGTCTCTAAGTGAAGTGGGAGTCTATTGGTATATATGCCTAGAGAGCCAATCATGTGATGATTGTAATGACATAACTTGTAAATGATTTGATTAATAATAAAGCAAAACTTCCAATTTATTATATCCTATTTAGTTATAAGATAATGATGTAACATAATAAATGTCTAAAGGATGATATTACTCAATGATGTATGTCTTCGAGTTAAGTACTTGAACATTGAGATCATACATATGCTAAGTGTATATATTCTTATTGTGACCCTAGTCAAATGTTATCATGGAAGGTTGATAGACAACAATAACACATAAGATAAGAGTGTCTGATGGTTGATGATAGAATCTCATCAGTCATGATATGTGATATCAAACCAAGCACATAGATACTTGTTAAAGAAAAATGTATCAAACAGACCCACCATAAGAGTGATACATGGAAACCATGATTCGTAGTCAGAATCATCTCTTATGTGATGGTGGTGATTGTAGTTCTTAGACCTGAAGCCACTACACTCATCACATGTCGTTCGATGTACTTTGACATGATCCACTATGATCTTAAATAAGGGCTGTGATAAAGGTGATGATTGGGTGTACTGTGACACATTGGGATGACTATGAGTGATGTAGATGGGATTTATCCCTCCTATAGGAGTATGATATATCCTAGGCACTTGATAAGTGAGACTGAGAAAATGCATGGCCATGCACATGTGAGCCAATATGTGATATTGAGCTTACATATATCTCAGATAAACTGCCTTCACTCAAGGAATATAGATTGAATGTTGAAGAGGATGAATATTCCATACCTCGGGTTCAATCTAGATATCAGTGACAAAGGAACTATACAAACAATGTAGAATCAATCACATATTGAAGGTTGAAGTTATTCTCCAACTTTCCATTTACTTGGGTAGCATGATGTGTGACTAGGGCACCGCTTTTTGCTTGTGATGTCATAATTGGTTATGTACATTCTTTGCCAATGTAATATGGGACCTATAGGGTCACACACATAGGATACACCTAAAAGAGGAGTGTAATCATGAATGACAATTGAATTGATTGCTAAAGTGTTTATGTTTTCAATTCAATCAACAAATCAACTGACTAGACTCCCAACCAGCCAGTTTAACTATTAAACTGACTGGTTGGTGTCAGGTTGATTGAATATTGCATTGCTTGAATTTTGGTTTAGCTAGGGAGCAAAACGACCGGTTCACTTAGTAAACTGATCGGTTTGTGATTGCAAGACAAACATTTCACAAAGCGAGACGCCTGGTTCATGGTGCACTTAGATTGTATCAAGGATTAGTGTTGACGTCATGTCATGCATTAATTGGATTATAATTGCCAGTACATATGTGATTGGAAAACACGAAGAAAGTGAACCGATCTGCTCGCATGCCAATCAATTGGTTCACTTAGCAAACTGACTACTTTTGTGAATTTTTGTGAGATTCTTGTTCTTTCCACTCCCACACAGACTAGAAATACTGACCCTAACCCTCCTATAAATAGAGGGGTATCAGGGGATTCTCAGACACATTAATAGCCTCTAATATTTGTTTTTCTTCTCTACTTGTGATAACTGAGAGAACTCAAGAAAGTCCTACCCAATTAAGGGAGGGATAGAAAGGGAGAATAATTGAGGGAGAGCAAGTTGGTGAATAGTACACCTACGGGAGGGACAACTCCTTCCTGACCGTTCAAGTAGAACCACAGGAGTTCTAGGCGGTCCGTGTGGACTTCTATAGAGACGTGCAGGCTATTTCCTTCTACTAGGAGGACAATGTCAGCTTATTGTATGTGGTAGAGACCAGGAGTTGCTACAGAGATCATCCGAGTGCAACTCAAAGAAAGTTGTACAACAACAACGATGAGGAGATTGTCATTGGACTTTTTCTAGGACCAGTTATATCCTCCAAACCATACTTTTGCATTATATAGTTGTTGACGTGATCCACTGATTCAATGGGAATATGGCAATAAAATTGTGTTTCTGCTTCCTACCTGATATCATATGTTTCTATAAAGGAACTATACTAGCACTATAACACTAGCCATGGGTTATAGGTTGAACTTGTTCTCCAACTTTATAATTACTTGGGTAGCAATGTGTGTTGCAAGATACCACTCATTTCTTGTGATATCATACATTTGTTATGGACGTTCATTCTCAATGTAACTTGGGAGCTATAGGGTCACACACATAGGATCAAAAAGGAGTTTACTCATGGGCACAATGTAAACTTGATTACTAAAGTGTTAGGTATTACATTTTAAAAATATTGGCAATCAGATTTCTGAAATGACAGTTTCAACTTTTGACCCAATCATTCAGATGTATAAAATGACTGGTTTAGGTTGTGAACTGATCGTTTGTGTAATCAATGAGATTGGATCAAGGATTGATGTGAACGTCATGTTTTGCATTTTTCAAATATTGAAATCTAATACAATTGCAAACAGGGAACATAATGAATCGATCAATTCAAGGTTTGAACTGATCGACTCATTTGTGAACTGATCAGTTCAATAGTGAGCTGACTCGTTCATGCTTTGCAATTGTAAAAGTTCATCAAATTCCATCTCTTCTGTGCCTAATTGATCTTACTGGCCCTCCTATAAATAGAACGGTGGTCAATTCTTTCAGAAGACACAACAATAAGTTTTGACAATTGTTGTCTTCTTAAAGTTGTGGTAACATGAGAACCCCATCAAGTATTACCCATAAAAGGGAGAGATAGCAAGGGAGAGAAATTCGACAGTAGCTCATTGACTAGAAAGGACAAATCCTTCTTGACTATTCTAAAAGAATGACAAGAGCTCTTGGTGGTCTGCGTGGACTACATAGAGGCGAGGAATTCTTTGCCACCCTTTAGGAGGATGTTATCAACCACCATCCATGGTGATCAACTAGGAGGATGTCTACGACATCCGTCTAGGTGATACTTCAAGAAAGAAGCATGTTGTAGCAAGGATAGTCGTTGGACTTGCTCTAGTACTAGGTATATGCCATGCAATCCTCCTTCCCAGTTCATAGTTGTTGACGTGATCTGCTGTCTAAGGGGAATATGACAGTAAAATTTTTGTTTCCACTGTCATATCTAATGCCATATTTTCCAACAATGGTATCAGAGCCACATCAATTTACTATGTTTTGTAATTTGATCGATATGATTAGATTTTTGGTTTTATTATTTATTTATTATAGGTGATGGGAATATTTATATGATTAATGTGCATATCTGATTAAATACCACATATGATACCTATATATATGATATATATGCAATTTACACGTTTCACCCTAAAAAGTATGTTTTGATGGTGGATGTAATCGTAGTTATGGCCAATAACTCCCTGATCTTTGTATTTGGTTGGATGGTTGTTATTCCTTTTTATATTTTGATTTGCATATATCGAGACTCTCTCCTTTTACGTATGTAAATGTAACAACCCTGGCCTGGGTTATGCGGTAACCCTATTTGTTTTGGCTACTAAAGTTGCTTAGAACTTTAATATAATCCTCTAAGGTGTTTTGTTATCGTGTGACACACTCATGTTTCAAGTTTGGTCCTGATTGAATGTTGTTTGAGCAATTTTCCTTTATTTTGGACCAAAGTGCAATTTACCCAAATTGAGGGGCTATAATGAAAACTGTCACATGTTGAACATGCCTCATGTGTTGTAGAATCATTATTGAGAGAATGATGCAAGGTGGTGGCTTGTGGAAAGCCTAAATTCCAAGTTTGAACTTGTTTGAACAATGTTGGTACCTTGTGCACCAATTTTGGTACAAATTGTAATTTACCCAAAATGTGGGGTTGATATGCAAATTACCACATATAGAGTGTTCCTATTTCCTATATGTATCATTTAAAGGATAGATAATGAATGATACACCATGTTTGATTCCATTATGAATGATGGTAATCTTGGTGATGAAATGACCAAGAAAAAGGGTTGAATTTGGAAGCTTAACTTGAGTTGTATCAAGTTGAAAAGCTTATATATGAGTGCCTATCAGCCATGGAGCCCAAGGAGGTGTTCCATATCGTTTTGTGAACTCTTGGAAAAGTCCATATCATTCAAATCACCTCAAGGAGGTGAGGTATGATGGCCAACAAGTTTCCTTAGAAAAAGTGTATTGGCTTGACATAAAATAGTGATTAAACCTAGATGACTTATCCAAATGGATAAGCAATTGACGAATTTGCATCTTTAGATGATCCTCAACCTTTTTTCATGTCAAGATAAATGTTTATGCATGCATGGACACGTGTCACCCATGCATGACACGTGGCACCTACTAGCTCAAAATGTTGACACCTCATTTTTGCTTTTCTTCATGATCAATAAGTATATATACCCCTAGTTTGACCCCTTGGTGCAATTTTACGACCCTTACTGTAAGTACCCTGACCTTCGTTTAGGGTTTACCCTGTTTGTTTTGCTTAACCCTGATGCTTAGTTGCTTGCTAATCACCTTTAGTGGTGATTAGGGTTTGGTTGTGCTTTGTGGAGAGTTGGAGGTGCTACTTGCAATTTACCCAAGTTTAGGGTTTGTGGGCAAGTTGCGAAATTTTGAGGTGTTCTTCTCTCTCCTTTCTTCCTCTAGAGTAGAGAGGAAGGTTTGGGCTCGTTTCTTGAGTTCCTTTGGGCTTGGTTGATCTCGTTGGGCCTTGTGGTGCCTTGCTTTTGCTTGGTTGGACCTTGTGTCGGGCAAGAGGGTGCTTGTGTCGCCCATGATGGTGGTGGTGTATCGTCCAAGTGTGTCGCCCATGGACCTTTGACCTTCTTTGACCTCCTTTGTGTCACCACTAGTGGACACTTGGTGCTTGGTATGTGCATGTGGCAATGGCCTTGGACATGTGTTTTGGGCATGTTAGAGTGGTGGCATTGCCCATGGACAAGTGTCCCTAGGTGGGCGACACCTTGCTTTGCTATACTTTGGTTTCTTCTCCATCCCCTTCTATATATGTGTTTCCTTTCCCTTTCTAAGGATCCCTTTAGTTCCTTAGTCTTTCTCTCCTTGGTGCACGACACACTCTCTTCTCTTGCAAGCTTGGTGGCCGATCCTCCTTGGAGTATCCTTCTTCCTTGGTGGTGCTTGGAGCTTGGAGCTTGCTTAAGGTGGGTTACATAACTCCTAACCCTAACTATATTACCATCTTCTATGTTATTGTTCTTGTTGTTTATGATCGGATATGTTGTTGTTAGTTTGGTTTCCTTGCTCAGTTGCACCTTGTTGGCCGAACCTATGATCTAGGGTTTCTTGGTGAGCAATACTCCCTTCTCTCCTAGGTCTAGAGGAGTGAGCTTGAGTTCTAGTAACATGGGCAACACCCCTCTCTCATTTTAGTTGAGAGGTGAGCTTGTGTTCTAGTTGCTTGAGAAACACCCTCCTCTCACCATGGACTTGAAGGGTGAGCTTTGTGGTATTTGTCAACCATGCTAGGGTCATTTCTGGTGTTGCCCGTTTGGTGATAGATGATGTGCAAGACCCCTCTCTCTTAGTTGTTGAGAGGTGAGCCATCTTCTTGATCCTTTAGGGTTTGGTGCCCTTGTGCTTGAGGTTGATGACGATCTTGTGGAGATGTTTTCTGGCCGTTATGGTGGTAATAGAGGTGTTGCCCGATAGCCCTCTTGACCTTGAGCTTTGGGATGGCTTGTTGTAATGGTTGTGATGGACGACACCTTGGTCCTTGAACCTGTGTGTGACGGGCATCACTCCATGCTACATGTTCTGTCTGATACCCTTCCCCTGGTCTGACCTTGGATGACATGTTGTGGTGGTGATGGATGATACCCCTGGTCTCTGACCTTGTGATGGGCGTCACCCCTTGACCTTAGCCTGCGCGTCGGCCGATAGGCATGGCTAGCCTTGTAATGGGCATTATGCCTACTCTGCTGCACGCGCTATACCTGTGAGCGATGTGCCTTGTCTGATGGCATTGCACGTTACACCCCCTAGCACGACACTGCATTGCCCGATACCATGATGCCCGACAGAGTTTCACGACATGGTGCGCATCACAACCTGCACGGCACACCCATGGGCTAGGGTGCACGACAGACTTTGATGCCCAGCGTTGCCAGATATGTATGTAAAGTAGGACACAGCGTTATGCGTTATACTCTTGAGCTTGGCTGATAGGTACGGGTGTGCCTGGCTGTTATGTGCTGATCGTTGTGTGTTGGATGTTAGGTGAGGGTGCCCTGCCCGATACCACTTTTGGTGAGGGTAGAAGATAATTTTAGTAAGGGTCTTACTTCTCATGAAAAATCGATATGGTGAATAATGTTCTTGTTAACATGTTGGTGACCCATGATATGTTTGATGGTAATCATTATGGTAAGCTTTTCCATGTAACTTATCATGACTTGACATCTGCTCATAATCATCTTGAATCCCCTTTATAATGCTAAGGGAAATAATAAGAATGTAATATGGTATGCTTAATGATGTGCCATGTGCTCATGATCATAAGTTGAAGCATGATTGATAAAGCATATAATCATTAATATCACCTTATATTGATAGCATGGTCTTTCTGTTAAGCCTATGATTATTATGTATACTAACCATGCAGGTGATGCATAGCCAAGTAAAAGGCTATGAGGTATATATATATGATGTGTTTTGGTCTGAGGACCTGAGTTTGGCTAGAATGCATGAGTTGATGAGAATGCCTTGAGAGGCAGTGGCAACATATGATGAGGGATTGAGATCCCATGGCAATGTGATGATCCTTGAGATGGATCTAGATGATTGGCAAGAGGCCAAGTGATAACATGTAATGTTGGATCCTTGTGATGGATCAGGATGATGTGACTACAATAAAAGAATAATGTTGAGTCTTATGTTATTTATTCTTGTTATAGTTTACATGTTATATAACTTGGTTGAATCTTGCAAGCCATATAAAAGATACTAATTAATCACAGTTTAATATATCATGTAGTTTCCCTGGCCATAGATCCATCATCGTCAGGAGTTGGTGATGGTGAAACAGGTTCTCCTACGGGTAAACCCGGAAGCGCATATTATTGAATATGTGTGGTTTCTCCTAGCCTAAAATGAGGAGGTATGAGTGAAACTTCGGTTGTAGACTCCAGAGTGTGGATTCAGGCCCGTAGCTCAGTATGTGAAGAGCATGGTGAACAGGCCCATGGCTCAGGATATGTGATATGTGAGCATGAATGCGTTCATGGCTCAGAGCACGGTGATCAGGCTCGTGGCTCAGTTTCACTAGCGTCGATACATGTACCGAGGCGGGCTAGGAAGAGGGTAGCCTGACCCTGTGGCTGAGGCCACTTCAGCATGAGACTACGGTCCTGCTTGTGTTGTACTTGTTCACTGACCACGAGGTGGGAGGTCGTGGAGTCCGGCTCTTACATTGACCTTGTATGGCAGCGGCTTGGGTTTCGCAACCGAAGGTTGGATTTGAGCGGTACAGCTCACTTTCTCAGGGCATAAGAATACGTAATCTAGCCATATAGTATTTACTGCATAAGGCAAAACAGGGAACATTGGTTGAGGCCTTGTTTGTATAGTTAATCTTGTTATACCTTGCAGCTACTTATATGTTCCTCATTTTATGTGGTAAGCCCTTATAATTCTTATCTCGTTAATCGTGTTCCATAAAGAAATAATTGGATATATGCCTTCCGTACATCTGGTAAGCTTGAAAGTATGAATAGCCTTACTCAATAAACTGCTCTTATTATACCCTTATCAGTTATCTGTTGTTGTTGCTTTATCTTTCTGAGGTTTTGTAGTTTCGGTAGGGAGTTATGTTTCTCGCTGGGACTATGTGTTTCACCCCGCTGATTTACACCCTTTTTAGGTGTTCGAGCTAGACGTGGTGGTGGTTGTAGAGTTGCGGCCGTGCATCAAGACGAGTAGTAGAAGGCAAGAGATGGGCATGTTGCTGTTATGGTCTTTTTGTAGTAGAGTCTTAGAGTCATCCATGTACTCTCAGGTCCTTGGAGGTGTTTTGACGTTGTTTCACGATGTATAACTTTGATGGTTTGTATATCCTGATGCTGGCCGGATGTGGGCCGTTATGTATATATAATAGGTGATGAACAATTGTGGTGGCTTGACAACTGTTCCCCCAAGCTGTGGACACGTATCAAGGCTTGTATATGTTTATATCACATGTTTTCTTGTAGGATGAGGATCAGAATGTAATAGTTTCTCAATTTATCCGCTTGCTACAATCAATTTTAATTAACCCGTGTTTTTGGTAATATGTGGTTAATGGTGATTTCCGCACGTTTTTGCGTAACACCTCACTGTCTATGTGATAGTGGGATGTGTTGCCACAAGTATGGTATCAGAGCTCTAGGTTCGCTGAGTCTACAGGGATTTAGGACTAGGTTGTGTCTATTCTTGTGAGTCTTCCAGATTTTCTTACAATCATCTTCTGCCCTCAGCGGAAGAAAAGCCAAGATGTCTGGAAACCATGAAGAACATGCTCCTTAGCATAGAGATGTTGCATCAGTTGATGGAGCTATAGGGCAGGAACATGAAGATCGGGTGCCTGAGGTCCCCCAACCTAACCCAGCCATTCTTGAACATCCTGCCTACCAACAGCTTATGGGGCAGATGATGGTAACGATGAATCTCATGGTTGAGCGATTGTCAGTGCCTCCGCCGAGAGCACAGGCTCCCCATGGTGAAACATCGGGTATTGGGAAGACCTTTGAGCGGCTTCACCGAGTCGGAGCTTCAGATTATGCTGGAACGACTAATCCAGCGGATGCAGATCTGTGGCTGAAAAGTCTTGAGAAGGCTTTCCGGATCCTCGACATCCCCAAAGCAGACAAAGTAAAGCACGTTGTCTACCTTTTGAAAGGTAGTGTTGGTCATTGGTGGACCATCGAGGAGGAGAAGCGACCTGGTGAGGTGATCGGTTGGGAGGTTTTTCGGCACGAGTTCGTCAGCAAATACTTTCCGAAGACGTATCTGGATGAGAAGATCAGCCAGTTTGAGCGCCTGCAGCAAGGAACGATGAACATCACCGAGTATGAGGCCAAGTTCATGGACCTGTTGAGATTTTGTCCTCACATGGCAGCGAAAGATGAGGAGCGGATCAGACGTTTCGAGAAAGGTCTAAGTTCTGAGCTGACAACACCTATTTTTGCATTGGAGAACCGTGAGCGGTTTGCTACATTTGTGGAATCTGTCCGGAGGATCGAACGGTCGATGAGGGAGAAAAGAGAATCTATGTCTAAGAAGAGGCCTACTCAGTTCCAGGGACAGAGGTTTAGTGGCTTCAAGAAGCCCAGGTTTTCAACACCTTCTGTGATGAGAGGTTCCAGTGTACCATCGCAGTGGTCCCCGAGTAAGGAAGAGGATATGTTTCTTCGCCATCTAAGGCACATAGTACAACTTATGTGGAAGTGACAGGGCCGTCTAGGCCACAACATCGAGACCAGTCATGCCATCTGTGTGGCCAGATTGGGCATTGGAGGTCCAATTGCCCAAACAGAGATGTTGAAGTGACACAGCAGCCGAGGTAGAATAACCAAGGGTCAGATAGATAGCAACCCAGTGGTAATAGAGGGTGAGGACGTGGTCAAGTGTCTCAAGCGGGATCGTCTGCTCAAGGAAGTAGAGGATGTGGACAACAAGCAACGACCCGATTCTATGCTATGAGTCAGCCGGAGGCAATAGTCAACCCACGAGTGGTAACAGGTCAGATGGAGTTATTTCATTCTGATATGTCTTCTTCTTGCCTTATATCTGTTCTGGTTGACCTGGGTGCTACGCACTCTTTTATCGCCTATAGTATGCTTGAAAACTATCGTTTACCTGTTAGTTGTAAGAAAGATAGCCTCTTGTTAGAAACACCTCTTGATGGTTCCTCAATGCTTCGAGAAGAGTGTCCATCTTGTGTCTTGTCTTTCTTGGGACACAACATTCAAGTGGATCTTATACCACTTGATATGCATGGTTTCGATGTTATCCTTGGGATGGATACCTTAGAGAAGTATAAGGTTGTTTTGGACTACGGTTCCAAACAGGATGTGTTTGATGATGCTAGAGAGAAGTGGATATTCCAGGGAGAGAGGAAGATTCTTCCGACATGTCTGGTATCAGCTATAGTGGCAGAGAAGTTGCTACGACAAGGATGTGAGGCATTCTTAGCTCACGTTGTAGATACTGTTGTAGATACCAAAGTGAAAGGTCCTAGTCTCGAAGAGGTGTCAGTTGTTCGAGAGTTTGCCGACGTGTTTCCTGATGAGTTTCCTGGTATTCCTCCACCCCGAGAAATCGATTTCGAGATCAATATGGTTCCCGGAACACAACCAGTTGCACAAACACTGTATAGGATGGCTCCAGTGGAGATGGTGGAGCTTAAGAAGTAGTTGCAAGAGTTGTTGGAGAAAGGTTTCATCTGACCAAGTACGTCGCCTTGGGGTGCTCCAGTGTTGTTCGTCAAGAAGAAGGATGGATCGATGCGGCTGTGTATAGATTATCGGCAGTTGAACAAGGTTATGATCAAGAACAAGTACCCGTTACCGAGGATAGATGATCTGTTCGATCAGTTGCGTGGTGCGATAGTGTTTTCGAAGATCGATCTACGGTCTAGATATCATCAGTTGAGGATTAAGGCAGATGACATACCAAAGTCAGCTTTCAGGACGAGGTATGGTCACTTTGAGTTTGTGGTTATGCCGTTCGGGCTAACCAATGCACCTGTTGCTTTCATGGATTTGATGAACAGAGTGTTCCGTCCATTCCTAGATCAGTTTGTCATAGTCTTTATAGATGACATTTTGATCTATAGTCAGGACAGGCAAGAGCATGAGTGACATCTTCGACGAGCATTGACTCTTCTTCGCCAACATTAGTTGTATGCCAAGTTCAGTAAGTGTGATTTTTGGTTGGAAGAAGTGACTTTCTTGGGTCATGTGATATCTACAGAAGGAGTCAAAGTGGACCCGAGGAAGGTGGAGTCCATTGCAGAATGGGAGCAACCAAAGACGTCGACAGAAGTTTGTAGTTTCCTAGGTTTAGCAGGATACTACCAGAGGTTTATCAAGGACTTCTGTGCGATTGCGTCGCCAATGACAAAGTTGACCAGAAAGGATGTACCTTTTGTCTGGACTGACCGTTGTCAGCAAGCTTTCCAAAGTTTGAAGGAGAAGCTGACCAGTGCTCCAATGTTAATCCTGCCAGAGCCTGGAAAGGGCTATGTTGTTTTCTGCGATGCTTCCAAGAAAGGTTTAGGTTGTGTGTTGATGCAGAAAGATCATGTGGTTTCTTTTGCTTCACGACAGCTTAAGAAACACAAGGAGAACTATCTGACTCATGACTTGGAGTTGGCAGCAGTGGTTCATGCGTTAAAGATTTGGAGACACTATCTGTTTGGGAAGATGTGTCAAATCTTTACGGATCATAAGAATCTGAAGTACATCTTTTTGCAGAATGAGTTAAACATGCGACAACGTCGATGGATGGAGTTAATCAATGATTACGACTGCACCATCGAGTACCATCCTGGTAAGGCGAATGTGGTGGCTGATGCGCTTAGCCAAAAGTCTTCTTCTCTTTCTTCAAAGAAGGTACAGTTGAGTTCTCTAGTATGTCATAGATGGGATATGCTTGTTTCCCTGCGGCAGATGAATGTGCAGATGGAAGTCTCCTTGTTAGCTGGACTCTTAGCACAGATGCAAGTCAAGCCTACACTGAGATAGCAGATCAAAGATGCACAACAAACAGATGACACGGTACAGTTGATTAGATCAGAGTTCGGCAACGAAAAGCATGATGGGTTCCATGAGTCTGAGGATGGACTAGTTTTCTATCGTGATAGGATGGTGGTCCCTGATGCTGATGATCTGAGGAAGTTAGTACTTGAGGAAGCACACACGTCGATGTATGCTATGCATCCAGGAGTCACCAAGATGTATCATGGTCTGAAGGACTTGTATTGGTGGCCCGGTTTGAAGAGAGATGTAGCAGAGTTCGTGGGTAGGTGTGTGGTTTGTCAGCAAGTCAAGGTTGAACATCAGAAGCCGGTAGGTACTTTGCAACCCCTGTCGATACCACAGTGGAAATGGGATCATATAACCATGGATTTCGTAGTTGGTCTACCCAGGACAACTAGGAATCATGATTCCATTTGGGTTATAGTGGACAGATTGACGAAATCTTCCCATTAATTTCATACCTGTGAAGACGACGTATACAGCCGAGAAACTCGCTTCGAGTATATGTGGATGAGATAGTACATTTGAACGGTGTGCTAGCAATGATAATTTCTGACAGAGGTCCTCAGTTCACGAGTCGTTTCTGGGAACAGTTGCACAAAGCGTTGGGAACGCAGTTGAGGTTCAATACCGCTTTCCACCCGCAGACAGACGGACAGTCTGAGAGGACTATTCAGACCTTGGAGGATCTTCTTCGAGCTTGTGTTTTGCAGTTCCTAGGTAGTTGGGGCATACATCTCAGTTTGATAGAGTTTTCCAACAACAACAGTTATCAGCAGAGCATAGACATGGCTCCTTATGAGGCCTTATATGGTAGGAAGTGCAGATCTCCATTATGTTGGTATGAGTTTGGTGAATATCAACTTTTGGGTCCTGAGTTAGTACAACAAACAACAGAGATGATCAGAGTGATACAACAATAGTTGAAAGTGGCACATGACATGCATAAGTCTTATGCAGATAATCGCCGACGACCTTTGGAGTTCCAGGTAGGAGACAAAGTGTATCTTAAAGTCTCGCCGTGGAAAGGTGTGCTAAGGTTTGGCCGGAAGGGTAAGTTAGCACCCAGATATATGGGGCCATACCCGGTCATAGCATGAGTGGGCAAGGTATCTTATGAGTTAGAGTTGTCGCCAGAGTTGCACAAGTTACATCTAGTGTTCCATGTCAGTATGCTGAAGAAAAGTCATCTAGATTCAGGAACCGTGATACAGCCAGTTGAGGTTGAGCTTGATGAAGATGTGACCTAAGAGGAATGTCCTGTGGCGATCCTTGACAGAAGAGTTAAGAAGCTAAAAAGGAAGGACCTTGTTCTTGTGAAGGTTCTTTGGCATCATCGTGACGTTGAGGAAGCCACATGGGAGCTCGAGGAAGAGATGAGGAGGATGTATCCCTCACTTTTCTCTTCGGATTTTGGGGATGAAATCCCTTTGAAGGGGGTTAGCTTGTAAGGACCCTGACCTTCATTTAGGGTTTACCCTATTTGTTTTGCTTAACCCTGATGCTTAGTTTCTTGCTAATCACCTTTAGTGGTGATTAGGGTTTGGTTGTGCTTTGTGGAGAGTTGGAGGTGCTACTTGCAATTTACCCAAGTCTAGGGTTTGTGGGCAAGTTGCCACCTTGTGAGGTGTTCTTCTCTCTCCTTCCTTCCTCTAGAGTAGAGAGGAAGGTTTGGGCTCGTTCCTTGAGTTCCTTTGGGTTTGGTTGAGCTCGTTGGGCCTTGTGGTGCCTTGCTTTTGCTTGGTTGGACCTTGTGTCGGGCAAGAGGGTGCTTGTGTCGCCCATGATGGTGGTGGTGTATCGTCCAAGTGTGTCTCCCATGGACCTTTGACCTTCTTTGACCTCATTTGTGTGACCACTAGTGGACACTTGGTGCTTGGTATGTGCATGTGGCAATGGCCTTGGACATGTGTTTTGGGCATGTTAGAGCGGTGGCATTGCCCATGGACAAGTGTCCCTAGGTGGGCGACACCTTTCTTTGCTCTACTTTGGTTTCTTCTCCATCCCCTTCTATATATGCGTTTCCTTTCCCTTGCTAAGGATCCCTTTAGTTCCTTAGTCTTTCTCTCCTTGGTGCACGACACACTCTCTTCTCTTGCAAGCTTGGTGGCCGATCCTCCTTGGAGTCTCCTTCTTCCTTGGTCGTGCTTGGAGCTTGGATCTAGGAGCTTGGAGCTTGCTTAAGGCGGGTTACATAACTCCTAACCCTAACTATATTACCATCTTCTATGTTCTTGTTCTTGTTGTTTATGATCGGCTATGTTGTTGTTAGTTTGGTTTCCTTACTTAGTTGCACCTTGTTGGCCGAACCTATGATCTAGGGTTTCTTGGTGAGCAATACTCCCTTCTCTCCTAGGTCTAGAGGGGTGAGCTTGAGTTCTAGTAACATGGGCAACACCCCTCTCTCGTTTTAGTTGAGAGGTGAGCTTGTGTTCTAGTTGCTTGAGCAACACCCTCCTCTCACCATGGACTTGAAGGGTGAGCTTTGTGGTGTTTGTGAACCTTGATAGGGTCATTTCTGGTGTTGCCCGTTTGGTGATAGATGATGTGTAAGACCCCTCTCTCCTAGTTGTTGAGAGGTGAGCCATCTTCTTGATCCTTTAGGGTTTGGTGACCTTGTGCTTGAGGTTGATGACGATCTTGTGGAGATGTTTTCTGGCCGTTATGGTGGTAATAGAGGTGTTTCCCGATAGCCCTCTTGAACTTGAGCTTTGGGATGGCTTGTTGTAATGGTTGTGATGGACGACACCTTGGTCCTTGAACCTGTGTGTGACGGGTGTCACTCCATGCTACGTGTTCTGTCTGATACCCTTCCCCTGGTCTGACCTTAGACGACATGTTGTGGTGGTGATGGATGATACCCCTGGTCTCTGACCTTGTGATGGGCATCACCCCTTGAACTTAGCCTGCGCGTCGGCCGATAGGCGTGTCTAGCCTTGTAATGGGCATTATGCCTACTCTGCTGCACGCGCTATACCTGTGAGTGATGTGCCTTGTCTGATGGCGTTGCACGTTACACCCCTAGCACGACACTGTGTTGCCCGATACCATGATGCCCGACAGAGTTGCATGACATGGTGCGTGTCACACCCTGCACGGCACGCCCATGGGCTAGGGTGCACGACAGACTTTGATGCCCAGCATTGCCAGATATGTATGTAAAGCACGACACATCGTTATGCGTTATACTATTGAGCTTGGCTGATAGGTACGGGTGTGCCTGGCCATTATGTGTTGATCGTTGTGTGTTGGATGATAGGTGAGGGTGCCCTGCCCGATACCACTTTTGGTGAGGGTAGAGGGTACTTTTAGTGATGGTCTTACTTCTCATGATAAATCGATATGGTGGATAATGTTCTTGTTAACACGTTGGTGTCCCTTGATATGTTTGATGGTAATCATTATGGTAAGCTTGTCCATGTAACTTATCATGACTTGACATATACTAATAATCATCTTGAATCCCCTTTATAATGTTAAGGGAAATAATAAGCATGTAATAGGGTTTGCTTAATGATGTGCCCTGTGCTCATGATCATAAGTTGAAGCATGATTGATAAAGCATATAATCATTAATATCACCTTATATTGATAGCATGGTCTTTCTGTTAAGCCTATGATTATTGTGTATACTAACCATGCAGGTGATGCATAGCCAAGTAAAAGTCTATGAGGTATATATATGATGTGTTTTGGTCTGAGGACCTGAGTTTGGCTAGAATGCCTGAGTTGATGAGAATGCCTTGAGAGGCAGTGGCAACATATGATGAGGGATTGAGATCCCATGGCAATGTGATGATCCTTGAGATGGATCTAGATGATTGGAAAGAGGCCAAGTGATAACATGTAATGTTGGATCCTTGTGATGGATCAGGATGATGTGACTACAATAAAAGCATAATGTTGAGTCTTATGTTATTTATTCTTGTTATAGTTTACATGTTATATAACTTGGTTGAATCTTGCAAGCCATATAAAAGATACTAATTAATCACAGTTGAATATATCATGTAGTTGCCCTGGCCATAGATCCATCATCGTTAGGAGCTGGTGATGGTGAAACGGGTTCTCCTACGGGTAAACCCAGAAGCGCATATTATTGAATATGTGTGGTTTCTCCTAGCCAAAAATGAGGAGGTATGAGTGCAACTTTGGTTGTAGACTCTAGAGTGCGGATTCAGGCCCGTAGCTCAGTATGTGAAGAGCATGGTGAACATGCCCATGGCTCCGGATATGTGATATTTGAGCATGAATGTGTCCATGGCTCAGAGCACTGTGATCAGACCCGTGGCTCAGTTTCACTAGCGTCGATACCTGTAACGAGGAGGGCTAGGCAGAGGGTAGCCTGACCCTGTGGCTGAGGCCACTTCAGCATGAGACTGCGGTCCTGCTTGTGTTGTACTTGTGCACTGACCACAAGGTGGGAGGTCATGGAGTCCGACTCTTCCATTGACCTTGTATGGCACCATCTTGGGTTTCGCAACCGAAGGTTGGATTTGAGCGGTACAGCTCACTTGCTCAGGGCATAAGAATACATAATCCAGTCGTATAGTATTTACTGCATAAGGCAAAACACAGAACATTGGTTGAGGCCTTGTTTGTATAGTTAATCGTATTATACCTTGCAGATACTTATATGTTCCTCATGTTATGTGGTAAGCCCTTATAATTCTTATCTTGTTAATCATGTTCCATAAAGAAATAATTGGATATATGCCTTCCGTACATCTGGTAAGCTTGAAAGTATGAATAGCCTTACTCTATAAACTGCTCTTATTATACCCTTATCAGTTATCTGCTGTTGTTGCTTTATCTTTCTAAAGTTTTTTAGTTTCTGCGGGGAGTTATGTTTCTCGCTGGGACTGTGTGTTTCACCCCGCTGATTTACACCCTTTTTAGGTGTTCCAGCTAGACGTGGTGGTGGTCGTGGAGTTGCGGCCGTGCAGCAAGACGAGCGGTAGAAGGCAAGAGATGGACATGTTGCTGTTATGGTCTTTTTGTAGTAGAGTCTTAGAGTCATCCCTGTACTCTCAGGTCCTTGGAGGTGTTTTTACGTTGTTTCACGATGTATAGCTTTGATGGTTTGTATATCCTGCTACTGGCCGGATGTGGGCCGTTATGTGTGATGAACTCTTGTGGTGGCTTGACAGCTGATCCCCCAAGCTGTGGACACATATCAAGGCTTGTATATGTTTATAACACATGTTTTCTTGCAGGATGAGGATCGGAATGTAATAGTTTCTCAGTTTATCAACTTTTTGCAATCGGTTTAATTAACCCATGTTTTGGTAATCTTTGGTTAATGGTGATTTCCGCACGTTTTCGCGTAACACCTCGCTGTCTATGTGATAGTGGGATGTGTTGCCACACTTACCACCCTCCTACCCTAAGGTATCATGCATAGAGCTCACATATCATGAAGGGATGGTGTGGTATCGTGCATGGGCCTTGGGGTATCGCCCATGGCAAGACCATAACGCCCAAGTAGGTGATATCGGCTATATTGGGTGATATCGACCATAGAATGAAGTGTTTTGACACCAAGTGAGTGTCATATCATGCAAGTGAGTATCATATCATGCAAGAGGGGTGGCATGTCATGCAAGAGCTCAAGGGTATCATGCATAGGATTGTATATCATCCATAGCAAGTATATCGGCCATACCATGTTGATATTGCTCATAGCAAGTTGATATCGACCAATTGAAGTGATTTTGGCCACAAGTGAGGGGGTATCGACCACAAGGAAAGTTGTGTCTGCCAAGAGGAAGTCCATATCGCCCAAGAGTGGTAGGGTGTTGTCCAAGGAGCTAAGGAACTCAAAACTTAACCCTAAGGTAAGATATAGTTGTCTTCAAGCTTGAATTGAAGCATGGAATTAGGGTTATGATCTATCTTTCTTTTCTTCTTCACCAATTGCTTATCCATGGTGATTCCTTGTATATGAAGGAGTTGTGAACGAGCCTTGGACCTTTGATAAAGTCATCTTCAAACTTAGGAACATGGAGCTTTGGACCTTGAAGCTTTGAAGTGGTTCTTAAGGGGGGTTATATAACTTGAACTCAATCATGTTATTATTCATCACCTAAATTGTTGTATTTAATGATCTACTTTTAATTCCAAAATTTCCTAAAATAGTTGATGAAAATATGAGTTCTAGTAGTTTCTTAGACCTGTTGAATTGAACTATAATAGTTAGAATAAAGGTCTAGAGCTTGAAGATTGTGATATCACCTTATAAAAGTGATATCGGGTGCATGCACATAAGCAAGCACCTCTAACCCGATATGATGATGCACCTATTTCACTAAAATGATATGAATAGGTTTGTAAATCTGATTGAATGAAATGGGGGTGTAGTATACACCTCTTGCACGATAGGAAGTCTATTATAGACTCCATGCATGATACAAGGTCAATTGTATACTTGTAAGTTGACAAGAAACCCTAAATTGGGTAACCCGATATAAGTGAAGAGTAACAAGTGCTATTGCATGATATGATCATATGATACATCATTTATACTTAGTATCATGAGGCCTACATGACCTTGTATGACATGGTTGCACGACAGGGTTGCACGATACACAACCCTAAACAATATTGTAACCCTAACCCATCATGGCTAACCCTAGATGGTGACTAGCCCGATAGGGTGATTGTATGTACTTCTAGCCCGACATGGTGATGGGTTGATACCTCATAAGTATCATGGGCGACACATACATATATCTTATGCCCGATATGAGGTCAAGAAGGTACCTCATTCCCGATATGGAGACAAGTGCAAATCCTAGCCCGATATGGTGAGTGTCTATACACCTACAACCCGATATGGTGAACATATGCACATGATTTAACCCTATACACCTTGTAAACGTAAGGGCAAGACACTCTTAGGAGTGATGTGTGTAACACCAAGTAATGGTGTGGATAATACCTTGATAGGTGAAACACCTAGAGTGGTTGACAATGGTTAATCCTATATCAATAATGCCTTAACCTGAGATGAGTTCATATCATTAATGATGGTTGAATAATTCAATTGTGTGACTTATGACCAATACATTACATGATAAATGTGATGAGCTAGTGCATAAAGTATTAGGATGGGACATACCCTAATACAAGATAAGTTGATGAACTTAAGTATGTTAAAAGTGATGAGGGAAGTGATACATCAAGACATGATAGATATCACATCCAGCACTTCAAGGTTGATGTACCTTGATGCACCATAAATCCAATATACTTGGATGAGTAACACATGAAGTGTGTTATGTCAATTGTTACATTGAGATGTAATAAGTTTAATGCACTTTGATAAGTGTGGGCTAACATTGAGAAAGGGTTAAGCCAAGTTAATAAAGTCTGATGTAATCATACCCTGGTAAGGATGAGAGAGGAACTCATACCTTGTATTGATGATTCATTTAATGATAAATAATGAGAATGAATAAGTATGATTGAATACTTATGATATCAATGTTTGCCCCTAGATATGTGCAACAATGAATTAGGTTTTGATCATTGATAATATGATCTTGAAAACCTAAATGGTTAATAATGGAAAACCCTAACCCTAATGATGGGAAGGTTGTATTTCTCTTATTGCATAAGCCTTGTAAGGCATGTTAATTACTTGTATAACAAGTATAATGTGTAATGGCCTTGTGAGGCATGTGAATAAAGTTGTTGCCTAGTGAGAGGTGACAAGATGTGTAATGGCCTTGTGAGCCATGTGAATAAGTTGTTTCCTAGTGAGAGGTGACAAGATGTGTAATGGCCTTGTGAGCCAAGTGATAGTTTGTTGCCTGGTGAGAGATGACAAGATATTTAATGGGCCTTGTGAGCCATGTGAGATGCTTGTATAACAAATACCATGTATACCTTGGTCTGAGGACCTAGAGGAATTAGTTACCTGATAAGTGGTAATAGTGTTCTGTGATGAACTAAGGGTTTGAATGCCCAGATCCAGTAATCATGATAATGATGATGTGAAGGGATGAGAATTCCCAATAATGAGATAAGGGACTAAGATCCCAAGTATCATGTGTTTTAAAGATTTTGAAAGTACTTGATAAATGTATTACACCTTTCTTTGTAGCATCTGTTATAATAATTCTTGTTTGAAACTTGACTGATGCTAAAAGAATATGGTAATGCACTTAATTAATCAAGTGGAATCTTATCATGTAGTGCCCTGGCCATAGATACATCATCGTTAGTAGTTGGTGATGGTGAAACAAGTTTTCCTACGAGATCTCCTAATGAACGCATATTGTTGAATATGTGGGGGTGATGGGCGCGAATACCTTACGCCCTGATGGAGATTTTGATGTGAGATAAACATTAAATCTCTCAATCCTTCATTATATGTGTCAGGATGGATGTATCATGAATCTCCCGATGGTGATGAATGTCGAATCGATGTGAGATAAACATTAATTCTCTCGATGCCAAAGAGAGGCAGTTGATGTTGTAACTCTTGTAGCAGTTGCCAGTATACCTTGGTAAGCTATGATAAGCCGTTGACATGGTCCTGCTTGTGGTCTCGCACTGACCGAGATGTGGGAGGTCATGGAGTCCGGCTCTTCCATTGACCTATGTATGGTACTGATTTCGACTTCGCAGTGGTTGGTTGGAGTATGAGCGGTATACCTCATCTCCCAGGGCATAAGTGTGATTGTAAAATGTAATCAGTCGTGTAGCATATCTGCTTAAGGATCGAATACGAGAAACATTGGTTGATATGCAAATCAGTTATACATCTTAGTAGATAGATGTTATTTATGTTTCTTTACATTCATTGCAAAGCAGATAGATGATTTATAACTCTACCATGGGTAGATGCAATGTTCTACTTAAGAAAGGAGATTACTTCATTTTGTTCATACAATAAATTATTCTACCTATTCATATAAAAAGAACCTCTGCTCAGTTTATAAATGCTTAATTTGTGATAATAATATGGTCGGAGGAGAGTTATATCTCTCGCTGGGACAATTACAATTGTCTCACCCCCGTGGGATCCAAATTTTTAGGTGGACGTGCACGAGGAGGTGAAGACCTTTTTGTAGAGGAAGAACAACAGTTGAGGCAGCAATGACAGCTCAAGTTGAGTGTACTGTCTGTCATGTCTTGTAGATATGAGTCCTATGTGTCATCTCTGTACTCTTAGGTCCTTGGAGTTGGTTTGTACTGGTTTTATGATCAATAAGAGATTTTGGCTTACACACCTCGAGGTTTTATGTTGCTCATGTATAGTTTGGTAAAGCAATTGTTATATGTTATTCTTGAGATGAGATGTACCAGATATGTACAATGTGAATAATGATGTATATAAGGTTTTGGACCTTTCAGTAAGAGTTTTCCTTGGAATGGATCTCTTTGAAAAATGGTTTTAATTTTAAGTGATTTTTGTTAACCTGCTATTTATGTTTAATTCCGCTTAATTAGTAACGATTTGATTGTCGGTCATTACAGTTTTGGTATCAGAGCTTAAGGTTTGCTGAGTCTACAGAGACATAGGACTAAGGTGTTGAGTCTGTGTTAGTGTCCTCCAGTATACCCTATAGTGACTTCTGCTTGTGCAGAAGAAAGGGTGAAGTTTATAAATGACTGGGGAACACGAGGAATACATTGTTGAGGGCAATGTTGTTGCACCAAGAAAGGGTGCAAGGGATCATGCAAGAGAAGAATGAATTCCTAAGAATTCCCATCATGACCCAATCAGGATAGAGAATCCTATGTTTATTCTCTTGTTGGGCAGGTTAGGACAACAATGATGCATATAGTACACTGGATACTAGCATTACAACCTAGGTTACCAGTCCTCAATACAGAAACTTTAGGCTTTGAAAGGGTTCCTGAATGACATAGTCATGTTGGAACAGTGGAAAATGTGGGAAAGATTAACATATGGCGAGAAAGTAGACTCTTCCATAAGTATAGACAGATAGTATATCTGTGATGGCAGTGCCCAAGAAGGGGCAATAAGCCGAGAATTAAGGAAATATCATTACAAATCCAGAGACTTTTTCCTAGTGGTTCTAAAAAGCCAAAAGTAACAACATGAAACAGCTAGACTCTATGGGTTGAGTCAACCTAAAGTGGTGGATGACTGTGAGGGGTAACAACCAGATAGAGCTTTTTCATTTTGATATGCCTTCTTTTGATGTTACCTGATAATCCTAAAAGGGATTGTTGTTATGGACTTCCCTATTGATTGTCCTATGGGGACATAGGGAAGAAATGATGAGAACTAGAATTTATATTCTATTCAGTATTCTTTAAAATGCTCTATAATTGCTCTTATTTGTGTGAAAAAGGATGAGGTATAGAAGAGATGCCTAGAGAAAATCCAAGAATGTTAAATCATGTATTGGTTATTATACGAAAAGTAAGGAATATGATAGTAAACAAAGTGCATACTACTTAATCTCAGTACTTGTATACCCTGGCCATGTATATAATTATTGGAGATAAGGTGAGTATGGAACTCTTAGATTGTTATCTTTCTGATTACTCTGATCAAGTAGTCATTCTGAGACAATCTAGGGGGTATAATGAAACTGGAAATATTTTATGGACATGTATATCACATCCTAAGTGCAATAAAGTGGAATATGAGATGATCTCAGATTAATCTATATGTATGAGGAAATGAAAAGTATAATCCTCATGATAAGATAATGAGAACAAGGGAGATGATCCCTGTCAGATAAAGCATGTGTGAATAGTAAAGATCTTTTCCCATGATGTGGAAATGGGAAATGTGATAAAATCACAAAATGCTCATGAACATGTTAGACAATAACAAAGAAAGGAATAATGACATGTAATCATCCTTATAATTCCTATGCTGATGGCAAGGAACCTAGGATGAAACACGAGTAAATGACTCATAAATAGTTGAAAGTTCATGCAATAATCAGAGGAGATGATAATCTTTTCTCTTTGATAAACAACCCTGGATGATGATGGGGTGATAACAGGAATATGTTCCTTTGTGTTCTTTCCCTTCTGGGACATGGTAATCATGTGGGTCTTATGACACTTGATGTGCATAAGTTAAAAATGTTCAATTGATGGATACTTAGAGAAGTATTAGTTTGTCTTGGACTTTGGTTCCAAGATAAAGATATGTGTAACAAGTAATGTCCCAAGATGAAAGAAAGATGAGGATGTGATGTGTTTTCGACACATGTGATGGATACCAAGATAAGAAATACTGGTATCTAAGAAGTATCAAGTGATATGGCAAAGTAAAAGCATAACTCCTAATCAACTGATTTATGTGGGTTACTTGGGATGGCCAACTGTGAAATCAGTCTAGTTACATAAAATAGTATGGACATCACATGTTAGGGGTTTATGCTCTGCATAAACATAATATCGATAAGGATGTACTATTTGAAGGAACAATTGTAAAATCATTGTGGGGAAAGCTTATCAAGCTAAAAATAATTTCTTAGAATACCCCTATCTAGATCTGTTAAGGCAACTTATATATAACATCTAAAGATACCTCTAAGATAAGTTCTTAATTGATAAGTAACCTCCCCTTATTATAAGAGAATGTAAAACTAATGAGATAGTTGGTACAAGTAGTAAGAAAGTTTAATGTTGTGTCAGTAGATTAGATGAAACAGCAGATATATGACAAGACTTGTAGTCACAAGTGGGTGACAGAACATGACTCTGGTCTTTCCTTTAAAAGTAAAATGCTAAATGAGGAGTACTTCCCAGAATCTTGTCACATAAAGTTGTAAGTTGAGAAAGGTGACAAATCAGTAAGGTATGACACCTGAGTTAAATAAGGTATTAATGATGTTTCCCTGACTAAGAAAAGTATTACCTGGCATAGAGTTGACTCTACAGTCAATAATGAAAAAGACAGTGGAATATGTGACCTGTGTGAAAGATTCAATGATAACCCTATGTGGAATAACTTTGTGTTGATCAAAGTTCTATGTCATCTCCATGACATTAAGATGTTATGTGGAGACTTGATGGTATGACGAATGAATAATATATGTCTTCCTTTACCTGGGATTTCGGGGACAAAATCCTTGTTAGGGGTTTATAACTTGTAACAACCCTGACCTGGGTTATGAGGTAACCCTATTTGTTTTGGATAATAAAGTTTCTTAGAACTTTAATATAATCATATAAGGTGTTTTGTTATTGTGTGACACACTCATGTTTCAAGTTTGGTCCCGATTGAATGTTGTTTGAGCAATTTTCCTTTATTTTGGACCAAAGTGCAATTTACCCAAATTGAGGGGCTATAATGAAAAATGTCACATGTTAAACATGCCTCATGTGTTTTAGAATCATTATTGAGAGAATGATGCAAGGTGGTGGCTTGTGGAAAGCCTAAATTCCAAGTTTGAACTTGTTTGAACAATGTTGGTACCTTGTACACCAATTTTGGTACAAATTGTAATTTACCCAAAATATGGGGTTGATATGAAAATTACCACCTCTATAGTGTTCCTATTTCCTCTATGTATCATTTATAGGATAGAGAATGAATTATACACTATGTTTTATTCCATTATGAATGATGGTAATCTTGGTGATGAAATGACCAAGAAAAAGGGTTGAATTTGGAAGCTTAACTTGAGTTGTATCAAGTTGAAAAGCTTATATATGAGTGCCTATCGGTCATGGAGCCCAAGGAGGTATTCCATATTGTTTTGTGAACTCTTGGGAAAGTACATATCATTCAAAGAACATCAAGGGGGTGAGGTATTATGGCCAACAAGTTTCCTTAGAAAAAGTGTATCGGCTTGACATAAAATAGTGATTAAACCTAGATGACTTATCCAAATGGATAAGCAATGGAAGAATTTGCATCTTTAGATGATACTCAACCTTTTTGCATGTCAAGATAAATATTTATGCATGCATGGACACGTGTCACCCATGCATGACACGTGGCACCTACTAGCTCAAAATGTTGACACCTCATTTTTGCTTTTCTTCATGATTAGCAAGTATATATACCCCTAGTTTCACCCCTTGGTGCAATTTTGCGACCCTTACCACCCTCCTACCCTAAGTTATAGTGCATAGAGATCCCATATCATGAAGGGATGCTGTGGTATCGTGCATGGGCCTTGGGGTATCGCCCATGGAAAGACCATATCGCCCAAGTAGGTGATATCGGCTATATAGGGTGATATCGACCATAGAGTGAAGTGTTTTGACTCCAAGTGAGTGCCATATCATGAAAGTGAGTATAATATCGTGCAAGAGGGGTGGCATGTCGTGAAAGAGAACAAGGGTATCGTTCATAGGCCTTGTATACCGTCCATAGCAAGTATATCGGCCATACCATGTTGATATTGCTCATAGCAAGTTGATATCGACCAATTGAAGTGATTTTGGCCACAAGTGAGGGGGTATCGGCCACAAGCAAAGTTGTGTCGGCCAAGAGGAAGTCCATATCGCCCAAGAGTGGTAGGGTGCCATCCAAGGAGTTAAGGAACTCAAAACGTAACCCTAAGGTAAGATATAGTTGTCTTCAAGCTTGAATTGAAGCATGGAATTATGGTTATGATCTACCTTTCTTTTCTTCTTCACCAATTTCTTATCCATGGTGATTCCTTGTATATGAAGGAGTTGTGAACGAGCCTTGGACCTTTGATAAAGTCATATTCAACCTTAGGAACATGGAGCTTTGGACCTTGAAGCTTTGAAGTGGTTCTTAAGGTGGGTTATATAACTTGAACTCAATCATGGTATTATTCATCACCTAAATTGTTGTATTTAATGATCTACTTTTAATTCCAAAATTTCCTGAAACAGTTGATGAAATTATGAGTTCTAGTAGTTTCTTAGACCTGTTGACTTGAACTATAATAGTTATAATAAAGGTCTAGAGCTTGAAGATTGTGATATCACCTTATAAAAGTGATATCGGGTGCATGCACATAAGCAAGCACCTCTAACCCGATATGATGATGCACCTATTTCACTAAAATGATATGAATAGGTTTGTAAATCTTATTGAACGATATGGGGGTGTAGTATACACCTCTTGCACGATGGGAAGTCTATTATAGACTCCATGCATGATACAAGGTCAATTGTATACTTGTAAGTTGACAAGAAACCCTAAATTGGGTAACCCGATATAAGTGAAGAGTAACAAGTGCTATTGCATGATATGATCATATGATACATCATTTATACTTAGTATCATGAGGCCTACATGACCTTGTATGACATGGTTTCATGATAGGGTTGCACCATAAACAACCCTAAACAATATGGTAACCCTAACCCATCATGGCTAACCCTAGATGGTGACTAGCTCGATAGGGTGATTGTATATACTTCTAGCCCGACATGGTGATCGCTTGATAACTCATAAGTATCATGGGCGACACATACATATATCTGGTGCCCAATATGAGGTCAAGAAGGTACCTCATGCCCGATATGGAGACAAGTGCAAATCCTAGCCCGATATGGTGAGTGTCTATACACCTACAACCCGATATGGTGAACATATGCACATGATTTAACCCTATACACCTTGTAAAGGTAAGGGCAAGACACTCTTAGAAGTGATGAGTGTAACACCAAGTAATGGTGTGGATAATACCTTGATAGCTGAAACACCCAGAGTGGTTTATAATGGTTAATCCTATATCAATAATGCCTTAACCTGAGATGAGTTCATATCATTAATGATGGTTGAATAATTCAATTGTGTGACTTATGACCAATACATTACATGATAAATGGGATGAGCTAGTACATAAAGTATTAGTATGGGACATATCCTAATACAAGATAAGTTTATGAACTTAAGTATGTTAAAAGTGATGAGGGAAATGATACATCAAGACATGATAGATATCACATCTAGCACTTCAAGGTTGATGTACCTTGATGCACCTTAAATCCAATATACTTGGATGAGTAACACATGAAGTGTGTTATGTCAATTGTTACATTGAGATGTAATAAGTTTAATTCACTTTGATAAGTGTGGGCTAATATACTTTGAGAAAGGATTAAGCCAAGTTAATAAAGTCTGATGTAATCATACCCTGGTAAGGATGAGAGAGGAACTCATACCTTGTGTTGATCATTCATTTAATGATAAATGACGAGAATGAATAAGTATGATTGAATACTTATGATATCAATGTTTCCTCCTGGATATGTGGAGCAATGAATTAGGGTTTGATCATTGATAATATGATCTTGAAAACCTAAATGGTTAATAATGGAAAACCCTAATCCTAATGAAGGGTAATGATATGTAAGAGAAACCCTAATCGATAAGAAAGGGAAAACCCTAACCCTAATGATGGGAAGGTTGTATTTCTCTTATTTCATAAGCCTTGTAAGGCATGTTAATTACTTGTATAACAAGTATAATGTGTAATGGCCTTGTGAGCCATGTGAATAAAGTTGTTGCCTAGTGAGAGGTGACAAGATGTGTAATTGCCTTGTGAGCCATGTGAATAAGTTGTTGCCTAGTGAGAGGTGACAAGATGTGTAATGGCCTTGTGAGCCATGTGATAGTTTGTTGCCTAGTGAGAGGTGACAAGATATTTAATGGGCCTTGTGAGCCATGTGAGATGCTTGTATAACAAATACCATGTATACCTTGGTCTGAGGACCTAGAGGTATTAGTTACCTGATAAGTGGTAACAGTGTTCTGTGATGAACTAAGGGTTTGAATGCCCAGATCCAGTAATCATGATAATGACGATGTGAAGGGATGAGAATTCCCAGTAATGTGATAAGGGACTAAGATCCCAAGTATCATGTGTTTTAAAGATTTTGAAAGTACTTGATAAATGTATTACACCTTTCTTTGTAGCATCTGTTATAATAATTCTTGTTTGAAACTTGACTGATGCTAAAATAATATGGTAATGCACTTAATTAATCAAGTGGAATCTTATCATGTAGTGCCCTGGCCATAGATCCATCATTGTCAGTAGTTGGTGATGGTGAAACAGGTTTTCCTACGGGATCAACTGATGAACGGATATTGTTGAATATGTGGGGGTGATGGGCGCGAATACCTTACGCCCTGATGGAGAAATTGATGTGAGATAAACATTAAATCTCTCAATCCTTCATTATATGTGTCAGGATGGATGTATCATGAATCTCCTGATGGTGATGAATGTCGGATCGATGTGAGATAAACATTAAATCGCTCGATGCCAAAGAGAGGCAGCTGACGCTGTAACTCTTGTAGCAGTTGCCAGTATACCCTGGTAAGCTATGATAAGCAGTTGACATGGTCCTGCTTGTGGTCTCGCACTGACTGAGATGTGGGAGGTCATGGAGTCCGGCTCTTCCATTGACGTATGTATGGTACCGATTTTGACTTCGCAGTGGTCGGTTGGAGTATGAGCGGTATACCTCATCTCCCGAGGGCATAAGTGTGATTGTAAAATGTAATTAGCCGTGTAGCATATCTTCTTAAGGATCGAATACGAGAAACATTGGTTGATGCGCAAATCAGTTATACATCTTAGTAGATAGATGTTATTTATGTTTCTTTACATTCCTTGCAAAGTAGATAGATGATTTATAACTCTACCATGGGTAGATGCAATGTTCTCCTTAAGAAAGGAGATTACTTCATTTTGTTTATAGAGTAAATTATTCTGCATGTTCATATAAAAAGAACCTCTGCTCAGTTTATAAATGCTTAATTTGTGATAATAATATGGTTGGCAGAGAGTTATATCTCTCGTTGGGACAATTACAATTGTCTCACCCCCATGGGATCCAAATTTTTAGGTGGACGTGCATGAGGAGGTGAAGACCTTTTTGCAGAGGAAGAACAACAGCTGAGGAGCAGTGACAGCTCAGGTTGAGTGTATTGTCTGTCATGTCTTGTAGATATGAGTCCTATGTGTCGTCTCTGTACACTCAGGTCCTTGGAGTTGGTTTGTACTGGTTTTATGACAAATAAGAGATTTTGGCTTACGCACCTCGAGGTTTTATGTTGCTCATGCATAGTTTGGTAAAGCAACTGTTATATGTTATTCTCAAGATGAGATGTACCAGATATGTACAATGTGAGTAATGATGTATATAAGGTTTTGGACCTTTCAGTAAGAGTTTTCCTTGGAATGGATCTCTTTGAAAAATGGTTTTAATTTTTAGTGATTTTTGTTAATCTACTGTTTATGTTTAATTCCGCTTAATTAGTAATGATTTGATTTTCGGTCGTTACAGTAAAAGTATTAATGCTTTCCTTCTTATTCTCCCCTCGAATGTAACTCAAGGTTTCCATATTACAATGTAATATGTTAAATAGGAATAGGATAGTTTTTATTTTTTGTTATGCCAAAGAAGGCATTATGCACTAGATGAAGCGATCAACTAGAGGACCGAGGAGGCCTGAAAACAGGGTGAGCCGATCGATCGGATGGTTTCCCAATCAATAGACTTGAGGAGTCCAGACATCACTTGGAGTGGAGATTAGTTGACTGATCCAAGAGACCAACCGATCAGTTCAAGAGTTGAAATGATCATCTTGGACAAGTTCTAGCAAAAATCTTCAACAAAAATAGGTTTCTACATATGACATGGACCTTAGGTGGTAGTAGTTCCTTGCGGTTCCAAGAAATTACAATAGTATGACCATAACCATTGCTCAAGTTTTACAATTGCATGTTTCATTTGTGGATGTAGTATGTACATGATACATACGAGTATGTGGTGATGGAATATGTATATGTATTTATATAAATAAAATCCCTCAACCAAATATTAAGTCTTAGATTTTTTTTCCATAAGAAACACAGATGAAAACCTTGGTCAACTAAGTGTGGGCACACCAAATGTGGTGCGCTCTCCATCTCATGGAAGTGTGATGGTAGTCATGTGGGCCTATCAAGCAGGGTGCATTACCATCGTGTTGGATTTTGGGTCAAACTTAACTAGGTGACCTAATGAGATTAAGAGCCTAGAAGAATGAAGATGACTATAGAAAAGAGTTGCACATGCCATCTATCCAAGAATTTAATGAGACACAATTGGAAAAAGGTCCCTACATCCATAATTGGTAATGGACGATGGCATTGGGTGGGTAATAACTCAATTGTTTTGGGTTTTGGCTCACGGGAAGGTTGTAATCAACAATCTTCCAAATTGATACGTGTGGGCTATCAATTTGAACAATGTAGTGGGAGTGACAATTAATCAAAGCCCTAATTAAACGTCATAAAACTTTATTTTAATCAAATCAAATCAAAAGTGTTTTGACAAATTGCAATTTGTTGTTGTAGAATCAAATGGCAATCAATAAAATGTTTTCCTTGTGATCGGTCCTTGAGAAGGACAAGTTGAATGGGAATAATTTTTATGATTGGTTCAGGATGTTGAGAATCGTTCTCACAAAAGAGTGCAAGCTCTATGTCCTAGAGACACCAGATCCAGATGAACCTACTCCCACTGTGCCTAAGGCTGACAGGGAAGCTTACAAGAAGCACTCTGAAGATGTTGTAGATTTCAAGTGCCTGATGTTATGATCAATATATTATGAGTTGCAGAGACAACAAGTGAACATGGATATTCTTTAGAAGTTAACACATCATTAGAGCATGTACCAAGATCAAGCAAGACAAGAGAGATATGGTGTCTCCAATGTGATGTTCAAATGAACATGGTAGAAGGAGATTCGGTAGGTCCCCATGTGATCTAGCTTATTGGGTATGTAAAGAACCTTGCTACACTAGGATTTCCCATGGGTCAAGAGTTGGCCACTGATGTGATTTTATAATCATTTCCTAAATCATAGAAATAGTTTGTAATGAACTACAACATGAATGATCTTGACAAGCCGTTGTCAAAATTACTTGGCATGTTGAGTACAACTGAAGCGTAGATGAAGAAAGACAAGCCCAAGTATGTGATAATGATCAGTACAGATAAGGGACGTCCAAGGGAAAAGGAAAAGCTAAAAAGATTTCTAAATCTATCCAGAAGCCCATGTCTTCTGCAATCAAATCAAAGGGAGGAATGACCAAGAGAGGCAATTGTCACCACTATCACCAATTTGTACACTTGAAGAGGAATTGCCCTCTTTACTTGGAGGAACTGGGGAAGGAGGGGATAGAGATCTCCACTTCAGGTATATACATTATTGAGATAATATGTCTACTTCTTCATATTGGGTCTTAGATACCGGATGTGGACCTTACATATTTTTGAATATGCATGGTCTGAAGTAATCCTTTAAGAAAGGGCGGGGTCAAAATGTGTGTTGCAAATGGATCATGAGTTGTTGCCACTATAGTTGGAACCTATAATTTATCTCTACCCACATGGCTTGTAATAGAGTTAAAGAACTGCTATTTTCTACCTACCACTAATAGACACATTATTTTTGTATCTTGTATGGATAAAGATGGATACAAATTTCATATACAGAATTTCCAATGTTCTATTTCAAAAGATGAGATCTTTTGTGGCAGTGTTGCAATATCTTATGGTCTTTATTTTTTTAATCTAAAGACAAATGTTTGTAAAGTTAATACCAAAATATTAAAACTCGATAACTCAAACAAAACATATCTTTACCATTGTCATCTAGGGCCACACAATAAGAAACACATTTCTAGACTCCATAAAGATGGATATCTAGACTCTTTTGATTTCAAATTGATAGAGACAAGTGAGTCTTGTTTATTTTGAAAGATAGCAAAGACTCCTTGTACTAGTAACAATGAGAGGGCTAGTGATCTATTAGGACTCATACCTACTAATGTACGTGTCACTTTTAAAACAAATACAAGAGGTGGTTAGCAATACTTTATTACCTTTACTAATGATTTCAGTAGGAATGGGTATGTTTACTTGATGAAACATAAGTCAGAAACTCTTGAAAAGTTCAAGGATTTCATGAATGAAGTACATAATCAGCTTGGTAAAAGTATTAAGGCTCTTCATTCTGATCAAGGTGGAGAATTCTTAAGAGAAGAGTTTGAGGACCTTCTGGGAGACCGTGATATCATATCACAATGGAATCCACCTGGAACACCAAAACATAATGGTGTGTCAGAAGAAGGAATCACAAATTTCTAGTTATGGTGCAATCAATGATGAGTTTTGTTAATATTCCAAATTCCTTCTAGGGTTATTCTCTATAAACCTCATCATTTACACTAAACCATGTACCATTTAAATCGGTTCAAAAGACACCATATGAGATATAGTATGAGAAACATTCCAATGAGTCTTTTATGAAGATTTGGGGATGTGAGGCTAATATGAGAAAGCATTTTCCCAAAAAGCTTGGACCCATATTAGATAAATGCTAATTTGTTGGATATCCTAGGGAAACCATCAAATACTACTTTTATACTCCATCTGACAACAAAGTGTGTGTTACCGGGGATGATGTATTCCTAGAAAAAGAATTCATTTTTAAAGGAATCTGTGGGAGGAAAGTAGAACTTAAAGATGTTCTAGACCAACAAGAAAGCATTGAACCTATAGAGGTACAATAGGAACATAGAGAGTTACAAATTGTTGTGGAATCTTAAAATCCTCATGTGACATAGGAACCTCACAGATCTAGTAGGACACTCCTTGGGCTACAAATATTTAGCTATCTTGTCACTCAAGAAGGCGACGAGTCGGTCATTAATGATGAGACAACTACCTATAAGCTGTTAATGTAGGGAAATATGGTGACATATATAGAAGTGGAAACAAAAATTTAACTGGCATATTCCCCTTTAAACAATATCATGGTTTACAAGGTTATACCTGGTCCTAGAGAAAGTCCAGTGACAATTCCCTTGCAGTTGTGTGCACTTTTCTTTAGTTCCATTTGGATAGCGTCAGCAACAACTTCCTGGTTGATTACCACTAACAACAGTTGACCTTGTCCTCCTAGTGGTAGGCAATAGCTTCCTCAACTCTATAGTAGTCCACACAGACCATCGAGAACTCCTATCATTTAAGAAGAGCATACAAGAAGGGTTCGTCCCTTCTAGTCAGTGTGCTAGCACCGACTTGCTCTCCTAATTGTCTCTCCCTTCCTATCCCTCCCTTTGATGGATAAGTATTGCTCAGATTGTCTCGGTTACCACAACCAAAGAAGACAAAAATTGTCAAAGCTTACTATTATCTCTCTAGAAAGACTCAAATACTCCTATATTTATAGGAGGGTCAGGGTTAGGCGTTCTAGTCTGAACGGGAGTTGAAGGGGATGAAATTTTATGAATTTTCAATAGCCTGCAAATTACGAAAAGGTTGGTTCATAGTTGAACTGATCGGTTGTCATGTGAGATGATCTATTTGACCCTTGAACTAGTCGTTTCAACATGTTTCCCAATTGTAATTGAATTGGAAATTAATATTTGATTTATGCATAAAATGTCATCAACACTATTCCTTGATCCAATCAAATTGATCGACCAACATGTCGCACCTAAGCTGGTCGATTCAAGACCTAAGACGATCAGTTGACTTGCTGAAATAGTCATATCATGGTTTTGATTACCAAAATTGGTTCAATTGACCTGAAACTTAATTGATCAGTTCTACACTTGAACCAGTCGGTTCACAGTCCAGTTAGTCAACATTTAACTGTTATTGTTCAAATTGAATACCTAACTCTTTAGTAATCAAGTTTAAACTTCATTCATGAATAAACTCCCATTCCAATTGTATATTATGTATGTGACCCTATTAGTTCCAAGTTATGTTGGCAGTGAATGTCCATCGCCAATTTATGCATAAACAATGATTGTTATCTAGCAAAACTTCATTTCTACCCAAGTAATTGGAAAGTTGGAGTATAACTTTGACCTACAATTTGTAATTGGTGTTACAATGATTGTATAGCTCATTTGCCACTAATATCTAGATTGAAATTGAGGCATGGAACTGTCATCCTCTTTAATGTTCAATCCATGTTCCTTGAACTAGAGAAGACTATTTGAGATATATGTAAGCTCAATATCATATATTGACTCACACGAGCATGGTCAAGCATTTCTCAATCTAATTTATCAAGTGGCCATGATATCGTACTCCTATAGGAGGGAAGAATCCCATATACATCACTCACAGTCATCCCCATATGTCATAGTACACCTGAGCACCACCTTTATGGCAACCTTTATTCAAGTCATGGTGGATGATGTCAAAGTACACCAAATGACATGTGATGAATGTAGTGATTTTAGGTCTGAGAACCACAATCACCACCAATACTATAAGAGATCATTCTGACTACCAATCATGGTTTCCATGTATCACTCTTAAGTTGGGTATGTTCGATACACTATTCTCTAACAAGTATCTATGTGTTTGGTTTGATATCACATATCATGATTTAATGAGATTTTGTCATCAACCAACACACATTCTAGTCTTATGTGTTATTGATGTCTATCAGCATTCCACAATAACATCCAACTAGGGACATAACAAGATTGTATATACTCTTGACATATGTATGATCTCATTGTTCAAGTCCTCAACCTAAAGACACATGTCATTGAGTAATACCATTCTATAGATATTTACTATGTTACATCATTATCTCATAACTGAAAAAAATATAATAAATTGGAAAATTGTCTTTATTGTTAATCAAATCATTTATCAGATATGCCATTACAATCATCATATGATTGGCTGTTTGGTCATACATACCAATAGTAAAGGGACTAGAATATAAGAAGTGGCTTGAGTCCATGAGATATGAGATGGAACCCATGTACACCAACAAGGTATGGACCTTGGTGGATCTACCTGAAGGGGTAAAACCCATAGGGTGCAAACGGGTCTTCAAGGAGAAGACTTACATGGATGGTAATATACAAACTTACAAACGACAAATGGTTGCAAAGAGTTTTAGACAAGTTCAAGATGTTGACTATGACGGAACCTTTTCTCCAATTTCTATGGTTAAGTCCATCATGATCATGCTTGCCATTACATCTTATTATGACTATGAGAATTAGAAGATGGATGTTAAAGCCACATTCCTTAATAGGAAACTTCTTGAGGATGTGTACATGATACAACTCGAGGGTTTTATAAATCCAAAGGATGCAAATAAAGTATGTAAGCTACCATGGTTAATTTATGGATTGAAGCAAGCATCTTGGAGCTGGAATCTTCGATTTGATGAAATAGTCAAAGAGTTTGACTTTAGTCAAAACAAAGATAAACAATGTGTTTACAAGAAGGTTAGTAGGATCATGATTGTATTCCTCATACGTATATTGATGGCATACTACTGATGGGGAATGACATCCCTACTTTACAAATGGTAAATATTTGGCTAGGAAATACATTCTCAATGAAAGACTTAGGTGAGGCATCCTATATATTAGGATTCAAGATCTATAGAGATAGATCTATAAGGATTCTTGGCCTAAGAGAGAGCACACACATTGACAAAGTGTTGAAAAGATTCAGCATGAAGAACTAAAAGAGAGGAAACTTACCCATGTATCATGGTGTTAGTATCTCTAGAGCTCCATATCCTAGTTCTTGTAAATAATAGGAGCACATGGAAATGATTCCATATCTATCTGCAATTGGATCTATTATGTAAGCAATGTTATGTGCTCGCCCTAATGTGTCATATTCCTTGAGTATGAATAGAAAGCATCAGTTGAATCCCGACAAAGTTCATTGGATTGTTGTAAAGAACATCCTTAAGTACTTGAAAAGGAACTAAGGATTAGTTACTTGTTTATGGTGATGAGGAAGTATTGGTGGTAAAGGGTTACACTGATGAAAGCTTCCAAAGTGAGAAAGATGACTATAGATCACAATGTGGATATGTGTTTTACCTAAATAATAGATTTGTAAGCTGCAAGAGTTCCAAGCAAGAGACAGTTGTTGATTCTACAAAAGAGGTCGAGTATTTTGTTGCATCCAATGTAGCAAAGGACATTGTTTGGATCAATAAGTTCATTTCTGAACTTGGGGTGGCTCCGAGCATCAGGGATGCGGTAGAGATATATTGTGACAACAATGGAGCCATTACACAAGCTAAGGAATGTAGATCACATCAGCATTCCAAGAACATACAATAGTGGTTCCATATCATACGAAATATTGTACAATGAGGAGATGTGAAGATTTGCATAATAACAACTGAAAATAATGAGGTTGACCCCTTGACCAAAGAACTTTTGTAACAGAAGCATGAAGGTTATGTTGGGTCACTTGGGATTAAGTTTATGGATGAATGAGTCTAAGTGCAAGCTGCAAATCTGTTGGTATGTGTGCCCAGAGAGCCAATCATATGTTGATCATAATGACATATCTTGTATATGATTTGACTAATAGAAATAAAAGGTAATTCTTTTTATTCAGTTTTATTAAGTTATGAGATAATGATGTAACCCAATAAATTTCTAAAGAATGATGTTACTCGATGACGTACTTCTTCATGTTAAGGACCTGAATAGTGATACCATACACATGTTAAGAGTATATACATTCTTGTTATGTCCCTAGTCGATTGTTATTGTGGAAGCTGATAGATAACAATAACACATAAGACTAGAGTGTGTTGGTTGATGACAGAATCTCATTAGTCAAGAGATGTGATATCAAAGCAAACACATAGATACTTATTAGAGAATAGTGTATCAGAAAGGCCCACCTTGAGAGTGATGCATGGAAACCATTGGTTTGTGGTCAAAAACATCTCTCATAGTGATGGTGGTGATTTTGGGTCTTAGACCTAAAATCACTACACTCATCACATGTCATTTGGTGTACTTTGGCATCATACAATGTGACCTTGAATAAGGGTTACCATAAAGGTAATGCTCGGATACATTGTGACTCATGGGGAATGACTGTGAGTGATGTAGATGGGATTTTTCCCTCCTGTAGGAGTTTGATATCCCGACTACTTGATAAGTGAGATTGAGAAATGCATGGCCATGATAATGTGAGCCAATATATGATATTGAGTTCACATTTTCTCAGACAATCTTCTCTTGTTCAAGGAATATGGATTGAACGTTGAAGAGGGTGATGATTCCATGCCTCGAGTTCAATCTAGATATCAAAGACAATGGAACTATATGATCATTGTAACACTGATCATAGATTGTAGGTTAAAGTTTTTCTTCAACTTTTCAATTACTTGGGTAGAAATGATGTCTTTCTAGATATCACTCATTGCTTTTGATGTCATAAATTGGTTATGTACATTCACTGCTAATATAACTTGGGACCTATAGGGTCACACACATAAGATACACCTAGAAAAGGAATTTACTCATGATCATGGTTTAAACTTGATTACTAAAGTGTTGGGTATTAAATTTAAACAAGATTGGCATTTAGAATTCGAAAATGACCGTTTCATCTTGCAAACTGATCAATTAAGATATATGAAGTGACCAGTTCATGTTATGAACCGACCATTTGGTTGACCAATGAGATTGGATCAAGGATTGATGCTAATTTCATGTTTTGAATTACTCAAATATTGAAAACCAATATAATTGTGAATAGGAAACATAGTGAACCCATCGATTCAAGGGTTGAACCGAAGAATGCAGTATGTGTTGCCATGAACCTAGAGTTTGTTTCTTATTGGAAACCGCAACCTGATGATGATGAGGATGCTGAGAAGTTTTGTATTCATGTGGCTAGTTTGTCCATTACACATTCTTAGATTTTTTAATTTGTTGCTACACAACTTGAAAGTTCTGAGCTTGAGGAGATGAAAGCCTTAGCTGAAAAACCACAGACCGACTTTTGAATTTGAGTGGATGGAGTTGTACATTTTTGACAAAGGTTGTGGATACCTAAAGTTGGGAACTTGCGACATAAGGTTTTGAGTGAAGCACATGGGTCTAAGTACACCATACATCCTAGTACTACCAAAATGTACAAAAACCTACAACGAAATTTTTGGTGGAAGAATATGAAGAAGGATATCTCTATGTTCGTCGCAAAGTGTTTGAATTGTCAGCAAGTCAAGATCGAGAATCAACGACCTGGTGGTCTTCTACACCTACTTGAAATTTTGGAATGGAAATGGGAGAAGATTACTATGGACTTTGTTACTAGTTTCCCAAAAACCAAGAAGGATTTTGATGTTGTGTGGGTTGTGATTGATCGACTTACTAAATCTGTCCACTTTTTTCCTTTCAAGTCCACATACAAGGTTGATGAGATGGCTCAGTTGTACATGGATTGGATCGTTCATCTACATGGAGTTCCTAAAGTGATAGTGTCTAATCATGACCCATATTTCACCTCTCAGTTGTGGAGTTAGATTCAGTTAGAGATGGGTACTGACTTGCATTTTAGTACGACCTATCATCCTCAAACTGGTGGTCAATCCAAAAGAATAGTGCACAGTTTGAAAGATCTTCTTCGTTCCTATGTTATGGATTAGGGAGGTGTATGGGATAAGTTTCTTCCATTGGTAGAGTTTGCTTATAATAATAGCTACCAAGTTAGTATTGGTATGCCACCTTATGAAGCTTTGCATGGAAGACCTTGTCGTTCTCCATTACATTGGGATGATGTGAGGGGGAATGAGCTCTAGTGAAGTCTGATGGTATGCATATGATGATAGAGAAGGTTCAGTTGATCAAGAAGCAAATGAAAGCTACTTAAGATCAACAGAAGATGTATGATGATAAGAAAAGGTCCGATGTGAGTTTCTTAGTGGGTGACTATGCCATCTTGAAGATCAAACCTATATGTTCTATTGTGAGGTATAAAGTTAAATTCAAGCTCATTCCCCATTATGTTGGACTGTTTGAGATCTTGGATAAGGTGGGAGAATGTGCATATCATTTAGCCCTTCCTCCTGCCTATCATAAGATCCATAATGTGTTTCATTACTTTGTGCTAAGAAAGTATGTGAAGGACCCTTCTCATGTACTCTCAATTGAACCTCTGGAGATTTAAGAGAATCTAACATATGAAGAGTTACCCGTGAAAATTCTTGACTCCTGAGTTAAGCAGTTGAAGAACAAGGAGATTGAGTTTGTGAAGATTTTATGGCAGTATCATGGTTTGGAAGAAACCACTTGGGATCTTAGAGATGAGATGTTACGTACTCACCCTTCTCTTTTTGTATGAGATTTTGAGGACAAAATCCTTTTAAATGGGTGGAGTGCTGTAATGAACTGAAATCCATGTATAATATTAGTTTCATCCTTTTTCTGAGCTGTTCTTTCTTTTATATCCTAGATGTTGAATTAGTGGAAATTATTAAGGTTTTATGTACACATGTTCCCAATATTTTACTTTGTAAGAAGTTCAACACAAATATCTTAGTATAATTTTGCTAATTGGGTTTAATTTGCTAAATGGACACTTAAGTGAGATAAGAATAAAATTAAAATCAATCTAAATGTTTCCATGTTTTTGTTTGAAAAAAAGAGAAAAAAATCCTAAAGGTGAGGATAATGTGACAATAAATGAATTTATTTTCCCATTAAGTGAATACAAGGATAATTTGCCTAAAAAATTTATAAAAGTGGAACTTAGAAGATAATTCTAAAACCAATTTTGTTTCCTTTGGGTATATGATTGCTTGGGTGATAAGTTTTACAACTTTTGGAAGATTCATAACTGAAATTGTATTTATTGAAAGGGAAAATAGGAGATAAATTAAAAATAAAAAATAAAATCTTTAATGAATCTAAAAGTAATAATGGATGCCAAATTTGTGTTCTACATATTAAAATATACCTTTGGGTGAATTTTCACTCAATTTGGAGAATATTTGTTTAAAGGGTAAATTAGGAGAGAGAAAGTGGGTAGTGTTGGCTAAATTGGATATTATTATAATCCCTTTGTTTTGATGATGACAAACATTTCATTCTTGTGGATCTAATGTGCTATTTGAGTGTTGCAGGAACAAGGTGGATGATAAACCTTTGGAAGATCTATATGCTCAAAATGCTTTAATTTCATGATTGTAATCAAATGTAAAAACTTGTACAAGTATATAATGTACAAGTACTTAGATATCTTATAAATCAAGCGTTTAGATCTTCCCAAGCCTAACACAACACCTAGATAGGTCATCCCCTACAATAGTATCACAACTGCACACTGATACACACACTTAGTACATAGTTCAAAACATTGAAGTAGAGTCATTCTCGGTCGACAAACTTCTCGAATGAGACACTCTCAGTCGACAAACTCCTCGACTGAGAATTGACCCAAATACCCATTAGACACAGAAGACAAGGTAGTTGGGAGATGGAATCGAACGTTATATACACTTGCTCCAGATTGTCCCTCGGTCGACAAAGACTTCGACCGACAGGACTCTTAGTCGACAATTACTCGACCAAGATTGTCTCTGTCTGCACTTTTCAGAATTAATTAACTAGCCATTGCTAAAGCAATTAGTGGACAACTAATGGCTAGTTAAGAACTAAGAACCCCCTAGAAAGTGTCTAGAACATCCTTAAGCACTCATAGTCCATTCCTATAAATAGGACATGCCTTAGGACACCCAATATACACTTGTGCAACACTTGAGCATACATACTTGCAATTGGCAATCCATTATTGTGAGCAATTGAGCAACTCCAAAATTTTCTATTCATTTCCATTGATCAAAATTCATGTCCTATAGGCTATCATCTCCTACCCACTACACTTACACTTTCATACACATTGGTTACGAGATTAAAACGCTTGATATAGGAAATCAAGCCTTGTACTACAGCAGTAATTGTAATTTCCTTTTTCCCTTCATGTTCATTCTTATTTGCTTTGTACTCTCCTTGCTACTCCTAGGGTTGGAGGCTGCATATTGGAGAGGGAGCTATCTTCTCGGTGGAGAAGGAGGAATTTGGACTACTTCAAGAAGGTTTTCTCAACGGGAAGCTACTTCAAGAGGAAGGCTACTTCAAGGGGGAGCTTGAAGTTACTTCAAGGAAGGCTGCTTCGAGGTTGGTGGGACTACTTCTAGGTGAAGGCTGTCCAAAGGGTGGTGAAAGTATTTGTAATTTTATGTAACATCCTTGCGAGGTAATAAAATTTAAATACTTTCAAAATCCCAATTGGAAACAATTGGGCAGTGGACAGACTCCTTTAGTTTTTTCTAAAGGTAGAACCACTCTAAACACCTTGCCTCCTTCTTAAAGTTTTAATTGTGGTTGCTTGAGTTAAATTATTGTTAAAATATTTATAAAACCCTATTCACCCCCCTCTAGTGGTTTTTCATTTGGTATCAGAGCAGGCTTCAAGGAGCTCTAATCGAGTCTTAAAGAATGGAGAGTGGTGGGGTTTACAACCGCAAGCAAAGGAGAAGCTTGGACCAATCTTCAACAAACTGTAATTGGTACTTAGGAACAAGACACACAACACCTAGCTGTCCATGGAGGTTAAAGAAGGAAGATGTGCATAAAGAATGCCTTATTTCTATAATAAGTGAAGAAGAAGAAGAGGTAAGACTTTTTGATTTATCTAAAGAAGATTTAATTTCTAGCCTTCAAGAAACACATGATAAGTATATTGAATGCAAGAAGAAATTAAAGAAATCTAATAAAGCAAATGATGAGTTACATGCTAAACTTCTTGCTCTCACATCTGAAAATGAAGATCTTAAGGAGACATTAAACTTAACTATTAAAGACCATGATATTAAGCTGAAATCAATAGAGGCAAATTGCAATCTTCTCTCTCTAGAAAAGATAAACTTGCAAGCCCAAATTAATGATCTTAAAAAACAACCAATCCTATGCAATCATCTAGATTATGATACTATTGTGAAAGAAAGAGATTCTTTATTATCTAATCTAGATCAAGCAAAGTTAGATATCAAAAAGAGAATGGATGAGATTGCTAAGTTACAACAAGAAGTTAGTAGCTTAAGAAACAATGATTTTCTTGATAAGATCTTAAATGATTCTCATGGTCAAATTGGAAGGAGAGGACTAGGTTACAAGCCTAAAGGAAAATCCTATCAAAAACCTAGTGGGAGAAGGACACAAGTGCCAAAGACTCAATCTATGTATGTACCTAAAGGCAAGTATACATATGTACCCAAGAATAATATAGATCAAACTCATAAAAAGAGAAATGAGATTGATTCTATATGTTGCCATTATTGTTTGCGTCTTGGACATTATTCCTTCTCATGTCCTTACAAGAAAAAGGATGTTGAGTTGGTATGGGTTCCAAAACCCCCAAATTAAATAGATTAAATTAAGTTGAGATATGACCAAAGACTCTAAATTGTATATCTTTATGTCTATCTCAACTTAACATAATGAGATAACAAATTGATTCAAGTAATTAAAATTTCTAACTTGAAAATACACATTTTTATATAAACCTACAGAGACATATCTTTAATAACTTGTTTTAGTTTAAGTTCCTAAAACCTAAGGATTTGAAAATGATACGTTGAGATTTGACTCAAATGTTACTTTGATACTTAAATGGTTTATTTCAACTAAACTGAGTTTTAAATTGCATAATTGAATTCAAAGTGATCTATGTTTTACTTGCAAGTAATCACTGAAAAACAATACAAAAACATTCTCGGTTGAGAAAATGTTCGACCGAGAACACTGTCGATCGAGAATTAGTCGACCGAGCAAGTTGCTATTTTTAAGCTTGCAAAAATGTGATAAAACATGTACAAACAGCAGAATACTCGGTTGAGAAAATCTTTGACTGAAATAAATTCGATCGAAGAAAAGTTCGACCAAATTAAGTTCTGCTGAACTAATTTAATTGATCCAGTTTGCTATCAATATGCTATAAATGATTGATTTAATTTTCAAATCAAGAATGAATCTTTGAGACAAATCTTTAAACATTTTTTTGGTCATCTTTAAACATTTTGATAATCTTACATTATGACTTATTAATATACTTTGATTAAACTTGTTACAAAACATGGTGATTTAATTACTGTTTTATAATAATCCACATGGTTTGTCCTAAGTATTCCTTGGTCTATCTATATAAAAACCATGTGTCTTGAAATTTGTTTTTAAATGATCATAATCATTATATTATGGATATGCCTTTACTGCGATCATTGTGTTCCATCTTTACTTGGTTTTCCTAAAATAATCTTTCTTAAAAATAAATGATTGAAAGCTACATTCTTGCTATGATTGAACATGTTGTAGATGTAGTTCAATTGCCTTTTTGTAAGAAGAACAATCACTGTGGATAACAAAATGAAGATCATACATTCTGAAAATTTGCTTAGGATATAACTTGCTCCAAGAAAACCAAGAACAAAGACTTCATTGTGATGCCTATATTAAGTTTTCAATTGATAAAACATTTTCAAAATAGGTATCAATCAAAGTGCTTCAAATTGATATACATTACATGCGTAACTCAATGAAAGTGCTTAAACTGTAAATCTATAGAAATTGCCTCTTGGTTGAAATCAAGTTTGACCAAGGGGTGCCCAGGTCGAAGTCAAGGTCGACCTAAAATAAGCTTGACCACGTTCATGGACTTGATGAACAGAGTGTTTGGGCTATTTCTTGATCAATTTGTGGTGGTCTTCATAGATGTCATCCTGATATACAGTCATGACAACCAGTAGCATGAACAACATCTCTGTCAGGCATTGACCTTGTTGAAGAAATATCTACTTTATGCCAAGTTCAGCAAGTGCGAGTTCTGGCTGAAAGAGGTGGCTTTTCTAGGGCATGTTATCTTTGTTGAGGGTGCTCGAGTGGACCCCAAGAAGGTTGAGTCCATGACAAAGTGGAAGCAGCCAAAGACACTAATAGAAGTGTGAAACTTTTTAGGTTTGGAAGGGTATTACATGAGGTTAATTAAGAACTTCAACACTATATCTCTACTCCTGAATAAGTTGACAAGGAAGGATGTTTCGTTTGTCTTAGATGACTGATGTCAATGTGCTTTTCAGACATTGAAGGAGAAGTTGACAAGTGCACTAGTTCTGGTTTTACCTGAGCAAGGAAAAGGATACATCATCTTCTGTGATGTGTCCAAGAATGGTTTGAGTTGCATGTTGATGTCTTCACAGATCACAAGAACCTAAACTATATCTTCTTAGAACAGGAGTAGAATATGAGGCCACAGTGCTGGATGGAGCTAATCAAGGATTACGACTGTATGATTTATTACCATACATGGAAGGTGAATGTCATGGTAGATCCACTGAGTAGGAAGTCCTCTTCGTCGTCATCTACAGAGAAGGTGTAGTTGTGTTCCTTGGCATGCCACAAGAGAAACATGTTGATCTACCTATGTCACATGAATGTTAAGTTGGAGGTTTCCTTGTTAACAGGATTGTTGGCATAGTTGCAGGTGAAGGCCATACCAAGACTGTAGATCAAAGAGGCCCAACAAGTTGATACTGTGATATAACAGATTAGATTAGAGTTTAGTAGTGAGAAGCATGATGGCTTCTACGAATCAGATGATGGGACAATTTGTTACCATGGTAGATTCATGGTTCCTGATGCTGAAGATATGAGGAAGATGGTTCTACAGGAGGCTCACTCATCTATGTACGCTATGCATCCAGGTAGCACCAATATGTATCATAATCCCAACGACATGTATTGGTGGCCTGGCTTGAAGTGGGATGTATCTTAGTTTGTTGTGAGATGCGTCGTGTGTTAGTAGTTTAAAGCCAAGCACCATAAGACTACACAGACATTGCAACCCGTTCTTGTCCCACATTGAAATGGGATCATGTGACTATGGACTTTGTGGTCTGTCTTCCTAGGACAACCAAAGGTCATGATTCCATCTGGGTGATTGTTGACAGGTTGACCAAATCAACACATTTCCTTCCTGTGAAGACAACATATATTGTTGAGAAGCTTTCCCAGATCTATGTTGATGAGATAGTGTGTTTGCATGGTGTTCCAACTACCATCATGTATGATAGAGGTCCTAAGTTCACAAGTCACTTTTGGGAGCGGTTACACACAACTTTGGGTACATAGTTGAAGTTTATAATTGCTTTCCACCCACAGACAGATGGTCAATCTAAAAGGACCCTTCAAACCTTGGAGGATCTATTGAGAGCCTGTGTATTTTAGTTTTTGGGCAGTTGGGATGTCCACCTTAGTTTGATAGAGTTCTCCTACAATAACAGTTATTAGTGGAGCATCAACATGGCACCATATGAGGCTTTATATGGGAGGCGTTGTAGGTCTCCATTGTGTTGGTATGATATAGGAGAATATCAACTTCTTGGTCCTGAGCTTGTATAGCAGGTGACAAAAAAGGTCAATGTGATTCAACAACAGTTGAAGGCAGTAGAGGACATGTAAAAGTCATATGCAGAAAACTACCGTAGACCTTTGGAGTTCCAAGTGGGAGATAGAGTGTTCTTCAAGATCTGTCCTTGGAAAGGTGTTATAAGGTTTGGGGAAAAGGGTATGTTGGTTCCCAGGTTCATGGGACCTTACCCTGTGGTGGCACATGTTGGGAAGGTGTCTTATAATTTGGATTTTCCACCTTAGTTGCACAAGTTGCATCTTGTGTTCCATGTGAGAATGTTGAGGAAGTCCCATCCCAATTCAGAGTTAGTGTTACAGCCCGTGGAGGTGGAACTTGATGAGAATATGTCCTATGTGGAAGGTCCAGTGTGGATCCTTAAGAGGAGAGTGAAGAAGCTAAAGAAGAAATACATAGTGCTTGTGAAGGTTTTTTTCATCATCGTGTTGTTGAGGAATCCATGTGGGAGCCTGAGGAAGAGATAACTAGGAAGTGCCCTTCTCTTTTCTCTTAGGATTTTGGGGGCAAAATCCTTGTTAGGGGTTTATGGCTTGTAAGACCCCTGACCCGAGGTTTGGGGTAACCCTATTTTCTTTGGCTTAATCGTGTGCATAGAGCCTTTCTCTAATATTTTGAGATGTAATTAGGGTTTTTGGAGAGCTTAAGTTTCAAGCTTGAGCTTGTTTGGATGATGTTTCTGCTTTATGTGCTTGTTTTGGTGTAAATTGCAATTTACTTAAAGTAGGGGGTTCATGTGCAATTTGTCACCTCTAGAGTGTTCCTTCTCTTTCTTGACATATTCTAGAGGGGAGAGAAATAAGTGGGTGACTTGTTTGAGCCTTGGTTGAGGAGTTTCAACCTTAGTGGTGATTAGGGTCTCTATGAGTGTTGAGTGTCTCGACTATGTATATATAGTGTGTTGTCTCGACCTAGTTTGTGACCCAGGGTTGGTTTGGTGGGCATCACATTCAAGACACCCCCTATACATGGTGGAGTCACAACCAATATGGTCTTGGGTGGTCTTGGGTCGAGATGGTTTCCCTCTTATAGATGTCTCGACCTCGGGTTTGAAGTGGTCCCTTGTCTCAACCAAGTGATGGTGGTGTGTGTGTCGCGACCATGGATGGTGAACTATGGGAGGGTTGTGACTATGACCATGTGGGTGACCAAGGTGGTCTATACCCAACTTAGAGTGTATCACCATGGATTGTATGTTAGGATATAGTGGTTGCATGTTTGTCTTTTGAGTGGACAAGTGTCCCTTTGGTACCTTGGAGTGTTGACACATCATCCCTTGCCTTCTCTGTCATCTTCCACCTATATATCCCCTTATCTCTCCGTGTTTGTAACCCTTTAGGCCCTCCTTCTTCTTCCTTCTCTTTTTCTTGTTCTTAGATCTTAGTATAGCAAGAATATTTGACCTTGGAGCTTGGTGACCGAACTCTTCTTACATGTGGTGCTTGTGGTGACCATAGCCCATCTTCAACCCTTGGTAAGAGTTTATATATCTTCCTTGATGGCATTTCTTTTGATCTCCTACCTCCTTATTCCTCTCTTTTCTCAGAACTAGACCATGGTTCCTCCATGGTGGTCGTTTCGGGAGAGAAACTCCTCATCAAAAGGGTCATAGACCATGTTTTGATAAGGTAGACCCAAGTGTGAGGAGGATTTCTTCTCTATTTCTCCCTTTCTTTTTTAGCTCGGGCAAGAGCTTTTTGGTTCTCTTTTCTTGGATGATCCTTGGCCGTGGTGTCTTCTCCTTCTTGAGTTGATATTGTGACCGAGTGCAAAGCTTTTGGTGGAGCTTCTTCATTTCTTGGATCATGTGCTTGGAGCTCTTGATCTTGGAGCTTGAAGTCCTTGGTGGTGATCTTCTTAAGGAAAGTTATATAAGCCTTAACCTACTCTATTATCGCACTTTTTTATGGATGATTTCTACTATATTCTCTCTCTAAAATGCTCCCTTACCATGTTAGTAGATAATGATAATCTCTAGAACATGTTTTGTGTAGATATCTTGCTTGGTTTGGTGAAAATCTGAAACCCTAATCTACATATGCCCGTTTTTGTGGTTAATATGCCATGGATGTTCTTCCCGATCTTTTGTCCTTGGTCTTTCTCTCATGCATGGTGTTCATGTACCTAGATGTTGAAGGGAGGTTAGGTTCTATTTTGGATACCTTGATCATGGTTTTCTCTCCCTTGGATGAGATCCTTTTCGGTGGTTTCATTATCAATGACCTAGGGTTCTTGATGATCGTTCGCGTGGGTTTTTCCCTCCTTAATGGTCATGGTTTTCCCCTTAGTTTTGTTCCTATTTTGAGACTAATATATCATTCCTTAGGATGATCGAGACACCCATCTCCTTGTTGGTCATGCCCATAGTTTATCTTGGTCGAGATGCCCCTCTTGTTGATGATTTGGACCTAGTGTTGTTTAGGTCGTGACCAGGTGGACTTAGGTCATGACATCTTGCTAGGTTGTAGGTTAAGACAAACATGAAGTCGAGACACCCTAAAAGTCATAGCCACAACAAGGTCTAGGTGGTGTGGTTGCAACCTAGTGGTTTGGTAGTGGTCGAGACACATGATGATGATAGTGGTCGAAAAGTATGATTGGTTACTTAATGTTACTCGTGTATGAGTAATGTATAAGCCATATATATATTCTATTAGGATTAATATCAAATCAACTCTAATGATATCCCTTAACCCTAATATACTCCAAAATGATGGGAGGTGATGAATCTAGGGTTGATGGATGAACCTAGCTTTGTAAACCCTAATCGGCTAAGAAGGAACCCTAACCCTAATAATGTGCAATGAGTATGCTTGTTTCTCTATCTAGGAATAGTCATTTTAGCATGATGATTTATCTTGCTTATTTACAAATCCCTAACCTTGTTGGTTATATGAGCTTGATTATCATAGCTAGTGTATGATATGGTGGATGCCATATGATACAGGTTGAAGGAGCCTTCATGAGACATGATGAGACAATTATGGTACATGAATGATGTGAATGGGTTATATGACATAGTGATGACTTGATGGTCTTGTAAATGACAATGTTACAACTTTCATGTGGTGATAGTGTGACAAGTTCACACCTTATACATTTTATATTTTCTAGAGTTGTATCATGCCCTTATCTTTGTAGAGTTTGTTATGGTTTTGCACATTATAATTTGATTGATACTAAAAGACAATTAATTGACTTAACTAATTAAGTGGAACCTAATCATGTAGTTTTTCCCTATGCCATAGATCCATATCAGTGTCAACACTTGTTGGATGGTGAAATAGGCTTTCCCTAGTGAATGCTTGAAGTTATATACTGTTGAGTATATGCATTCACAGGATTGGTTGTGGGCCATACCATGGAAAGAGTGTGGCTGTGGCCCATAGCTCAGTGATTGGATGCTTATGAGGTTTCACAAGATTGGTTGTGGGTCATACCCTAGTAGGTGTGCGATTGTGGGCCATAGCTTAGTTTCACTAGCGTCGTGATTTGTACCAAGGTGGGCTAGGACTTTCACAGTTTGACCATATGCCACTGGTTGTAGTTGATTGATATGTCTTTATGGTGTACTCATGTACTTACCATGAGGTTTGGTGAGGTCATGGATTCCAACTCTTCAATTAACCTTGTATGGCACAAATTTCTACTTAGCAGTGGTCAGTTGAATTTGAGTGGTATGACTCAAATCCTTGGGGCATAATAAAATAAATAATCAACCGTGTAGTATACTTGCTTAGGATCAAATAGGAAAATATTGGATGAGGCCTTACTTGTCTTTTGCACTATATAGTCGGTAGTTAATATGCATATTCTTCATATTCCTTCTAAACTGTTAGATGATAATAATTGCCTTGCTGATATCATTAGTTCAATCTTCTTATTGTAGTTGTATCTTTACTTATATCCTTTAATTACCTTATCTATGTTAATAATAGCATTGGTGGAGAATTATATCTCCCGCTAAGATTTGGATATCACCCAGTGGGTTTCTCCACATCTTTTAGGTGGATGTGCATAAGGAGGGTAGAGATCATGCAGCTGAGGCATATCAGCAACAAGAATAGTAGCAAACAAGGTTGGATGTGTTGCTAGTCTTTTAGTGTAGAGTCCTAGAGTCATCCATGTACACTCAGGTCTTTGGAATGGTTTTTGGGTGTGTTTTGGTAGACATGCTATCAATATGTGGTCATGGCTTGTGTTCCCTTTTGTATATATGTATATTTAGGATATTTTCACTTGTAGCAGGATGATGGCCTATATGATAGGAACATGCTATTGTAAGCACCTTGTGAATTATGATATCCAATCCAGGTACCTTATGATGACTTATGTGTAAAGGTTTTTGCAGCTTTGGTGCTTAGTAAAATGGGTATAAATTTGTAGTGTTTTCTAGTAATCTGCTTGTTTAGTTTTGTTTCCACGTTTAGTTTGGAGTTATCTCATTGTTCAGTGGTGTCAGGTGTCACAAATAAAATTTGTAAGCTACAAATGTCAATCTATGGATTGAAGCAAGCATCTCAGAGGTGGAATCTTCATTTTGATGAGATAATCAAAGAGATTTTCTTTATTCAAAATGAAGATGAACCTTGTGTGTACAAAAGAGTTAGTGGGAGCATAATGGCATTCCTAATATTGTATGTGGATGACATATTGTTGATGGGGAATGACATCCCTACTTTACAGAAGGTAAAGACATGCTTGTGAAATACTTTTCTATGAAAGACTTGGGAGAAGCATCCTACATCTTAGGGATAAAGATCTACAAATATGGACCCAGAAGGCTTCTTGGACTAAGTCAGAGCCATACATTGACAACATGTTGAAGCGGTTTAGCATGGAGAGATTGAAGAGAGGAAACCTACCCATGCTTCATGGAGTTATCATCTATAAATCCCAATGTCCCAATTTTTGGAAAGAAAGGGAACACATGAGTTTGATTCCATATGCATCAAAAATTGGATCAATCATGTATGCAATGTTGTGTACCCATCTCATTGTCTCGTATGCCTTGGGCATGATGAGTAGATATCAGTCAGATCCACGTGATGCTCACTAGACAGACATAAAGAACATCTTTAAGTGCTTGAGAAGAACTAAGGATCAATTCCTCATCTATGACAGAGAGGAAGATTTGGTGGTAAATGGTTACATTGATGCAAGCTTCCAAACTAACAAAGATGATTACATATCACAATTAGTATTAGTGTTTTACCTAAACAATAGAGTTGTAAGATGGAGGAGTTCCAATCAAGAGACATTTGCCAATTCTGCAATAGATGCTGAGTATATTACTGCATCAAATGCAACAATGGAGGTTGTATGGATCAAGAAATCCATCTCTGAACCTGGGGTTGTTCCAAGCATCAGCGATACAATTGAGATATAATGTGACAACAATGGGGCTATTGCACAAGCCAATGAACCCAAATCCCATCAATTCTCAAAGCATATACAAAGGTAGTTCCATCTCATATGAGAAATCGTATAATGAGGGGATGTGAAGATTTGCAAAGTACCAACTGAGAAGCATTTTGCTGATCCCTTGACAAAAGGACTTTCATAGCATAAGCATGATGGACATTTTAGATCACTTGGAATACAATGCATGATTGATTGGCTCTAAGTGCAAGTGGTAATCTGTTGGTCACCTAGAGAGCCAATCATATGATGATTATAATGATATAACTTGTAAATGATGTGATTATTAATAAAGTCAAGCTTCCCATTTATTTTCTTTATTCAGTTATGAGATAATGAAGTAACATTATAAATGTCTAGAGAATGATGTTACCCCATGACATATGTCTTCTAGTACGTGACTTGATCAATGAGATCATACATATGTTAAGGGTATACATTCTCATTATGTCCCTAGTTGGATATTGTCGTGGAAGGTCGATAGACAACAATAACACATACGACTATAGTGTGTATTGGTTGATGATAGAATCTCATTAGTCATGATATGGCGATATCAAACCAAGCACACAAGTACTTGTTAGAGAACAATGTATGAGGCATACCCATTATGAGTGTAACACATAGAAACCATTACTATGGTGGTCATAGTTAGCTCTCATAGTATTGGTGGTGATTGTGGTTCTTATACCTGAAGTCACTATACTCATCACATATCATTCGGTATGCTTTGACATTATCAAACGTAATCTTAAATAAGGGTTACAATAAAGGTGATGATTGGGCGACTATGACACATGGGGACTGACTGTGAGTGATGTAGATGGGATTTGTCCCTCCTATGAAAGTATGATATCCTAGGCCTCTTGAATTAGCAAGATTGAGAAATGCATGGCCATGCAAATGTAAGTCAATATGTGATATTGAGGTTACATATACCTAATATAATCTACTATAGCAAGGAACATAGATTGGATGTTGAAAAGGATGACAGATCCATGACTCAAGTTCAATCTAGATATCAGAGATAAAGGAACTATACGAACATTGTAACACCATATACAAATTGTAGGTTGAAGTTGTTATCCAATTTTCCATTTACATGGGTAGCAATGATGTATGACTAGGCACTGCTCATTGCTTGTGATGTCATAACTAGTTATGGACATTCACTACCAATGTAATATGGGACCTATAGGGTCACACACATAGGTCTTGAACTAGAAGAGGAGTTTGGTCTTGAATGATGATTGGATTGATTATTAAAGTGTCTATTCAATTCAAGCAACAAATCAATTGACTGGACTCCCAACTGATTGGCTCATATAATGAAATGAATGTTTGGAGAGTCAGGTTGATTGCGTAATGAATTGGCTAAGTTCTGTATGAATCAGGGCACCAACTGATTGGCTCACTGGGTGAACTGATTGAGTCAGATTGAGTGAGTCAACTGGTTCACCTAGTGAACCCATCGGCTCGATCATGCCAACTGAAGGTTCTGGTGGCTTTCCCAAATTTGTGAGAAAAAGTTGATATTTTCACTTTCTCAATTCGATTGGTGTAAGGAATTAATGTTTGGCATTAATTGGAAATGAATTGCCAAATTCATATGCAATTAGGAAATAGGAGAAACGACAAGTTTTCATGGCAAACAAATCACCTAGTGTGTAAAATTACTAGTTTAGTTGCCAACCGACCAGTTCGGTGCTCGCAGGTTCTGAAAATTCATGATCTTCTGGTCCTTTCTACTCCCACACAGATTGGGAACCTAGACCCTAACCCCTCCTATAAATAGAGGGGTACTGAGGGCTTCCTAGAAAACAACTCAATTGCTTTTGGTAATTATTTTCCTCTCTAGTTGTGGTAACCATTAGAGAGCCCAAGAAAGTTCTACCCGATAAAGGGAGGGATAGCAAGGGAGAAACAATTACAGGAGACCAAGTTGGTGACATTACACCAATGAGTGGGACAATTCCTTCCTATCTATTCTGGTAGGAGGACATGTGTTCTTGGCGGTCAGTGTGGACTTCTCTAGATGTGAGATGGTATTTTCTCGATGCTAGGAGGACAACGACAACCAGTAATCTATGATGAGATCAGTAGCTACTACAAATGTTGTTCGAGTTTGTTGTCCACACAGGGTTCACAGATAAGTCCCAATGCAACTAGAAAACAATTGTATATCTACAATTATGAGCAGATGTCACTGGACTTGCTTCATGACCAAGTATATCCTCGAAACCATCCTTCTCATCATATAGCTATTTCCACGGTCTGTTGGTTTTGTGGAGAATATGGTATTAAATTCTTTTGTTTCTATTGCCTATTTTATAGCCATATTTTCCTACAGAGTGACCATCTATACTTCAATAATCATCCCTCCGATTTTCAGAGTTGGGGAGTGAGGATATAAAATTTTATCATCATCTTGGACTTTTATGCTTCTCTCTTCTTATTATATAAGCCCACAGATAAAATTATAAACATATATTGAATAACAAACAAATAGCATAAATAACTCAAACATAAAGTAAGTAAAATATGAAGTAGAATGCAAACAAAATATATAAAATTAAATTTAAAATGTAACTTAAAACATGATGGATAGACATTCAACTTTATCCTTGGTCTCCTACTTTGAGAGTGGATCCATATGTAGTAAGATTCAATAGGGGGATGTCATGCCTTACTCTTCAAAAAGCTCCATCACAATAGCTAAAGATTAGTCACACCAACACCTATCCAGAAGGGCATCATAGGATAGCTATACTTTAAAGTCATACGTGTGCAATAGTTTAACCATTGAACAACTGATGGGGGTTTTGTCTAGCCTACTACTGATGAGATAGGGCTCACTGATGGCTTAATCCATGAAGATCTATTACTTGGTCACGTATCACCTGTTACAGAGATACACCCACACTAGGGTCGTGCGTACATCAACACTACAGGTTGACAACAGGAGACCATTTACATAGTATGATGAGAGAATGTTTGCAAAGAACCATAGACCTTGATCTAGATCTTACTTCATGTCAAGCATGATGGCAATGCATGCAAGGAAAAGACCATTTTGTGGGGAGAATTTACCCATCTAACTTTTTGTCCTCCATGGCCTTATCATATAGCCTTTTAGTTTCTATATGATCAGTGTTTTCCCCTTGATTAGAATAATTACCTAGAATTATAGTACTCATACATTGTTAACATGATCCTCGGAGAGAAGTGTGTCAAATACTAGAGTCTCCTTCTTTAAAAAAGTGCTTCTTCAATTTTCTTGTAGTCAGTCTACACAATTTCAAATGCAACCTTTTGAAGTGAGGCTTGCTTATACGGCCCTAATTCCAAGCATGAGTTATTGTGACATCAATATCTAGGGTCTACCTTGACACACCTATGTCTCCCATGGAACTTATCTGTTGAGGCTAAACTATATTAGATTTATAGATGGATGTCAGGGTCAGATGGGTTGTGGACAAAGGGGTGGATGTGGCATTGGTGGTATAGGCTGTGGGATCTGGTTCGAGGAGGAAGCAGAAATCAAGGTTAGAAAAGGGATAATGGTCAAGATCGTCCTTAGCAGGGGATGGTAACCAAGTAGGAAAGCAATATTCTCTCCTTACTCTAAAGATAAATTATATACATTCTAGAGAGCGTCCTTTATTCAAACATAGTCATTAGTCAACACTTATGAAGTAGTCTTATGTATCATTGTTCCATTTATAGATCCACAAGATATGTGGAGATGTAAGAGTGGATATTATTATCATGCATATAATCTCATTTTTGGTTCTAAACCCAAATCTACTTGTCACCGAGTCAATCACTCTTATGTCATTATTACATCTAATCATTATTTCATATTGAAAAAAAGATAATAAGTTGAACATATTTATTCACTATCAAACAAAATACAAAGTATCTGATTACAATAATCATATGATTGGGTCTCATGACATATGCATCAGTAGTCTCCCAGTTGCACTAGAGAGAATCACTCATGAATTTAATGTCAAGTGATCGAATATGGACATCATGCTTCTGTTGTTTTAGTGACTTTATTAATGGATCAACTACATTAGTTTGAGTTGGTACTTCACAAATATTCATATCCTCATTATATAGTTTTTCGTATGAGATGATACTATTACAGTATGTGTTTAGAACACTATAGCAATCTAGATTCCCTAGTTTGTGCAATAGCTCCATTGTTGTCACAATATAGCTTATATCATCATTAGTAGTTGGAACCACCCAGAGTCAGTAATGAAGTTCTTTATCCTTATGGTTTTCTTATACTGTGTTGCAAAAAGCATTATACTTGGCCTCATTTGTACAATCAAATACAATTTCTTGCTCAGAACTCTTCAGGATTATAGATCTACCGTTGATGAAAAACATGAATCATGACTGTGACCCATAGTCTTCCTTGTCAATTTGGAAGCTTGCTTCAATATCCCTTTAGGACTAACACTTACTCACCTATAAAAATCAAGAACACATTCTTCATTCATCTCAAATACTTAAATTTTTTATTAATGGCAACCTAGTTACATTCACCAAGATAAGACTTATATTTTCTTATATATTAGGTTGTGTACATAACATTTCATACATGATTGATCCAGTTGCATATGCATATGGAATCCTACTCATGTGTGCCCTCTCATCAAAAGAGACGAGGCATTGAGTTCTAGATAAATTAATTCCATGAAACAAGGTTACATTTTTTTGTTTTGGACTCTTGCATGTTGAACCTCTTCAACACTTTTTTAATATATGTACTTTGACCTAGATCCATCGACTACCGAGATATGTATATATATATATTAATTCCTAGAAGATAGGATTCTTCACCTAGTTCCTCACAGAAAGGGTAAGTCCCAATCAATTCTTTATCAATTAAAGAGTAGGGCACACAATTCCCCAGTAATAGTATGCCATCTACATATAGTACAAGGAATAAAATTGTGTGCCAAATAACCCTTTGGTAAATATTATAGTCATGATAAGCTTCTTTTTGAATAAAGTAAAACTATTTATTTGTCTTTTTAATGCAAATAGCATAGCTTCTAGATTCTTTCTATAATCCATAGATTGACCTTTGTAGCTTACAAATATTTATGGATTCATTTGAAGTGATAAAACCTTCAGGTTAGTCACTTACACATCCTCAATCAAATTCATCTGAAGGAATGTGATTCAAACATCCATTTTCCATATTTCATAGTCATGATATGATGCAATGGCAAGCATTATCCTACTAGAGTTAATCAAGTGTTTCTTTACATCCGACACCTTTAATTTGTATGAATCCTTCTTCAAACAAGCACCCTATATGGTTTTATACATTACCATCCATGTCAGTCTTCTTCTTGAGAGCCTATTTGCACCCTATTGGTTAATCCTATTAGATGAATCCACCAAAGGTCATATCTTGCTTTAATACATGGAGTCCATCTCAGATCCCATGGCCTAAAAACCATTTGTTAGAATTTGTCTCTAAATATTGTCATGGTAAGTTGTTGTCTCATCATCATTCACATCCACCAAATAGTCTTGTTCCTCCCACATATTCAGTTGAAAATAATTCTCTTTTCAAAGAATACGAGAGTCTAAAAAACAAACACTTTGTTTCCAGGTGGAATATATATGTAATATCCCTTAGTTTCCTTAAGATACCCAACATAGTAACCTTTATTTGATTGGTCTCTAAGCTTTTTAGAAATCTATTTCCTTATCTAAGCTTCACATCCACAAACCTATATGAAAGACATATTAGGTTATTTCCTAGTCAATATCTTACATGGTGTCTTTAAACCAATTTAGAAGGTACATGATTAAGTATAATTATTGTAGTTTCTAAATTATATCCACTAAAAGTAAATAGGAAGATTAATGAAACTCATTATCCACCATACCATGTCCAATAGGGTGAAATTCCTTCTATTTATAAACCACTATTTTTTGGTACTTTAGGTGGACTCAACTATGATACAATACCACAATACTGATTAAAAAAGATACAATACCACAATTTCTCATAAGGGTCTCAAACTCTTGGTTTAGATATTCCCCACCTTGATTAGGCAGAAGTGCCTTAATATTCTTGTGAAGTTGATGATGTACTTCATTCCAAAATTCCTTAAACATTGAAGGGATTTTAACTTGTGTTTCATTAAATACTTATAGCCAAATCCATTGATACCATCGATAATTTTGATGAAGTACCAATACTTGTCTCTAGAAATTGTGCTAAAAGGCCCACATACATTAGTATGTATGCATCCATGTAAGTCACTCACTCCACTTTTACCAATAAAATGTGATTTTGTCACTCTTGAATAATAAATAAGGTTCTCATGTCTCTATTGATTCAAAATCAAATGAGTCTAGATATCCATCTTTAAGGAGTCTAGAAATGTGCTTCTCATTTATGTTATATAGACAATGCCAAACATATGTTTGTTTGAGTCAACAAGTTTTAGCTTCTTGGTATTTAAGCCATATGCACTTGTCTATAGATATATAAATAAATACCATAATATAGAAGCACACTGCCATAATCTCATCTTTTGAAAAAGAAAATTAACCATTCTTTATTACAAATTAAAAACCATTCTTTGCACACATAGATAATTCATCTATTTATGGATTGTACATAATAGAAATTATCTAATTCCATTATAAGACCACAATGCAAATATAAACAATAGGTGCCTAATACGTGATAACAACTCTTGCTTTATTAGAAACACATAGTTCCACCTTCATTCCTTGAGGGTCTACTTCTTTTGATATGCTTCATATTAGAGCATATGTGAGATCCACCTCTGGTATCCAATACACATGATGAAGAATTGTCTAACTTCATTTATGTAAAATAAATACATGAAATAAATATTAGTATACACTCATTCTCATTCTTGAGCTCCTCTATATAGAGAAGAAAGTTTCTTTACCAATATGTAGGATGGTGAAATTGGTGATAGTTTCCTCCCTTACCTAGTCCATTTAATTTAGTTTACAGTGTAATGAGTGGGGCCCGACAGGGGATCTACTCCTAACTTAATTGAGGAATAAACCTATCTAATATAAGCACACTAACAATTATGCCAAAATAGATGTATATTTCATTTATCAAAAGAATGGTACGCAAGGTATAACATCCCAAAATCTAGGATCTCATCATATTCCCATGATTAGGATATTACTGTTTGGTTCCCATAGATTTGACCAAACAAGGTTGTTATAGCTAAATAGGTAATGCTAAGTGCTGGCAATATACATCATACTACACTCATATTTACATAATAACTTAATTATGTGCTAACATGTAAGTAAATCCACATATGTTTCTTTTATTAACCAAAATGCAAAATAACGGCTAAAATATGTCTAAAAAGAGATATTCGATTATCTAAATAAATATTGAATTAATGAAATTGATATGATAAATAATAAGAATATGTAATTTCATGAATAATAGTGTAGGAAACTCTTTTGGAAATAACTTGAAGATAATATGACTCAATTAAATACGTCTAGCTCCCGTCCGCTCTAGGTGACTCACAGGGCGACTAGGGCAAAGGCCTCGCGGCTCGGTGGAGGGGGCTTGGGCGGCTTTGGCAGCGGCCAGCGCCACCCCGCTCCCCCCGGGCCCTTGTCATCTCGTCGGGGTCACGTGGATCGCAAGTTAGGAGTGCTGTAAAGATTGGCTCTCCTCCCATCTCTATTCAAGCAGCGCAGACATCCGATCCCTAGGGTCAGATTTCCGATGGCGTTCACGGCGGGTGGAGGGATTGCGGTGCAGAGATAGCTTTTGCATCATACGTCGACGGATCCTTTTCAATATCTCCTCCTGTCTTGTTCCTCGCGGTTCTGACTCTCCATCCCCTTTTCACCTTAGCCGTCTGGCTAGTTTCCTTGTTTTTGTTGGCGTAGTGTGTAGTGGCAGCTTCTCTGCCTGTTCTAGCCGCTACTGGTTAGCATTTGTTTGCTCGCTGCTTGTCAGCGTTTGTCTGCTCGCTGCTTGTCAGCGTTTGTTTGGCTTGTGTCTCCATGTTGTTGTGGCTTGTTTTGTTACTTGGTTATATGGCTTCCTTTGAGATGATGATGCATCGGAGCACCGCACAGATCCAGGCCCTCTATCACCACTACACACTCAAGTTGAAGGAATTCTTTGTGGAAAGCTGCTTAAGACAGCATCAAGGAAGAAGAATCAATACGGAAGCATTCTACTCTCATTCCGATATGAGTTGTAGTGATGATAACTTGATCTTTGTTTGCTCTTACTGTATTTTCACTACTACAAAAATGCCTTTTAGCGTCGGTTGTTTAACCCGCTTTGGCGTCGGTTTCCGAGCGACGCCTATGTGGGCGCCGCTAAAGGTCCAACACTTCAGCGTCGGTTTTTTAATCGACGCCTATTTAACTTGGAGGCGTCGGTTGTTTATAGAAAACCGACGCCAAAAGGGTTCACGCCACAGAAAATGGCGTCATCTAGGACACATTCTGTGTCGGTGTTTAATTGGTAACCGACGCAGAAAGTGTCCTAGATGACGTCGTTTTCTGTGGCGCGAACCCTTTTGGCGTCAGTTTTCTATAAACAACCGACGCCATACTTCAAGACGACATGGCCGTGCTTCCCTATATGGACGTGTTTAGTACTATAGGCGTCGGTTTTATATGAATAAGCGACGCCTTTTCCACCACGGCCGTGCTTTCCTGCACGGTCGGGTTGTTTGTAATATTAGGCGTCAGTTTTTATCCAATAACCGACGCTGTAGGTCTTTGCTGACGGTTTTCTGTAAATAACCGACGCCTATATCTTTTTTTTTCATATCAGTTTGCAGGCCTGCTGTGGCTGGTCAGCAGGATGAGAACCTACAGTTCAGTTTTCTGAACTGCAGGTTTACGACATCCATTGATATCAGCCTACAAACAGGCCACAAACCTGCAAAAGTCCCAAGGAAAATTTCACACAAGTAGATACATTCAGACATCAATTCAATTCTCACATTCACACATATAGAAACATTCAAATACATGTATTAACATTCAGAAATATTCATTTACAAAGTATCATTCATTATCGCTA